>JAOYMR010000012.1:5617180-5639229 GCA_025802075.1 Tenebrosternarchus preto | reverse complement strand
AAGCATCCGTCTTGCCAACTACTTGCTTGAGTGGGCTCCAGTTCAACTACTTGCTTAAGTTCAAAAACAGCCTTCTATCAAGAGGCCGCACTGTGGTGGAGCTGTTAAGGAAACTCCACATCACGCTAAATCTGATTTATAGCATCTGGGGGTGGGGGGGGGGTGTCCCTCCTCGCCAAGCTTGGGAGTTCCTGGCCAGGATCTCCATCAGCTGATGCGGTTTGGACCTGGTGCCCTAACTTTTTCCTTTTTTTTTCCCACCTATTTTTTTTGTTCTTTTCCTACTACTCCCATAAAAGAAAGAAAGAAAGAAAGAAAGAAAAACAAACAACAAAGCTGCAGTTAGCATGACAGCAGTAACCTTATGGGATATGAGGAATTTGTGTGTTGGCGGGCAGCCAGGAGAGGGGCTGGAGGGCCTCTGTGGAAGCCTCACTGGAAGCGAGCTGGGCTTTCGCTGTTCCCCCCCCCAGTACCTGCTCTCCAAGCGCGTTTACGCCATCTCACAGGCAACCAGAATCGTTAACGTCAGAAGCCTTTTGAACAGTGATTACAATGCCTCCACCCTTTATTAAATGCTAACTCATAAACAGACATTTGACACATTCCTGCTGAAACTACTTTTGAACTTGCGTAACTCTGGAATTAACGTGCTAAACATTCCATTTCTGCACAGTGCAGAAAACAATATTAGACACCCTACCAAGCAAACATAGGAAAAGAAAAACCTATGGAAATGAAAGTATGAACCTCCAGAAACCATTCTCTCGTATAAGAGAAAAATGTCTGCATGAGCAAACCCTGGTTACAAACTTCTAATGTGAACACTTTCTATTGTGAATACTTCTACTGGTCGCCCTCTTAACCGAATTCTTTATAGAACCCCAAGCCTTGTTTTCTGTTACCTCATTGTTTATATCGAAGACACCCTCCTGGATCTTTTCATAGATCTCCTTAGCTGTGTTGATAAATGCCTGAAATGCAGAATATGACATCTTAAATTGAGCAGGAAGATGAATTTAGCTTATTTCACCTCAGTTCTACCTTTGGATAAAGTTGATGAACAGACCAATCACAATTTAGGATTCACAGGTTTAAAACAGATGTACACATACACACTTGCGTACTATTAATGAACAATGGTGTACACCATGAATATTACATAATAAAATCCTCAAATTATAGTTAAACCATATTAGCTATTGAGGAATAAAACAAAACGGATAGAATCTTAACAGAAGTTTAAGTATTAGATTAATGTTTAAGGCTGAGAGCTGGCGCCCCCATATGGCCATCCAGGATGGTTTGACTAGTCAGTCAAAGATGATGAACAAGGCTAGAGGATCCACATCGCAATCCAGCATTCAGCCTGAGGGTTTAGGCTCGCCCTCAGCACTTCGCAGGCTGATGAACAGAGCTGATGTGCAGGTCTGCAGAGCTCCGCCTTTGCTCTTCAGGAGGCATTGCTCCTACCGCACCTCCACCATCTCGACGCGTGTGCATGTGTGCGCTGGGATCTATGAATATGCATGATCCTTAAATAGAAGACTGAAACGTCATAAAAGGACGGGGGGTGGGGTGGAGGGGGGGTCAGGAGAATTCGCACGACACTAATGAGACAAATTAATCATACAGGGAGCCCGGGGTGGGTGGATGGAGGAGGGGCCTCCGCAAATTAACGCCTCTGCTTTTTTTTTTTTTTTTTTTTTTTTTTAAGGCAGCTCTCAGCTCTGCTTCAGCTGCCTGCCTCCCACTGAGCACAATGAGCTGTTTCCCCCACAGTTAGGAGCATTGTCTCCCCTGAGGACTGTCCGTGTGTGTGAGATTTTTTTTTTTTTTAACATAAAACAAAAATCACCCCCCCCCCCCCAAACACTGCAGCCCCTGCGAGCCATATGAGGCGTGCCCAACCTCTTCCACATTTGAGGCCGTCTTAGCTGAGGTCTCCATGAAGATCAGACCATGTTCCCTGGCAAATGCCTCTCCTTCCTCTTTCTTCACCTCTCTCCGCGACTCCAAATCACTGGGAAGGAGAAAAAAAATGAGCCGGGTTCAGTTCAAGAGGCACATATGGCGATGGTTCTACGCAGCAGGTCCCCTTTGGGAGGTTTGAAGTAAAGGCTTTTTCACAACATGAGTGAACATAAGCAAAGTTTGAAATCAAAACAAGGCTGAACAAAATCTGGAACAAAAAGTACCTTTTATTTCCAATGAGCATGATGACCATGTTGGAGTTGGAATGTTGACGAGCATCTTCTAACCAGGTTGTCAAATGGTTAAAGGTATCCCTTCTGCCAGTTTCAGAAGAGAATGTGTTCGTTTGACAACATACATGAATGCATTTATGTCGAACTAGTGGATTAACTGTCAAAACCAGAATAGTCCAACATGTGCAGGGATGCTTTAAAAAGCCAGAGAACATTAGTGTGTTTGACTTGCCTTGTGATGTCGTAGACGAGAAGAGCCCCAGCAGCTCCTCTGTAGTAGGACCTGGTGATGGAACGGAAGGACTCCTGGCCAGCCTGCAAAACACAGAGAGCGCGGCTACACTGAGAGACGCGCAGATTCATGGAGATCCACCAGCTCAGCTAGGGGCTCCGACCACACTAAGTGACAGCCGTAACCATCGCTGTTAACAACTACAGCCGGAGTCGCAGTCACCCTCCAGCGTAGGCCACAGCCAAGTTAGACACCCCCCCCCCTCTGCAAAACACACAGAAGTGTACAACCCCCCACCCCCACAGAAAGATACAGAGCTGAAAGATGCACCAAGCGGTAGTAGCCACTACCACCACTATTGACCCACACAAGGACCCACTGTCTGCCCCTCCATCCCACAATGCATCTGTCTCCAGCAAGGTGGCTAACCAATCAGCCATCTCCTATGACAGAGCTTCCAACAGCCACCATTCAACAGCATCTTTGTCATGGTGGCATAAAATGGCCTCTCCAACAGCAGCAGCACAGTTGCGTTGCCCCCTCTGGCAGAAGGCGAGTAGGCCAGGGGCACACATTTGAATTCAATAACCCACTCCCCCCCCTGGGGGCAGCTGTTAACATTAGAGTTAATGGAGCCCATTGTGAATAAATGATGAATGGCAGTTTTATGCTTGCCATCTGCCAGAGTAAAAGGTTACAGGAAGGCCAGAAATGCAGATTTCTCCCATTACCCAGTTTTATCAGTGAAAAGTTTGACCAAATAAAAGGGAAAATAAATAAATAAATAAATTTGGTGGCCTATTTATATATAAATTTGGTGGAAAATAAATAAAAAAGTGGCCTGATATAGTAATTATCACATACAACAAAATGAAGCAAGAAAAACAAAATTAGAGTGGAGAAATGAGTCGTTCCTCACAACAGGTAAAGAGGCTGTGCAACATCAAATTAAAACGGCAAAAATGTCAAGATACTTGTGTATATGAAGAACATTTAAAATGACACCTAATTATTTTTAATTTATCCAATTTTGATCCTAAAGATGTAAATGAAAGTTAAAATATACTAATTCAATTAATCAATAGTTTAATCATGAAAATAAGTGAGATAAGACCCATTAAAGAGTGAAATGGTTTACGTTTCATTTCTGATTATACAGGACTCTCATTTGATCATTGTACTCTGGCTCCATCTGCTGGCCAGTATGACTCTATGCAGGTGATGCAGTACAGCTCTTCATACTTTTTCATGAACGAAGGTTAAATTAATACAGTTCATGATGATGTCTAGACAGAAACAAACTGTTCAAAGTGAATAAAGCCTACACACATCAGTACTTCCAAATGGCTTAATTCAACTATCTGAACATTAGAGGTCTGCTGTAAAACCTTGCTTATTTGAAGGCTCCAGATGTGTTGTGATCATGCCGCTAATTATTTTTTATTAGAATTCCCCCCTGCACTAGAGAGCTGGGAAGAGGACAAAGCAACAAGGCTAAGCAACAGAAGATTCATTTAACAGCACAGTATAGCTAAACTCTAGGAGCTCCCAAGCTTCTGCACAAAGAGCTGCTTAATGCCGCACTTGAGCAGACAACTCCAGAGCTGGAGAACCGCCGTGTTTTCTCTGTTCCAACATCCAACCAAAATCACATTTAAATCCAGCTTCTGTTTGAATAGGGCAAGAAAGAACAGGAAGAACAACAAATTCCTGGGTTGGAAAGGCCCATTCCGATATACAACAACTAAATGGTTCCTGCTTCATGGACCATTTATAAAAGTAAAACTATTTTTATTTTGACATCCCAGGTCGTTCCTCAAGTACAAGTGTTGCAGCCAGAGGATGTAGCGATGGAGAGCAGCTGCTGCGTGTCGTACATCGGTAATGACCTGGTGGAGTGTGGTTTATCATCAAGCAGTATGAACACAAGTCTTAGACCACTCCTACCCTGGCACTATGGACACATGTTGAAAAGGACAGCCCTAGGGTTACACAGGACGGAAGGGCTGTAGGCTGAGGACTTCCTTGAGCTTTCTTAGATACCGGAAGCTGACGGAGTTGGGTGCCCCAGCAGAAGAATGAGAAAATCCTGCTTTCATTATACTGATTACAACAAAAAATTATGGCTTTTGGATAAAGGTCAGCTTTGTGAAACTATGGCACAAACTTCGAACTGAAGCTTGAGGTGGCTCCATCGTACATGCCTGTTCCTTTAGCATCTAGTGTGCTTGGGTCAACAGCTGCAACTCACGTCCAACAAACTCAGGTTCGTCCTCAGTTCCAGAACTCGACGGCTAATTTCCAGCTGGAACAGGGAACCCCTGGAATAAACACTATTCCAGACCCAACAAGCACATGTGAAACGACATCTTTCTTTATATGGCGTTTCTATTATTCTTCACTTCCTCTTTTATAAGACCTGCTGTTAAATATCAAAACCGCTACCCTTCTCTGAGGTAACTGTCCAATTTCTTTTTTGATGGAGAAACCTTAACAGAACACGTAATCCACATTAATAACAAGTTATTACTTATTATTTTCTTCCTACCCATTTAACCCATGCTGCAGAGAAACAAACAGCTTTATACATGCTGTTAGCACTCTCCTCCAAGCGTGTTCAGTGAAATGTGATTGGCTACATGCCCCGTGTAGAAGCTAATCTTCAGTCTTTGTTATTAACTATATAAACTATGCCATTTTCCCCCACCGATTCTGTTCCAGTAGTTTCAGGGCTGGCCGGAATATGGAATATTTGCATCATTTTCCCAGTTTGTGGAGGGAGGGAGGGAGAGAGAGAGCGCAGGGCCAGTGTTTCACAGCTACAGCAGACAGTCCACGTTTTATCTGTAGCCGAGCTCCTAGCACATCTGCACCAGGCGCTCACTGCTCTTAATGCCCAGCACCAGGCTCGCTGCAAGGCGAGATAAGACTAAAAGTGTGGACTGAGGACCCGGGTGACGACACAGATGCAGGAGGAAGGCAATGCTTAAGAATGACATTTATGCATAATTTATATTTGTTTATATTTATATATCAACCTGCAACTGTGCACTCCAAGAGCTGTAGCTAAAGGGCTTAAAATACGATTCCATCACAGAGCTGAAAAGTCTTGTGTTGAAATCAGATCGACAGGTGTGGGGAAGTTGAGATGAATCTCCTGCATCCACTGACGCCTGCCTGTATTGTGGCCCTTCTACAAAATTGAAGAAAATTATTGTACTTATTTATTTTTAAAAAGCTGCCCCTCTGTGTTTAAAAAGACTGCTGTGCCTCTGAAGTGTATGAGACAACAGTGGTTTCAGGAAAAGGGGGAGGAAAAACCACCCAACATTTACAGCAACATCTTGGGCTCCACATAACTGAACACAAGACTCATCTTTAGATTTAGAGAATTGTGTCGTGAGTAAAAGCCTTCGACAGGAAGCCCACTGACGTCTGAAGGGCACAAGCACTAATAGGTGCTCAGAATACTTACTGTATCCCAGATTTGGAGCTTAATCTGTTTGCCATCTATAGTGATCATTCGTGCTCCAAATTCTACACCTGCAAACCAGAACAACAACACAATTTGATAAGTAACTATAACAAACTCTAGAAACATTTTTTCTATTAAAATTGAAACTACAGATGAGGTTAGAAAGGGTTAGAACTGAGAACCTTAAACGTCTTAAATGATATTTTTTATTGTGAACTGCTCACAATAAACAGTGTAATAAACAGTATAGAGTAATGGGGTAGAACACTAGGTGTGGGGCAAAACTGCCATTGGTTGGAGGCTTTGAGACTAATGCTGTTAAACCCGATGTGGAGGACATGCTGAAACCGAGTGGCTGCATGTGTGTTAACGAGAGAGTTGTGCATCCTGCATGTGCTGGGATATTGCCCCTGCCTGCACGCTCTGAACCCGGGCCTATGACAAAGAGGTGAACCCATACAAAATGGGTGTTATAATTGCTAACGGGATGCTGGTCCACCAGCGAAAACAGGTTTGAGAGGTTGCTCACGTAGTTCAGCTGTGGAGAAAGTCTTAAGAAATAAAAGCAGAGAGCAATAGGTTCCAACTCACTACCAGATTGTCTTCTAAAATCCTTTGCAAAACTAGATTTTATTCATTTAATTTGTATTTTAATGCACATCGCTAAATGCATCACATTGTATCGTTCAATATTCTTCTTCAGTCATCATCTAAGCAACTAACCCACCTAGAAAACCTCTGTGGACATTCTGATCTTTCTTATCTTACCCTAATGACCTCAACTTAAAAAAAGCACAGTGGTTAAGGCACTTGACTAGTAATCAGAAGATTGCTGGTTCAAGCCCCAACCCTGCCAGGTTGCCACTGTTGGGGCCCCTGAGCAACGGCCTTAACCCTCAGTCGCTCTAGATGTATCCAATCACAACTGTAAGTTGCTTTTATCCAAAGGCTATAAATGAACGTGTAAATCAGTCAGTAAAACATGGCAGTCAGGATCTGCTTTGCTCTTTAGAGCTATAGGTCACAGTTACATATTAGTTACCCTGCTGTACCTGGGACAAATAATAAACAAATAATAAACACAGTATGTTTATGTAATGAAAGAAAAAACAGGCCTATCAACTACGGAGGACAAACAGTTGAGCCCTAAACAAATAGTAAGTAGAGTAAGTCGTCCGTACCCAATAACCTGAACACAAACCTGTCCATACATAAACAAACCCAATACTCTCTTTGAATGTTTCTTAACACAGAAAATGTTCTCTAGTAGCATGGAAACAGGAGAAGGGGTCTAAAAGGATTCTTAACAATCTAAAAGGATTCTTAGTATTTGTCTCATCAATCTAAAACTGACATGGATGGGTAGGATTTATAGAGTTTCCCTATTGTTACGTCAATGCACAATATCTGATTGATTGGGAAAGACACTCTGCATCCAGGGTGAAACCTCACTGTGTTTCTGCAACAATAATGAAAATGCAGCATGCTACCCAACAGAGAAAATTAGTCAGCTAGCACCACAGGGCACTAGACAATGGAACACGATAGGCTGAATATACCGATGACATCATCTGATCTGACTAGTCTCGCAGGAATTTAACGATGTATGAAGTTAGCAGCAAAAGCCGAATATTATGGCTGCCTGGGAAGGTTAAAGCTCATTTATTTATTTCATTTCATTCATTTTAAGCAAGGAATCCTTGCAGGAGTGACCTTCCCTGTGTACCTGAACCGAACAGGATCAAAGCCATAAGGCTGGGCTGAAAACCTGGCACCCAAACACCTCTCCTCTGGTGTATTTTGTGTGTATAAATGGTATTTCATGTAAAAAAAAAAAAAAGTTGTGATTCGCATTTAGAGTCATGATAACTGAAGACTTCTACTAGTTACTTTTTGGTTGCCAACATCCCCATGGTAAAGCGACTTAACTTAAGTCTGCATTAATTAAGCCTCATTCAGAGAAATGTGAAAGTCATCGCAGTTTGATTTCTTTCAAACTATTCTTTCAAACCGATTTCCTCCCCTTTAAAACCACAATCCTCCCCCAGTAGTCCATGTGGTGCCAAGCTACATTTCCTGGACTAACAAGACTTTTCACCATCTGTCATAATTAGGAGGATACGATGAGTTTGGCTGAAAGGATCTTACCAATAGTGAGATCGTGCACAGGCTGAAATCGCTTGTCTGTGAACTGTAATAATAGGCATGATTTCCCCACACCTGCAAAGCAAACACAGTGGATGACAGATGAACACACACAATTAGGCTCCACACTGCTTACCCAATATCCAATGACCTCTAGATGATTCGTTGATGACCGAGCTCAGCACATGCCTACTCCTTCACACACGGAATGCATCATCTTTCCTAACCACATTCAAGAGGCACTGCAAAGCACTTCAGGAGACTCGAGCCTTAAACACAGTGCAGGAGAGTACCACTGCAGGCCTTCCCTCCCATCGAAAGCTACCTGGTTAGGGGCTTCTAGATGTGGAAGGCACATGGCACTGTTGAGAAACAAACCTGACTTCCAGTTGGTGGGCAAACCTTTGCATTGCTGCAACAGATTCATCACTGGAGGAATTTCAAAGCAACCGTTATGCGATTGCATTTTCCCTCTCTCTAATATTTCAAGTATCCAATATTTTAACACTGGATATATTTCAAAAGGGAAAAATATAAAAAGCGACACATCCGATTTCAACGTTTATGACACAAAAACTGTAAAAAGAATTAAAGGATTTAGAATACACACACAATGCTAGAAAACAATGCGCTGCTTAGCTCATCCTACGGGTACTTTGTTCTGAGGAGCCTAGCTGCACAGTTCATCTGCTATATCAAGCAGTTTAACTCAGGTGGGCATCGACAGACTAAATGCAATATCCAACACAAATATACTCAAAGGGGCCCGTTTTCTTAACAACGAAGGGAAGAAAGATCTGCCACAGCACACAAACAGGCTAGCTGCTTTGCACACGAGCGTATGTTTCCAGGAGCAACAGCGGTTGCTAAGCAAGCTAGCTAAACTCAAGGAGAGCCCACAGGGGAGATGTATGGAGTCAACATATCAATGCCATAATAACACCAAGCAGGTCTCCTTTAAGATGTACTATAAAAGCAATACTATAAAACTGCTCCAGTGGGCCACAGTCTAAAATCAGCCTTAAAGATGAGAGGGTTATAGGGAACAAGTATTGTGTTACTCAGAACACAGGCTTATTAGACCTGCCCAGTAGTAGTATTACTAATTAGCTTTTTTTTTTGCTTTTTTTTTTTTTTTTACTTATTTTTGAGCCTGCATTGCATACAGTGCATTAAAATGCATACAACAGCTAAATGACCAGAGCAATCTCTCAGTAATCTACATGACACCAAAACATGGTAGATTACAAAAATGATGAACTAAAACCTTTCCCTAACACAGTCTCAACTCAACTTTCCTACTGGGTAGATCTAAACACCAGCTAGAGTGAAGCAACATCAAAATACTATCTGAGCAGATTGGGTTTCTCTAAGCATCTCTGAAGTGCCACTCATTGAGCAGCAAGCAACTGCACAGCCCTGTTTACTCCTCATGGCCATTTCAACATAATAAAGGACAAAACCAAAATGAAAACATCCTGACATACATCTGTACTTGATTAACAAATGATTATATAGACATATAAACATGCACATACATACATACAATCAAATATAAGTTGACAGGGAGGATAAACTTGAGTAAATAAATTATCCTCAAACATATTGGGACCAAGATGTAAAATAATACACTGGTTTGTCTGCAGACACAAGTCACAGCCTACACATCGGAACTTGTAATAATAATAATAATAATAATAATATCTATGAATTTGGAAGGATTGTATAGAAAAAAAGATGTGAAACCAAACCAATTTACCACATCCCCATTTCACCCTGAAAAAATAGCACTCACTAAATTCACTGTATTATTGCAAACTCATCTGTTCACAGAATTCTCGAAGAAGTGTTTTGATGCTTGCTAGCGTGAACGGGTCTGTTCAGTGTAGTCATTAATGGCAAATTACTTCTAACAATTCAACATCTACCAATGAGAAAGGCGGTTAAACTGGTTACTATAGTATCCCGGCATTATGACCTCAGGTTATAAAATGCTCATCAAAGCCAGAATCAACACTGTGCAAGAAATGAAATTTGCACTGAGACACTGATGCTTAGGCACTACTGCAGCAGTACAGTTTAACCCGATTTTTTGTTTTGTTTTGTTTTTTAACGTGCGGCCATCCCTTGTGCTAGAGTACTTGGCTTCATGTTTTTACCTTGTTTTTTTCAAGTACAGCCTAACACCTGCTATACCTGCGAAGTTCTTGAAAGAATTACGGCCCAAAACAGATCAAGGGCAGGTACTATGTAGCACAGAAGGTGTGAATGTTTTTTCCAAGATCCTAAATTATCAACGCGAGTTCGTTTCATTTTCAAATTATAATTGGGTGGCACTGATACGCATTACACTACGAGTTCAATGCTTGGGTGTCAGGGCCTACTGAAATTCAGCTTGCTTACGGATTCTCTCTGACAAGCAAACAAAAATGTTGTATCATCAACAAACGATACGTTTACTGAACAACTCTGTTATGCGTTTACATGCCAACGACACGGGAATAATATTACACGATCTTTATAATGCAAGAATTTTCAACGTCTGAATAAGGTATTCGTTAAACGCCATTTTCAAATGGAGGAAACATCTGCTGCTAGCTAGCTAACCCTAAGACATCAGACATCTAGCTAGCAACTTAAGGAGCTACTGTGGCCTTCTAAGCATTAAAAGATGTTAGCTAATATGCATCTTAGCTTGGCAACTCAACAGAGAACGAACTGCCCACACCGATATTTTGTAAACAACCGTTTTGGCCATGTCACTTTATTGGCCTGTCTGTGCCCCTATCGGTTGCTACACTACCCATCTAGTTAGCTACCAGAGGTAAATAGCTAGCTAGCTAACTACATAGCCAGCTACTGTGCTGAGGGGACAGATGGCTCTCTTATTGGCTAGCACTAGCTTAGCATGAAAAGAAACTAGCTTGCTAGCTAGGAGGTAGCTTGCTAACTACTTTCCCCACCCAGTGTCTGAATAAGCAGAAAGACAATAGGTTTCCTTCTGAGTTGTTATGGACCTGTGACTTGACAGCCATGCACTTGTTAAAACTTGGTGATTATAATCAAGCCATAATGCAGTTCAACAAATTAGCTAGCTAGCTAGGATAATTGTTTTTAACACATTTTCACTAGGTATGCGTTAGCCAATCGCTAATAAAGTGCATGGATAGAAAAGTAACTTAATGTTAGTTAGTACACGCAAACAAAAAAAACGGTCAGTCATCCCACCCCTTGCGTCTCAGGCTTTACCACGTCATTGACTCCAACACTGCGGAAATAAAATATATACGCGTAAAACGACAGTAGCTCGCTTAGCAAGAGCTATGTCGTTAGCTAACAGAACGGTGGCCGCTTACCCGTATCTCCGATAATGATGTATTTGAAGAGGTATGCATACGCCATGGCCAATTGGTGGTGTCAACCTGTTTTGGCCGTTTTAAAATGGCTTCACGACCTAAAACCGTATGTAACCGTACGTGATTTCACTAGGTCTGACTTGGTAGCGCTCCGATAAGCCAGCCCTTTTCTCTCTTCGACGGGAAGGAACAATAAACACCTCAAAGCTTCGGCAGCTACGTCATAAGTTCCGCCTTCGTTCGCCACGCACGCAAAAGACTCTTTTACTCAGCCGGAAGTTCATCCAGCTAAGGCACATACCTTTATGTCTATTTTTCTTTTTTTATGTTTCACTAGAATTGCTTATGAAATTAATTATATACATATTTAATTATACACATCTTTCTAACTTAAAATAAAACACCTCTCTAGTGCTCCTTATTCTGATGTTACAAAATGTTTTCGGTGTCTGACACTGTTAGGGAAGCAACCTTTGAAATAAATAAAAATAAATAGTCACGCTAATTATCATATTAAATCTATATAAATAAAGACTATTTTAAACGCACTAATCACCTTTCATTAAGAACTGAATTTAACAGGAGATAGAAACGCAAATGTTCATTGTAACCCATTAAAACCTCTAAGCACTGCTCACATAAAAGTCTTTGCAATGACTTATAATGTACACTAGAGGGTACTGCTGTATTTCCATTTAGAAATAGACAACCTTTCACTTGTGAAAAAAGAGGCACAGGTACAGTTAGTTATACAGACTGTGTTCCTTTCTTTTATTCCCCTTTTTTGTGTAATAAGAAAGCTGACACATCTGATTTTTGATTCTTCATGGTTCTTGCAGATTAGTGTGAATTTGCTGTAGCGGATGGTGATAAATGTCTAGTTTAATGCCCTTGTGATAAATGTCTAGTTTAATGCCTTTGCTATAGCATAATCTCTCTATAGCATTGGGGAAAGAAATGGCCTAATTACAGTTAATTAGGAAAGGGGAACCAATTTATGCAATGAATAGCTTCCGGTCTTAGAACATGTGGGTCAATGTATTTACAGAGCATTGCAATTCTGGCTGACATATATCACTAACCTTATCTTTATTTATACATTTTTAACTTTTACAATGGAAGGCTCCACAACAAGATGTAAACATCTCAGTTTGTATCCAGTCCATCTATTCTCAGTTTAAAAACAGTGTAATGTTACACTTCAATGGAGCTCACTACTTAAGTTTACCATTAATCATGTGTGATTAATGATCTATTAACAGCAGTGAATATAAGACACTTGCATGAGAATAAAAAAAGAATTATAGTGATTATACAATCAGTGTACCACTTCATCTAAACCCTTCGTCCTTTAGAGGAAGGCATATTACAGGATCTTCCTTTGCCTATATCAATAACAGGCAAAGCATACAATAATATGGCCCAAAGATCTTGATTTCTTTCTTTATTGAAGTGCTCCTCAGTGTGGGTGTTTTCAAAACCACGCCCATTTCCTCTATGGTAGGAGAAACCCTGTTCTGAGTTCCAAGACCAACAACACTCCTGCATTCCAGCCTGTATGAACTCCTGTCTCTGTGTCCAGACTGTTAACCAGGCTGGACTGCTGAGCTGTTTCTAAGGTGCTGCCTCAGAAATCTGAGAGTCACCACATACAGCCAATCAGAGCACATGTGTGTGAGTGTATGTGTGTGTGTGTGTGTGTGTTGGGGGATGTTTGGAGCCTCAGTGTGTGCTACTGCAGCTGGGAAAAAGATTTTTTCAAGTCGTCCATGACACAAGTCTAGATCTTTCGTAGAGAGGAACTCATTCTACAGCCTTGACACTAGAAGAGAGAGAGAAAGAGAGAGAGAGAGAGAGAGAGAGAGAGTATGTATGAGCGTGTGTGTGTATGAAAGAGGGAGGGAGAGAGAGAGAGGAAGAGAGAGAAGCAGAGAAGGAAACTGTGGGACAGAAAACTCTTTTCAGCGGACCATAGCACAGATTCTGTTAGTTGGTGTGAGGACTGGTGAAGTTATTGCTAGGGTTTTTCCATCTCCATCCACACGTGATTATGGTTGTACAGTGAGTACAAACAAAGGCACAGAATTTACATTTACTAAACAACCCACAGGGATCCTTAACCTCTGGCTCCTTCTCTGGGGAGGACTGTGGTTCTCCTAAAAGTCTGGGCGCGACGATCCATCGTCATGGCAGACAACATGACTCAGGAATCTGAGTACTTGCCTGGGAAGGACGAGCTCGACTGGGGCTACGAGGAAGGTAAGGCACACAGTGACACAGCTGTAGACTCATTCCCTTTTACCATGTGCTAAACTTGAGACGGAACAGTCCCACCCATTATCATTTGTTAGAAGGAGTTACTGAATGCTGTGAAGACCTCTGTCTCTGGTGGCTGAGTCGAGCACCAAGGGTAGTTTGGTTCTACTTGAAAATGTTGTCTTTATGACAAAGGTAAGTTCATTATGCACCAAAGTTTGTATGTCGCTTGTTATGGATGTGGATCAGAGAGTACTGGGGTTAAATATCAGTCTCCATGCACATAAATGGTGTTTGATTTATGTTTTAAAAACATTACATTTCTCAGTAAGTTTGGTAAGCCAAGAAAAGCATAAATTCTTTGAAAAACAGGAAAGCCAACAATGGACACAAAGGATCTTTTCAAGAAAAAACCCAACTTACAGGAATGCCTGACAGTTACGATCTGCTTTACAAATTGAGATTTATGTGAAGCCTCAGCATGTCCTCATTCACAGTATGTGAATGAAATAGATCGACATCATTTGTCAATATAGAGACTTTTTACTGAAGTATTGCTTTTTAAACTATTGCTCAAAAGTAATTCTCTATTTCACTTTGTCTTGTTATGTATTCCTGATCTTTTTGGATTTTTTTTCTTTGTCTTCATTTGCTTTTAAAGCAAGATGCTCAAAGCAAGATGACTGTAGCAATGAAAGTGTTTCCACCATTTCTTTGCTACCAAAAGCACAGAAAAGTGATGTCTGTATTAAATCTACTGTGATGCCTGTAGTGACGCCTGTATTAAGTGTATTGCAGAGCCTAATTTACATTTCATCCATGCAGGCTAGAGACAATACATACCTAAACATGAAAATTATAAACAATACATTTTGTATCAAAGAATCAGGTAGTGTTAAACACATATCTTTCTCACCCTGTTCGTCACAGTTCTTGGTCAGCAAATAGGAAAAAAAAACTGAAGAATAAGAGCAAGTGAGATTAAAGTGTAAGTACCATGGGGTAGAAAAGGGAAAAACAGCAGAAAGAGGGGGTGAATGAGCACATTCTGTATCCCCCAGGGTCCCCTGGCCCTAGAGTACTGCGTACATTAATGAGTGTGGGGCCCTGGTGCCCTGACAACCCTTATTTAGCTGCTGTATGAGGAACAAAAAAATGGACCAAGGCCGTGTTAAGATGTCAATGGGGAGCAGTTCTTGCCAGGGCTGATTGTTCCAGAAAATGGACACTGACCTTCATGGCCAAAATGGAGTATCAGACACAAGGTTGACACAAACAAGCGCAAGGACAAAAAGAATCCGATGGATACTGTGGCCATGAAGCAGCTGGTAATATTGTGACAAAGGATGTGTTCATGTTCCAGGGGTGGAGTGGGGGCTACTCTTTCCAGAGGCGAACGGAGAGAATCAATCCCCCATAAACTTGAACTCCAGAGAGGCACGCTATGACCCCAGGCTGCTAGAGGTGGGCTTAACACCCAACTACGTGGTTTGCCGGGACTGTGAGGTCATCAATGATGGGCACACTGTGAGGATCATGCTCAAATCCAAATCAGGTATGCATGCTGATCGGTATACGCGTGAAGCATCAGATTAAAAACCACACATTGCTTGTTTTAGTAAGTTTTTAATCTTGAAAAAAAATCTTTAGATACTGCTGTAATATAATCTTCAAAAAAACAACAAAAAACTTTAGATGCTGGGTGTCATTTGCACAGCACTTTTGAGGTTCAAGGAGTTAGGAGATGCCTGTTAATCTCTAGCATTCCTGTTTGTGGTCATGTCATCCTGATTTGTGTCCTGTTTCTTCCTGACCTGGGGTTCCTGTGGCAGTGGTGACGGGAGGCCCTCTCCCCAGTGACCACGAGTACGAGCTTCATGAGGTGCGCTTCCACTGGGGCAAGGAGAACCAGAGGGGTTCTGAACACACTGTCAACTTCAAGGCCTTTCCCATGGAGGTCAGTGGCACGAGGTTCATTTCTGTGCCGGCTTGTTTGTATCTGTGGCCGCATGGTCCAGCAGGAACTCAGAGTCATGTGTGTCTGAGTAGAGTGTAAAGGACAAGCTGTCTGTAAAACACTGCAGTTCCAGGAGTGTCATGATGATGTGTCTGGCGCCACATCCCTCCAGGAGCTCAAACTCATGCATGTCTGAGTGGCGTCTGAAGGAAAAATATGAACAATTAAGTTCCCGAAAGAAAACAAAGGACAATGCAAATGCAACTGAATGCACAAACAATCTGTGTGTTCATACAACAAATTTGACCCCTTCCCTAAAACTGAGTAATGACTCATCAGCCAGTAAAATGAACTTTGCATGATATCCAGCCAATCCCTAAAATCAGATGACATAACTACTTATTATAGGAGTGATGAAATGTATCCATAAAACCACACTGAATGTACACTTTATTAGAGACACCCATCATGTAGTGTGATGGCCTTCAGAACTATAGCAATTCATTGTGGCATAGATTCCACTTGGTATTGAGATTGTTCTGCAGGAATCTGCACACAGGGTAGCTTTGCTGTTGCTGCAAATTAGATGTTTGTACTGCTCTGAACAGCCTGTTGTACCTCATCCCAGACATGATCTAAGGATTAACATTTAAGAACTGTGAAGACCAGGGAAGCAATTGTCACATTCCTGGAACCAATTCATTGCTATGCAAACTTTGCGGCATGGTAAACGATGTTTCCCATAGAATAAAAGACTGCCATGAAGGGATCACCTTGGTTGACTACAGTGCTTAGGTAATACCTGCTATCCAAATGTCCATCCACAAGAATCAGAGGACCCAGGATGTACTAAAAAACACTTCCCCCGTGCCATTACTCCAACTCCACCAACCGGAACCGCTGATACCTAACAGGAAATGCTCCTCGATTCATGCTGCTTCTGTCCAGTTCTGATCCTCTCATCAGCATTACTGCAACAGAAATCTAACAAGGTGATATTTTTCCCTTGCTCAGTAATGCAGTTTTTGTGCTCTTTTTTGCCACTGGACTCTTGTCTTTTTGTTACCCTTAGACAACTGGTCATCTGCTAGTATAGGCCAGCTATGCTAAGGAAGAAGTTGTGAGTTCAGACACATTAGTTGGAGCACCAGTATTGTTTTTGGTTGCACTTTGCCTGACTGTGCACCACCTGTTCATCAGAACAATTCTTTACGTCCACCTCTGACCCCTTTTATCAATGAGATGTTTACATCCAGAGGTTCTCCATTCCTTGGATGTTATCCCTTGACCACACCATTCTCAGTGTACTCTCAACACTGATACGATGGGAAAACGCAAGGTTGGCTGTTTTTGAAATACCTGCCCCCTGCTAGTCTAGCACAGATGACCATGTCATGTTTTCAGTCACCTAGATTGCTTGATTTTCCTATTCTGATGTGGTTTTACACTGAAACTGAATCTACTGAAAACTTTCTCACTCCTACTCCTAGAGCTCATGAAAGGGCAGGTGTCTCTAATTAAGTGGCCATTCAGTGTAAATTGATAGTAATCATTATATTAGGTTTTGTTTTAATTTTTTTTTGTTTTTATTGATAATCATCCCTCTCTTTTAGGTTTCAAGTACAAGCCAGTCATTTTTCTTTATTGCAAATTAAACATGGCTCACTGTAATCAATTACAAAGAACTTTTCTCTCCTAATTCTTTAATAACTCCAAATATCAAAACTAATGAACACAGATGCCCCAGAGAAATTTATTATTGGCACATATTCACCACATTATACATGTGAAGTGCAAACCTGAAATGTGGCCAAACACACGAAAAACCTACTGCAGTACAAAGGAGTCCACTGTAGTACAAAGGAGTCCACTGTAGTACAAAGGTTGATTATTAGTGAAGGTGGTGTACATCCTGTACATCCTCATATTGTTTCAGTTCTCTGAAGTCACATTTTTGCAAGATGTGAATTCAGATAACAGGAGTGTATAATCCTCTTCAGTGACTATAAAACATACATGACTGCCAGTAGGAACAATGACGAGGTTCTTTTTAAGCAGTGCTGACGGCTGTGTTTCAAAGCCCTCAGTACACACCTGTCCCCTGCACCTGTCCACTTACAAAGACCTGCCCGTGTCTCGGGCAGACAGGCTCAGCACTGTTGTCAGTTGTAGAAAAATACTGGTCCTTGTAGCACTGGATATCAGTAGAACTGTATAATATTGCACCAGTTTGTCATAAAATTGGTTTATCCATGCTTTGTGTGGTCCTAATGAGCTTTATAACAATGGTTTAATTTTAGATTTATACTGCAGTTAAAGCTTTTACGGTGGATGGCACCTACTTCAGAACATGTCAGCTCTTTGCATGGTGCTGGGAGCCATGCTGGAATAACCATGTAGCTTCTCTCATAGCTCCACCTCATCCACTGGAACAGCACACTGTTCAACAGTGTGGAGGAGGCCATGGGTAAGAAGAAAGGCATCCTCATCATTGCTCTCTTCGTGCAGGTACGCAGCCCTTGGGTTTCACCTTCTGAGTTATACACACACACACACACACACACACACACACACACACACACACACACACACACACACACACACACACACGTGCTTTCCTTCCTCTGTTCCTATTCGTTATTGTGTCATCCTGCTGATGTGGATTGTTCAGATCGGAAAGGAGCACCTGGGCCTGAAGGCTATTACGGAGGTGCTACAAGACCTGCAGTACAAGGTGAGTGTCAGCACAGAGTCTGGGGATTGGCCCAGAGAAACAAGCAGACAAGCAAACAAATACAGAACAAAAGTTGCAAAAGGGATTCTGGAGAATTTTCTAATGATTGATGCAGTGTAGAACTGGTTTATCTTGCTTAAATGTAAAAAAAGTTTCCTTGAATCATTATAGTCATTATATCTGAATTTATTTGTGTAACTTGTACTATTGAGTTGTGGAGTGGCATAAATATTGTTAAGTCAACTTCTGATGCTATGATGACTTCAGCAAATGCTTGGGGACTTCATATTTTATTTGGTCAAATAATATTCTGTCATTACAGGGAAAGACAAAAATAATACCATGTTTTAACCCAAATACTTTACTACCTGGTAAGTTTTGCCCAATATTTTGGTGCTTGATTACTTTGCATGCACATTTTCTATGTTAATCAAATCTTTAAAAACACGTATAAGAGTAGCATTGCTTCAATGTTCTAGAATGTTCTTAAAGGCCAGTCTAACCTCTGTCAGGGCAGTCTGATCTCCCACAGACCTCCTCAGATTGCTTGTGTTTGTTTTTTCATCTTCTTAGATCCTCTATTAAGAGATTACTGGGTTTATGAAGGTTCTTTAACAACACCTCCATGCAGTGAGAAAGTCACCTGGATCCTTTACCGTTATCCACTAACTATCTCTCAAATGCAGGTAATTCCTTATGAACCTACTGTAGACCTGCAGTAGGGCTTTGGATTTCAGGAACATAGGATTGTACCCTAATCAATGTGATCAAGCCAACAACAAATCACTTACACATATTATGCAAACCACAGAGGTTAGGCACTGAAGAACATACAAGTTAGAGCAGTACAGGACTTGATCCAGTAAGACTATGGCCTGTTCAACACTGGTGAATTTCTGACCACAGAACCACTGTACCACGACTGATTAGAAGTAATCTGGGTGGCAGGTCATTCTTAACACAGCACTGAGACTGAAAAGGTATGCTGGGCGGGACTGGGGTGACCTGGACTCAACAGTGACACTGGAGATTTTACACATCAGTGTTGCTGCTGGGGTAACAGTGACCTGCCACCCAAAAATGTCAATGAATCAATAAAACAATCATAGAAAAGAAAGAAATAAAGGAGGACAAAAGCAACAAAAAGTAAGAGCTGCAGTCCTGTGATCAGATAACAATCACTGATCAAAAGTTGGAGGATGGTTATATAAATAATTTTTGCGTTGCCTTGGACAAAGCTTGTTTGATAGAGCATAAATAACAATGTCACAAACCTTTCCCAACAAGGGTGTGTTGTCTGTTGACTTTACACAGTCATGTTTTCCTTTTTTAAAATGAACATAGCAGAGCAGGTATATTATGACTTGCATGTTTACATTACATCACAATGACCTGTGAAAATCCCAAATAGTCATTATGTGCCTTATATGGTGGTTAACAAGCTTTTGAAGTATCTTTTAATCTTATCGTCTGTTTCGACTCTATTTTCAGCTCTTGGACAGTTGTATCTAAAAGACTGGCCATATCTGATACTGACAATTACAAAGTCTCATAATTGTAGGATGCTTCAACAATCAATTTATAATCAGCCGCTTATCTTTGGTGAAGCTTTTAACGCTGGTGTGCAAAATCACCAGCAATGAATATTTTCGGTGTAGGTTAGGAACCCAAAAGATGCATGAAATAATCTTGCATTACTGACTTTAAGTGGCAAATTACCCGTGTAGTTCCCCTTGAGACTAAGCTTTTGGTTTCTACTGCAGATTGAGGAGTTTCGGCGGCTGAGGTGCCACATCAAAGGGGCAGAACTCCCCGAGGGCAACGATGGGATGCTGGGTGACAACTTCCGCCCCACACAACCTCTTAGTGACCGAGTGGTGAGGGCGGCTTTCCAGTAGACCCTGGTGCCCCGATCCACCATTATCTTCTGAAGGTAAATTCACACCGCGGTACAGTGTTTTTTTTCACTGGGAACCAGAGCTCTCCCATTTAAAGCTAATGTACACTAAATAGCTTTGGGGCTTTGGTAATCTATAAGCTGGGTGAGAACATGCACTTAACTGATTACTTGTGCCTGTTGTTTGGATTGTGGGAAGGCTGTGGGAAGGCACAGCCTGCACTTTCAATGTGGAAACCTCATTTTGATGGACCTAGTTTTATACCGTGGAAGGATTTGTAGCCCATTTGCACCAAGGCTGAGTATCTGTGGATGCATGAACTCAAGTCAAAGATCCAACAGTGTCTTGCTCTAGTGATCTAGAAATAGTATTATTTTAATGAAAACGGGCCACATTCTCCCAGTGGTCCTTGGCACTTCTAAACAATAGAGCACTGTTAGGAGGTTGAGATAATGGAATAACCCAGTTCTCTCTAATCTGGGACTTGCTGTAGCATTGTGCAGAGAACTATCTATTTTAGTATTCCCTGGGGGACACCTGGGTCTGCCTGCATATTTCTCTTTTGAAAGGAGGCTGAGATGGCCTGATTTAGGCCATGGAGTCCCAGTGAGCTGAGAAAGCACAACCAGTGTTGTAAATCCAGGCGGTGACAAAAAGAGAAAGTATTCCTGATTCACTATGACATTCGTATTCCTGATTCGTATTCCTGATTCTCTGTGACATTCAGATTTATAACAGCCAGAGACAAGAGGTGCCGCAATACGGAAGTTAAGCACAAGTGTCTTTAAAATCACTTTCACATTATGAAATATTTGCTGACCAACTACCTGTGGGCCAAACCAAGAGGTGCTGAAATGCTGTCAAAGCCTCTCTGCACACAGCATGATGTTTATGAGACAATATATGTAAATATATGTAAATTATCATTTGGATATGTGTTGGTATCAGGGCAATAATGCAAACATATAAAATAAATATAAAAATCATCACAGCTCTGTGTAGCATAAAATAAAAAATAAAACATGACCTTTACAGTTACATTACTTTTGAAACATTTAAAACGTTTTCTCTGCCACACACACACACACACACACACACACAAACACACACACACACACACACACACACACACAATCCATACATGATACCTCCTGCTTGACAGAATGGCAAGACACAGAGACATATTGTTAAGCTGTAATGGATATCTAAGGGTCACATGACCAGTTCACAGAAGGGTAAAAGTTGGACTTGTGTAAGAACTATCTGATCACTGACCCCCACCAGGTATTTTCCCTGCTGTTCAATAGGGACATCCAGCCCACACTGGATGTAACTTTATTACAATCTAAAAAATAACCTTCTTCAGCGAAACACACAGTGTAGCTAAACAACTTTACATGGCTCAGTGAATTAGGAAATTGTATTCCATCCTTAAAACATAAGAAGTCTACATTTCTTTCTTCTAAGACTAGGCTCAGAATAAAGTTTACTTAACACTGTAAAGTTGTAAAAATAGCAACTACTTGGAATATTGAGTACTTACACAATGAACTTTTACTGTAATGTAATACACTATATGCCAGTACTGTTTGTTTGTTATGCATGTGTAGATTGTGCTATTTAACTGCAGTATTGTTTTTTTTTTTTTTAATTCAGACATCACAACATGCAATGTTTTTTTTTCTTTTTTATTCACTTTAATGAGGCTACCGTTACCAAAGCAACACTGAGCATGCTCTGTAGCAACACTGAGCATGCTCTGTAGCAACACTGAGCATGCTCTGTAGCA
>JAOYMR010000012.1:5590939-5617080 GCA_025802075.1 Tenebrosternarchus preto | reverse complement strand
AGCAACACTGAGCATGCTCTGTAGCAACACTGAGCATGCTCTGTAGCAACACTGAGCATGCTCTGTAGCATCTCATAAGACAAGGCATGTTGTAAATACTCCTTCTGTTAAAGTGTTCATAAAAGGATCGGCTCTAGAACTTTCTTAAAGTTAGAGAAAAGCATTTTTTGAAGAAAGGTTTTCACTAAACCATTGAGAGTGTGCTTATCCCTTAAAAAACATGAAAATGAGTTTTTCCGCATACATTATATAAACAAGACCAAGGCATTTGTTTTCTTCTGTCTTTTAGCATGCAAAGCACAATTCGATGAAGGAAGCAGAATGAACCCACTAACTGAACATGGATCGCATGCTAAAGTAGTCAAAAGGGCACCAGTCCATAGTTTGAGCCTGGCATTAACGGTTGGCACAGACTGCTCCGGACTTGAACTCTACCATGAGATACAGCAGCGCTTGTTCCCACAGGAGCCCACAGAACCGGCACATGGAGACACTGCTGAGAAAAGTCTCACCATTCGCAAATATGTATGAATGTGCAGAGATGTACATCCAATGGGAAGTTACAATGAGTTGAGGGTCTTTCAGTATATGTCATGGTTTCTTTCAGCATATGTCATGTTTTTTTTCAGCATATGTCATGGTTTCTTGCCACCTCATAGGAATTGTGTGAGTTCTGTGTGAAGCCAGGTCATAAGCTATAGCAGTCATATCCAATAAATAAAAAAACAAACTGGAACATAAAGATTACTTTTAGGACACTTTATTAATGGCGTTCAGAACAAACCCATGCAGTAAAGCACAGTGTTTGCGTAGTCATATTAGTGTGGTTTACTATGGAATCTATGTTCTATAGGTTATAGGTTGAATACTATAGGAAATATTATAAATAAAAACAATTTTTACCCATATATTCTTAAGCGTTATAGAGTTTGAATGTTTTACACCATTCAGACGACCTCACACAACACCAATACTGAATGTATACAGAAGTTGTTCTAATATTCTCACTCATTCAAACACATAAGAGCTGCAGTTTGTGGATGGTGGGAAAATGGTGCTAGAGAGAGAGAGAGACATTTATTGATAGTGTATTCCAGAACTTCTTTGAAAGAGGTTCCATCTGCCATCAGAAACAAAGTACAATATGACATCAAACTGAAACAGTCCCACCAATCCCTGCAGCACCTTCCTTCCAAGCACTTCAAATTAGTTGAGGTTTTGTTGTTTTTAACTGCATTAAGTGCATCTAATGTGTTCAGTGTTTATATCCCAATTTACTAGATTGAGAATATGATACTCAGAGAGATGAAAAATCAATAAAAACAAAAACAGATATTTAGATTTACATTTAGCAGATGTTCTTGTCCAGCTCGAACTAACCTTTATGCAAATCTAGGCCAGAAGTCTGAGGACACTAATAAGCAATGAATATTCTGAGCTGAATATTCTGGATATTTTGTTCCACTTACATGGTTTGCTTTAACAGCACCATAGACATTTGCAGGGGTCTGAGATTTGTGTGTTCCAACATTAGTTTACTAAATAGAAGTTATTTGCTAGAAAATGTCCAATACAGGCCCAATGTTTTTTGTTTTTTTTCGGTGTATGTCTGTATATATTATCTCAAGTCAGTCTTGGAACCTTTGGTTGATGGGTGACAAACATACATATTTACTATTCATACCATGGCTTTTTCTACTGCAGCTTTTTTGGCACCAACACAGACCAAAAAAGGTGCCTTGGAGATGAGAAGTATGAGTGCATCATAGAGCAGGGTCTTTTGGCTGACCACACAGGCTGAGCTTCATGAAGGAAGTGGTTAACAATAAGTAGGCCAGACTACCAGTCTCAGTATAAATGAGTGTTCAGATTTTAGAATAAATACTGGGCAGTAGAAACTGTTATCCAGTAGTTTATTGTTCATAAAAAGTAGTAATTGTTCATACAGCATGTAGATAACAGAAGTCCAACAAAACCATATAACAATAAATCAGACAATTTATCTAATACTGTCCACATGTGTCTTAATGTTTATAGTTTTCATACATATGAATATTGTTTGATCTTATCCAAAACATGAAACACACACACACACAGATTTTATAGATATGCCACATTATTAATGAAGATATCATTTGTGAATTCACTGTTTTGCCATCATATCATTGGTTAGTGTTTTCTTTGCAAACAAATTATCTTAGATAAATAGATAATTGCACTAGTCTGATAGTCAGTATTAACTGTCCCCCTTGGGAAGCTGAGTCATCTCAACCACCACCCTCTAACTACAATACACAAACGTCTAAAACTGCACACTGTGCTAAGAATGAAGAGAATGTCATCTGTTTGTTTTGTGGCTTTGCAAACAAAGTATCCACCTAAACACTAAAGAGTCGCTGAGGTGTGTGACTATGTTTGTATGCAGTAGTGTACTTCAGAGGCTTGCTTTGATATGGGATTTTAGTTACAGCTAAAGCCAAGTTGGAATTTAGAGTACTGTCAGATCAGCTCTATTGCCCCCTCTGCTGTTTATATTCTAAATAACAGAACAGAGCTACATAGATTTGTAATTCGTTATGAGAAGTACGGGTTCAAAGATTCAGTTGATATATATAGCACAGTAATTAAGTAACATTACTAGAAAGTTCAATAAACACAATCAGAACAACAGCTTGTATAAAATTCCAGAGTTTAGAAGCTATAATAAAAAGATCTTACACCAAATAAGCTGCAAGTGAACTTAGGAATTAACAATATGCCCACCTGAGCAAAAATGCTCAGAATAGGGTTGTAATGGGTTATAACCCATTATAATTCTAGAGGTCTGTAAAATTGAGCTAATTTCTCAGTAATGCTGGAGCCAATTTACTAAAGCTGCTATCGTAAATGGTTCTGTTCTTAAACATTTCTGTCAGATCTATTCACTGAAAGAGCCCAATCCCTCCCTGCAATCTTACACCTATCACGCAAATCTTTCTTCTAATGACTTCCACCAAGGACACACACATAGCGCTTAGCTGCACGCATGAACAAAAGTAAGCGGCAGCTAGTTAGGAGTCCTCGTAGATACAGTTTCAGATCACTTAATACAGCTGAAAAAGCTGAAATGTTTGGTAGCTTTTTATAGAGCTCAGGACAGTCAAGGAGACATTTTTCTTTCTCAGAGCAAAAATTTTCACTATGGGCTGTCAGCTCAGTGTAGCTGAAGCGGCCTTAAACAATCGCAGTGGTTTACACAAAGCAGTTGCACATATAAATGAATGACTGTTGAGCAACATAGAGAAGTACATTTGTCAGTATCAGAAAGAACATTTATCAGCAGTATTACCCCAGTCCTCCTTTATCGTTTGTTGGTGCATATGAATGCATGCATTCTAATGGTGGATGTTTTTCATTCACACGTTAATCTTGAATTTAAATTTAAAAAGCATGTATGGTATTGTACTGCATCATCTCAGCCTTCTGTGAGAAAGGTCTGGAGTGTGCACAGCCATAGCAGACCCACGTCCTGAAAAATGGGAGACAGTGCAAAGTTCATGGATACTGCACAGACGTTAGAAAATGAAGGGGTTGCACACATTCTCTATAATGCTAGCATGCTGAATGGGCCTGATTTCAGTTCTTTAGTTATTTCATTATGCCCCACTCTGGTGGTCCTAAAGTGTTGGACCTTCATCTCCAGGCCTCATTCCACTGTGATGGTGCCACTGCTAGTATTTGTCCCTCAACAGGTTGAAGATATTAAACTACTGCTGAGGAGAAATTAACTTTATATGGAGGACTGTTAGGTGAGAATGGCTGGTATGCAAAGAAAAAAAATTCAAAACAAACTAAATTCCAGAAAAGTAACCCCAGGCCCCGTCATAATTCCCTGAGGAGACACAGACAAACTAATGCCTCATTCAAGCTTTTTGCAGTGCCATCCACAATCATGAAGAATTTAACACTCATTTTAACAGTCATCTGACTAGCTGGTGCATTGTGCAACATGACAATTTTAACTGCACAAAGTGAAGAAGTTTATCAGACATTTGGATCTGCTTCATGAGGAAGAGGGTTGTGCGTGTTAGTTACGTTTCAAGGACAAAATATGAGGAGTTGGTCTGTATGAACATAAAAAAATAAGTGAGAAAAAGGGAAATCTTGTCTCTGTGGCAAATAAATGCCAAAATGCATTTACATTTTTTTGTAGACAACCGACACTGAAGAAATAAGATCGGAGGAACGGAGCAGGTCGCCAGGGAGAACCACGATGCCAGGGGAGGTGAAACCCTGACAGGCACGTGTTTGGCAATGCAGCAGAACCCTGCAGTTGCAGGTTTTGGGGATTAGCAGATCCATAAAATAATACAGCTAATATATACAAATAATACAGCTAATGGATAATACAGCTGTGTATCATGTCAACAGGTGATGTCATGTGAAAGTGATGTACTGCACAAGGACGTCTCAGTTCATAAATATATTTAGCATTGATTTCTCCTTATCCACCATTGTGGAACATTAGTGTTTTTACATACATACATATACACACACACACATACACACACACTCTTTTTGTCTCTCCCCCTCTTTCTCTCTCTCTCACACAGTTTGCTTAAATGAGTCGAAAGACCATCTACACTGATTACACATACTAATGCTGACACTATTATCCAGGAAGTTCCTAGCACCAATGAGATGTTTTGAAGGATAACTTGCATATTGCACGTCATTTGCATGCAGCCGTATTGTAGTGATGCTTGTGTTGATCCTTGAAACAGTCCTTGAAACAGCAGTTTCAAGGACTCAC
Source organism: Tenebrosternarchus preto (assembly GCA_025802075.1). Classification (NCBI taxonomy): domain Eukaryota; kingdom Metazoa; phylum Chordata; class Actinopteri; order Gymnotiformes; family Apteronotidae; genus Tenebrosternarchus; species Tenebrosternarchus preto. The sequence goes on along the minus strand of JAOYMR010000012.1, from coordinate 5,612,288 downwards.
CAACTTCCATTCTTGGTGCTGTATGCATTTGGAAAGGCTCTCCTGGAGTTAGTCCAACCCAACAAATGGAGTCAGGGGAGACCTGTTTGTTTGCTGCCCTTCTAATCCTAACTCTAATGCTGAGTCAAGACATGTAAACCCACCTGCTGGATCCAAACAGGAGCCCATGGAGCTCCACAAGAAGAGGTTCACAAGTTGTTCACCAAATATATTTGTGAATTACATGTTCAAGGGGTTCTCTATAAAGAGAAAGCAAAATGGAGCCTAAACCCGAACCTTGTGGGACACCAACAAGCTGTTAACATTGTGTCAATTAAGACAGAACCTAATCTGTTTAAACCAATTTTCATCCTCTGTTTTCAAGTCTTCCCTGGTTTATAGTGCAAAATGCTGCTTTTGGTGGTTATCATAACATTAAATTATAAGATAACTGTCGCTCATGTTCTTCCAGTGAACAGAATTGAGCTCTTTCTCTTACCATCCTCATTACCCAACTGTTGATTTGCTAATCATGGTTTTGAGTGTTGATACATATATACCTTTTCCATCAACACAAGAGTGTGCAATTGCTCAAAAATCAAGAACTGAATTAACCTATGTGGATTCACCATGGTTAGCATAATGTTATTTTGTTCTTTTGTGAAAAACAGGTTCCAGGTCGGGAACATTTCAAGTACTTAGAAGCTTCAAACTTGCGCATTTTCAACTGTAAACTTTAGTGTGAGAAAGAATGTCCTGGAGTTTGCATTTGGAGGTCTGCTTGCATTTGATTTTTTACTGCATATGTGACAAAACAAGAACTTTCCAAGAAATGCCTTCCAAGAAGCACAATAATATACAGAGAGCATGGCTAACATGACTTCCAAACCAACAGGCTTTCCAGTTCTGATGTACTGACTCAGGGAAAATGACACAATGGCTGAATATAGATGAGAATTTATTTGCATTTTATAACTTATCTGACAATGTCTTGGTGAGTAATCTATATCTATAACTCAGAGTAAAATTTGTTTACTAACACCCATGGTGATCAATTTGGAGGACTGAAGTCTTTCTTGAACAAAAATCTAGTTGCAGTTGTCTGGCAATGCGGAATGATAAGCTTCTGAGCTGGGGCTTTTCACAATATCTTAGACAAGGACGTTTCAGGTAGTGTGTAACCAGGTGGAGAAACTGGGTTGGGCATAAGGCTGGAAAAACATGCATTATATTTTTTTCATATAGTTGGAAAATAAATATGCAACATGAACCTAATAAGAACATTTTTATGGTATGTGTTGCTTTTCCTAGAAGAAATTCAAGAAGATAGTGACACAGTGAAGGAATCAACTGATTCCCATGATTCAATGGAGAAAGACACAGTTTTGCCAAGAAAGGACTATACTACATAAGAAAATGACAAAAATTGCTATTATATTTATTAACTGACATAAACAGAGCTCTTTTCTTGTTTGGATTGTGCTTGCATTTTGTTCAAAAATTGTTAAATGTGTTGTGTTGCTTACGATTCTGAATGGGTGCCACTGTCTCACCTCACCTCACCTTTCCACTCATGTTAGATCTGTCAGAGAAAGATGCTGATCTAACCCTCCCACCCCTGGACCTTTTGCAAAGCCCAGGATCCAAACAGATCTCAGGTGTAAAATAACCCCCCTAATTCTCTCCACCTTGCTCAGTGTACAAAAATGGATAAAAGGCTCTGATGGAACATGAAATGTTGAAGCAATTTAGTTACAGTAACAGTAATTGCTTACTGTCAACATATGTGTTGGATGGACTTGTCTTATGTCTTGATTTCATACTACATCATACATTAAAAAAATAGAATAGTTTTTCAAGACTTTTTCCCCCCATATCATAGACATTTCCATGGTAAATAGTTATATTTGCACAGAAAATTGACACCTTCACAGAAGCAGTTAAGAGAAGCCCTCATGAACCTTCCACTTCTGTTACACTACAGCCACCCTGTGAAGGTGGCTACGTCACCCCAGAGGCAACAAGGGTAAAAGGAAATTGCAACAGGGTGCTTGGGCCCCTTAGAAAACAAGATTACTGCACAAAATGCAACAGGGCATTGTGTCCTACATCCACTCAGAACTGCTTCAAGCAGCCTCATGCCATAACAGGCAAGGGCTTAAGCCTTTGAGCCTAAGACCAAGAAGCTCAGTAGTTGTAAAAGAACTTTTTTTTAATTACTTTTAACCATTTTTAAAATTAACTTGAATTATGTGTGCATAGCTTTTTATTTTATTAGATATTGGATGTTTTAAATCATGGTCCCACCTCTTTAAGTGTGGCAGTTCCCACTGAGAAAAGCTCTTCAATTTGCAATGAAGAGTCCCTCATATTCTCAATGTTGATTTGCGTGCATGGAGGAACAGTTTTTTTTTCCTTAGCCAAAAAAGTGTGAGCAAACTTAAGAAGAAAGGAGAGACATGAGAGAGGGAATAAGAGTTTCAGAGGCCTGAGCTCAGAGAACGTTATTATCTCCTGACCTTGGTGTCTACTATCACAGAGGGACAAGGTACAGAAAACACAGAGACATTCAGAAAAATTAGAGTACAATCACAAATGTAAACCTCAGATGTACATCTATCAAACACAAAATAAATCAAAACCAGAAACAGTCACAAAATAAGCAGCGTATATGAATTTTTTCAATTCCATGCACATGCAGGAGTGTCAGTCAGGTAAACCTGCCGTTCAACAAAAAACTATCTAGACTCTCATGTTTTGAGACTATGCAATGTGCATCTGGCATTCCCACCTGTGTGTGTCTGGAAACTGTGTGTACTGGAAAGCATCCTTGAGTATGAGAAAGGCGCTATATAAATGAATTTATTCATTCATGAAGTAGACCAAAATCTAGATGTTTTATTTAGTGTACCATAGTAGTACAGATCTTCAAATAACCTTACAAGTGCAGACTTGAAACAAACATGCTATTATTAGTTAAAGTAACACACACTCTTAATTCAACATTAATGTGCCATAAAGATCTCATAAGTTGCCTCAACCATATGAGAACCTGTTCTATTGAGTCAGCCTTTTAATTAAGAGAAGGCAAATCCTGAATAATGTCCTTAAGGTACCACCTTGGCTGGACAATATTGTAAAGCATGATCATTATTTTGTGTGATGACAGAGCAACAATAATGTTGAAGAGTATCATTAATATGTACCTGTTTTGATGAACATGATCTAGTGACTGTATAGCATCATATAAAGGAATTTAAGATCCTACCATTCAGGATCATAAAGTCTGTTGCTTTTGCAATTGTTTAGTACTGTGGTGTTAGTGATGTTAGTGCTTACATTATGTGCACTCCGTCCAGAAGGAAATAAATCAGTTGTTCAGTTTGCTGATCTTGTAGTCTCATCTCTCAGGCACCATGCTGCATCAGGGCATGTGAATTCTTCATTTTATCTGTAAAATAGACAGAGAAAGAGAGAGAAATGTTTGCAGTGAGATGTTTGTCACTTATTTTGTAAGTCTTTTTTTTTTTACCTTTTCCTTTGTCTTTTATGATCACTGTTTAGTTGGTTTCTCACCACTGTTAGCTTTCCCTGTTGTTATCACAGTATCTGTCCCAGTATGGACCAGTATGGCTATGCACAGTGTGTTAACATCTTCACCTGTAGGGGTAGACCACTTGGCCTATTAACAACAGCTCCCTGAGGCTCTGGGTTTTGTCAACCCTCTCACAGCTTATCCCTAATGCTCAGTTCAGGGGAGTAGGTACAACTTTACAGTGATAAACATGCGTTATCCATAATTTATAATTAACAGAGCCTGATAAGGGCCATTCATAGGTTCTAAAATCTGTTATGTTACTTCATTATGACCCATTTTAACCACCCATATATGACCTATAGAAGGCACCTGAGTGGACAAGTAGAAGTAGCAAGGGTTTATCGTCTGTATCGTCTAGTCCAAATACTTTTGCACCAGAGTCCATCTATTTTTAAGTTAAACATGAGTTAATGATCTACCATTGAAAAAAATCTAATCAGGATGTCATGACCCTATAGTCTCCATGCACAAAGATAGTGTATGGCTTGCCAGGGTTACAAAGGCTAGAGACACCATGGCTGATTTCGGCTGAGTTCAAAAGCAGTCCATGTGGCATCAGTTTGGGTGATGATTTCATGTTGCCCAAGGTTACCTTGAAGCAGATCATATAGTGGTTGTGAAGTAGCCAGTAGTTGCAGAATCTCACATTTGTGTATGAGGAAATGACACTGCAGTAGTAGTATAGCTTCTAGCAGGCATGATTCCCCTAGAGCGATGATTAACCCACTTTCCCAAATATTACACTCCTTGACAGCATAGTTGAACTTTTTCACTACTAGCACTGTGACCTTTGCTCACCAAGAAACCAAAAGTGCCCTCAAATCTTTTTCATGTTTGTTCTGGTCCTCACTGCTTAAAAGCATATCATCAACATATTGGGTGTTAGAGGAGTTCAAGAAGTGCCCAGCCTGGGAGAGATGCTTCCTGAGTTCATGCTGATAAATGCTTGGGCTGTTATGAAAACCTTTCTGTATTTAAGTCCATTGAAACTGCACATTCCCCATCTTGTCAATGTGCTGACTGGATACTTGGATAAAAACACGAGTCACCACATGACAACATTATGCTGTTGGATGAACTGTGTGTTTTATCAAGAATGTCTCTTTTTTAAGTTGCTCTATAACAGGCTTAATACCATTCAGTGCCTCCCCATTAAATGTTCGTTGCTTTGTACGTGGAGGAGAGTGACAAGTAAGAGCAAGTGGATCCATGCCCAGAAGAACATCTGGTTCCAAAACCTATGACACTCTCATATGTAATGTTACTAAAACTACTCTTTTTCCATTCATTTAACATTGCTAAATGTGTCAATTTAGTGTCAGTATGCTCAATGTCTCAATATACTTTCCTCCTCAGACGCAGAGAAATTGGCCCTTGATTTATGTCATTAAGATTAGATTATTGTAATGGTCTTCTAATTGGATGTTCTAAAAAGTCATGAAACAAACTCACAACACACACGGCACACGAACTTACACACACAGACATGCCCACAGTCACGGGACAAGGCAGGAGGCAAGGGCAACCACTGTGAAAAGCTCACAGTTAAATTCCATATTGATTTTACATTTCTCTGGTTGAAAATAAAGCACTAAATGGTCTGGTCTCACAGTATCTGAGAGAACACATTGCATATTATCTCTCAGAGCCTTGGATGCCCAGTTGTAGAGTTTTTTTGGCAGCTGTGGGGTTGATGCTGTTGTCCAGCCATGACATGCTGCGACATGTGATGATAATGTCTAAGAGAACCCTCAGGACTGTGGTCACCCTCTGGCCTTCTCCTTTAGTTATGCTGCTACAGATTAATCTGCTGGAGCTACATGCTAATCACTGGCATGCCTACAATATATGGATTGTTCACATGGTCCTCCTCTGTATATATTTAACCTACATCTTTCTATTTGCAACTTATTGCAGAGATGATACCAACAATGGACTAGAACTGTTCAGTGGCAGCAAAACATCTAGGAAGGTTACCAGGTCCTGCTGTCTAACAAACCGATGCTGCCAGTGGACAAACCAGTGCTGCCAGTGGATGAACTAATGCTGCCAGGGGAGGAGGCGATGAATCTTCCTATTCTGCCCAGGGACTTGCCACTGTTGTCCTTGGCTTGCTTCTTAGTGCTCTGGACCCATACATCTATAAAGCTGCTTTGTGACAATCTGTTGTGTAAAGCACTATAACAATAAACCTTGACTTGACAATTCAGTGACCTCATAAGGTCTATTCTAAAGTTACTTACTTTTCCCACCAAAAACATCCATGAAATGATTTTAAATACCAGGCAACTGGATCAGCTTATGTGAAAAAGTCCAGCATAATTCCTACTCTCAGCAAGAACACATTTGTCTATTAACGACACTCCTGTACAGCAAGACTACACAACAGCAGACATCAGTCACTGAGAAAACCCAGCCCTTTAGCTTCCTTCAGAGCCATTGTTTTGCTTTTCACACTTATGTAGAGATCAGCTCTAGCCTAAAGGCCTATTTTGTGACAGTAGTAACAATCATTTTTTAAATTGCTGAACAACTTTCACCGTTCCTCTGGTTGCTGCATGAGACCCTGTGTTTGAGATGTCCTGTCCGCACCTGCAAAGCAGCAATAGTTGAAGAAGTGAGTTGTATATCACCAGTTAGACTATCAAGCTATTGCTTGATATGTTTCTTTAGTTCAGCATTGCAGTAATCTTGACTGATACAAATCTGGTCTCAATGACTATCAGTTGCACAACATGAGGTACACACTCAGTCATCAGCTTTACCAAAAGTAATATTGTCAAAACCACAGTGAACCTGAAATGTAGTAATTTGTTTCCAGTCAGAAACTCTCCAACATTTATGAGCGATCCACTTTTTATAAGCTTTCCAGCCTTGGTCAGTGTCTCTACTATTAGCAAGCACTCACTCCATCAGACACTGCCATAATATTAAGTCATAAAAGAGTCCAGCATGAACACAGTTTTCTCTTTGGCATCTGGGGCAAGTACTACCTGCCAATACCCACTATCCAGTGAGCTAAACTATGCTGAGCCAGTGAGTTTATCTAAAGCATTGTTGATGCGTGGGACTGGGTTGAGTCAGGCTTAGTGACAACACTGAGCTACTGATAGTGCACACAGAACCTGCAGCTGTGCTGCCCAAGGGCTGTTTGACGGCTCGATAATTCCTGCCATCTCTTTCACTTTCTGTGACTTCCTTTTTAGCTAAGGGAAGCCGGTGGGGAGCACTCTGTGTACAGTCTTATACTGTGAACATGTCATTATACCGCAATATAGAACATCTCACAGTCAGTGCTTCAACATTCATTTAACACTCTTTTTGCATTAAACTAAACTTAAACTTATGGGGATAACTGAAATATTCACACTTCACAGATAATTCTAACAACAACAACATCAAGAAAAAGGTACACAGCTAACAAAGATAAACAGATGTGCACATACAACAGTATTTTTCAGAGCTCCAACATTAACCTGTAGCTAAATTCAGTCTCCATAGGGTGCATTGTGTCTTGGAGGCTTGATCCTCAAATTGCTCCTTTTTTTTTGCACTAGTTGACTGTTTTACCAGCCATCTACACCACCAGCTAGTCAGTCAGTGTTTACCTGACACACAACTCCAAAGTTCAGACCTTGCATAGATGAGATTTGGGAGACATGCAAGTCAGGGTGTCAGTGAACCTCTGCTTGCTATGCTCTCCACAAATATAAACCAGCATAAATCAGTTTTTAGTGTGCAAAGTACTGGGGGAAAACTTCGAACCTTGGTTCACGATCACTGCAGTGTATAATGCTTTATAGCAATTCTCCTTTGAAACAGAACTAAATTTATCTTTCAGTGCAATAAAAGTGTATAAATAGTCAACATAAAATTAACAAAGAAAAATATGGGAGTGTTCTTTTTTAGTTATTCTAATTATCTTGTACTATAAACCATTTTGGTCCTCAACATGTCACATTTGTCATCTATGTTTTTGATTAAAGTTCACTATCTTGTAAACATATGTAAGTGAAAAGACACTGTCACCTAGAAGATCACCATGAAACTTTTACAAAGGATTAAATAGAACTGGTTGAAGTGTCATGTCCATTTAATGTTTTCCAGAGATGTATGAAAACCCCCCTTCCCCACGTTTGTATGTGATAGATCACTACTAAATGCACAGGAAAAACTGGTTTAATTTACAGACCTGGTTTCTCCAAATTTATGAATTTTGCAGCATTTATTAAATAACAGCTAACTTGCTAAAATAGTATCTATCCCAAGATGATTGCTAGTGTTAATGAATGGATGGTAAGCATTGAACATCAAGAGATGATGTTAGACTTCATTCGCTCTCACTGAGATGAAAACACTGTCCATGTTCTGGCAAAACTCTCTACATCAGAAGTCAAAACGTATGCAGATCAAATGTAATGTTACAACTTTTGTTAAATCTCCTGTACAGTGTTTTCAGTGGAATTGGCAAAAAAAACAAAAAAAAAAAAACAAAAACAATGAGCTCTGGCATTTAATTCTGCTCTGTCTAGTAACTGCTCTGTCCAAGAAAAAAAGTTTTTTTCCCAATTTTCCTGCATTTCATGGGAAAAGGCTGATATCATGTTCTGTGACACAATTTTCACATATTTGGTAGGGCCTTAGTATATTCTTTACCCTGGTTCAGCAAAGGAAGGAATTAATGTCATGTCGGCACTGAGTATTGCCAGGTATTGAGTCAAATGTTTGGCAAAGGGACCCAAAAGACTTTCCCATGAAAATCTCAAATAGTGAAAGGGTGAATAGAATGTACACAACAGCAAAAGAACCCATTTTAATTCCTTATTATTGGATAAATGAAGGATGTCCATACAGAGGTAAGTAAATGAACCATGAAGACAGGAAGCATGGCCTATGGGGATTTAACCCCATCCCCTCCTATGTTTATACCTTAAGCAGGTGCAGTGTCTCATTTGCTTCTGCACCTCAGACTTGAACATAGGATATGTCTTCTGAATATAGCAAACAAAGTCAGCATGTGTGATACGTAGAATAGCAGGAAGTGGTAAAATAACTTACTAAGTAGTGAAAGGACAGTTTGAGCACCCCTAATTGAAAGAGCAAGGTCACAGCCATTCTCAACAGTGGATGTGATAATTAGAGAATGGCCTGAACATGAGAAGAGAGAGGGGAGCAACTGCGACTATCAACCAATAATCAAGCCCAAGATAAGTACTGCTAAAATAGAACACCTGGGCCTTATTAGGAGACAAAAGAAAGCCAGCAGCTTGTGGAGCGTTGAGTACCTGGGAACCATAATCGGGACAAACGATCAAAATGTCATCGCAATACTGAAGAATGAAAGAAGGGGTAGGCCTGGGTAACAAAGGGACAAGCATCAGTGATATTAGCATGAAAGAGAGTAGGACTGTCACAATAGCCTTGAGGAAAGTGGGTCCATGTGTACTGCTTACATTATATGTGAAAGCACAACAATTCTGATCCTTGGCAGCTTTCCAACAAGACTAGAAGCTTGGCTATATCAAAGGCTGTAAAAACATGGAGGTGCTGGGATTAGCAACAAGAGTCTTGTTAGTCACAGCATTTAGGTGAATGTAGTCATCGATCAAGTATAAAGACTCATCTTAGATTGATCCTAAGTATGCTGTCCTCAGAAGGCAGCCCTAGATTACACGATGGATGCCAGTCTTATAGACCTGGGCGTGAGCACTGTTAAAGTTATTGAAAGCATGCACAATTATCAGGTTGTCAAAATCAGGGCCACCATTGTTAAGGACATATTGACCATGTGCCTGTGCAAAGTGATCAGCAAATTATACAAAAGACTCATCTACACCCTTAGCAAAATTAGTCACCTCAGTATAGTTCACAACATAATTTCCCAACCATTATTGGGTCTGTGCACATAGGTCAGCAACTGATGGCCATATGTTTAAATGTCAAGAGGAGTCAGTGCAGAGTGGTACATTCAACAACGCAACAGAAGTTCTTAATGGACAGACAGTCAGCCCAAACCAGGACCCACAGTTCAGGAATCACTACCCTTCTCCTCAACTGCCACAACAGCAATTTGGGATTTAGGTCCAGCCATGTGTGTTACTTCCTTGCCAAGAAGAACAGTGTGCACACAGATGACACATTCGTTCCACTTAAATAATTTTTCCACAGATTTGTGTACAATAGAAGACTCAAGGGCTGTCAGAATTTGATAAGTCCCACAGCTCACTAGTATCATGGTGAGTCCCAAAGCTCACCAGTATCATGGTGATTCCCACAGCGCACTAGTATCATGGTGAGTCCCAAAGCCCACCAGTATCATGGTGAGGCCCACAGCTCACTAGTATCATGGTGAGTCCCACAGCGCACTAGTATCATGGTGAGTCCCAAAGCCCACCAGTATCACGGTGAGGCCCACAGCTCACTAGTATCATGGTGAGTCCCACAGCTTACCAGTAGCAGTACTGGATTATGTCAGAAGCCACTGAGAGCTATGTCATATGAAGAGAAGCTTTCATCATGTCCTTTGGAAAATTACTATACCTATCTAACATTAATTTTTGTTTGTATTATAGGAACACACATGTACTGATCACACGGTAGAACAAAACAACAAGGTTTTATGAAACAGAAAACAAATCTCACTGATTTAAAGAGAAGCAAATCACGTCAATTGAAATTCCAAATACAACAGGTCCCTCCCAAAAGCCCTTCCCAAAGCCCAGCAAAGCCTGAATGCTGTGGAATAAACAGAGCTCTCCTGCATCAGACCTGACTTTTCAAATGACCAGACTTCATGCTTCCAAATGTACTATTTACGTAATTCTGTTCTTACACTGAAGGACTGCCAGATACTGTAAACCAAAAGATCTACAGACTTTGTGAATATCCTGGACAACCCCCTAAAACTAGTGCAGATAAATGATCATTGAAACATGAATTTAAACAAGAAGTACATTTCTACATAAAGAATACAGCACCTTTGTATTTCTTTCTAACAGAGAGACAGAAGATGAGAGTGAGAGGAGACAGTGAGAAAGTTGTACTTTTGTGCAGCAATACTTAATATTCAAGGACAGACAAAAATGTTTTCAAAACAAAATGGGCCCAGGGCAATCAGCCTAGCAACTGATTTCAGAGAAGAACAGGCCTTGTGGAAAATTATAGGCAATGGCTATTGCAAAACGTACTGTATATTCTTATAAATAGAAACTTCTTAAACAAGGAAGGGGTCAGAATGTATAAAATAAATCTTACTAAATCAAATTCCTATACACCACTGCCAGATTTCAGTATATATACAGTAAAATATTGTGGAAAGTCACACTTATCACATTGTAACACAAGAATGGAGTATACGTGATTATTTGTGTATTGTAGGTTGATATATGATACAGATTATAGAAGCTTCCTTGACAGGTTGGAAAATCTAAAGAATTTTTTCCTGATTTATATCCTATTTGATTTAATATTATTAATTTGTTAATGTAAACAAACATTCTGATGACTTCTGTTAAATATGAATGTCCCTCAAGAATCAGTGCTTGGCCCATTATTATTTTGTTTTTACATGCTTCAAGTTGTTAGTGTAATTCACAAGTATGGTGTTAGTTTTCATTATTATGCTGACTACACAAAGATTTATGTATTAGCTAACCCAAAAATGACTTTAGTAAATTAGTGGAATGTCTTTAAAGGCTAGATGACAAATGATTTCCTCCTTTATTCATACAAAACTGAATCTACTATGATGTCTCTGTCAATTTGCAGATTTAAACACTGTCAAAATTATATTATTTCATTTGCATAATATTGCCAAACTCTGAAATATACTCTCCTAAAAAGACATAGCAAAGCTGATTAATTTTTTAGCTGAATGAACAGTCCACACATCTGTGGGTATTTTTTAAAGCATTGGGTTTTCCTACATTTAAAAAAGCATCCTGTACAGACAAGCATTGTTTTAAATAAAATCCACATAAAAATGCAAAAACACATCAGAAGCCTTAACAGTTATTACTGGTAGGCTAACAACGGCTAACAATGGTACATCAAGGAAGGGATGGGATCCTACATGTGGACTCTTCCTTAGTATCACACTATAGACTAACTGTACTTTATTATGTAAACATGCAACAAGTACTGATAGAAAACCTAAGCACTGCTTCACTATCTCTGACATAGCAAAAAATCACATCATGAGAACAAAAGTTTTGCAATTTCTCAGTAACCCAGGAAGGAGTTTTGCAAAAGGTCAAAATGCCTAGAAAGAGCTACATTTTAAAAGTACTCATGGGCTTGAATCCAGACATCTGTAAACCTTCTTTGTGACAATGCCTGTTGTAAAAAGATCTATGCACATGATATAGGATGCTCATAATATATGCTTATAATGCTTAATATAGAACTTGGTGAGGGAAAAGGACACTTAGGGACACCAAAAAGACTCTGGAGTGCAGCTAATGTTTATATATAGTAATGTTTATATATAGTAATGTAATGTTTATATATAATAATGTTTATATATAGTAATGTTTATATATAGTAATGTTTATATATGTGATATGAACATAATGAGTAATAATTCTATAACAGAAATTGTAGATGTTTGTATTAGAAGTTGACATGGGATGTTTTAGCATATAGTATATAGGAAATCGGATGTAGCCTCCAGTTGCACAATACAAGTAGACAAAACTGAGATGGAAATTAATAACAAAACATTATGGTAAGGAGGTAACTTATGTACACATGTACTTTAAGGTAGTCGTTATATATTATACACAATCAAAGGACTCTCCTTTACACACATCACAGAAACACTTAAAATGGTACTAGCAGCTTTTGTGGTTTGAAACTTCCTTTTTTTAAATATGGGAAAAATGGATTGAATTTTTCAATAGAGCAAATCTTTATGGACACTACAGATGTAATTCAAAAGATAGCACTGAGTAAAAAAAAATGATACCATCAATTACAGAAATAAAAGTATCGACTCATTTCAAACTAAAATCATCAGATTTTTAGGATGAAAAATCTGTTATCATAATTCAGATCATGGATGCAACTTGTTCAATGCTGAGATTAGAGAGACAAATGCATAGAGAGAAATGCACAAAGTTATCTTTCATCTTCAAAGCTGTTTGATGACGAAACTTCATGCTTTGACATCATAACTAAGGACTAATTGGGCCAGTCATCGTAGTGCACAGTATCATGCTAAATGAAATGTTTCGCTCCAGTAATCAGCAGAAAGATGTGCACATTGCTCTTCACTTGCTCACATTGCTCATCATTTGCTCATATTGCTCATCACTTGCTCACATTGCTCTTCACTTGCTCACATTGCTCATCACTTGCTCACATTGCTCTTTACTTGCTCACATTGCTCATCACTTGCTCACATTGCTCTTCACATGCTCACATTGCTCATCACTTGCTCACATTGCTCTTCACTTGCTCACATTGCTCATCACTTGCTCACATTGCTTATGACTTGGCTAATTCCCCAATCCACTTATCATTATTAAGCTTTGATTAGAGGGAAATTATGGCATGGCATATAAACAAGTCACAGATGTTAATATGTTAATATGTTAATAATTTTCCCTTGGGCCAGAGAAAGAAAGACTGTATAGTAATTATTTAAATAATGGAACAATGAATGAACAATATGAATCAATATTTGTAATACCAAGAGAGAGACAGTATACTGCTCACAACACATGACTTCAATATATTCACAAGTAACTCACAAGTAACACTTACATTTTTAATAAGTGTATGCACTGGCCATGTTGGTTTGTGTTCATTATAGTGGCCCTGCCCAGATGGAATAAACAGTGAGTTAAGAGAGCAGAGAGGGGTGTATGTGAAGCCAGCCTGAGACTGGAGATCAAGGTCCTCATACAGAACTCCACTGTCCAAAATCTTCCCAAGTCTGTTTTGATCAAACACTGTGTTATCACATTTACAAACATACACACAAACTGCAGTGGTCTGGATGCTCCTGGGCATATCAGCACAAACGAACAAAAACAGTAATATTACTCTATTCATTTAAAAGGCACTTTTCCTTCTTACAAAAGCTGTGTTACAGCATCCCAGTAGATGCTGTCTCTCGACATTAGGACATGTTGACTCATGAAGAATTGAATAACTGATGTACTGCAGAAATGAACATGTATAGATACAGTTGGAGAGATACAGTGATAGAGAGAGAAAGCTGTAAGTGCTGCAAATGAACAACAGGGGGAGCTCTGAGTACAGGAAAACTTCAGTGCGGTCTCCATGAGGTGGAACGTGAGGTAGGACACAGTTCGTTCCAACTGACCGGGTAGCCATGGCCTTTAATGACTAGGAAATAAAAACAGCAGTGAGGGACCACCTCTTCATACATTAGTATTGTTTATCAGATTTTTTAACTATTATTTTGCAAGGTTATTTGCTCTTTTTATATGCAAAAGGCTGATTTGTTGTTTTGACCACGTCATGTGATGAAACACTGTATCTCTTAGGACCAGACCATTCTTTATATGCATAGTCTAATTGAGATGCATTGTTCTGGTCAGTTTTATACTGACGTGGTATGCCTACACAAGATGTTGTTGGACTATAATTTAAATTGCTTTATTTTCTTTTTCTAAAGTAGGGCAACTGAAGTTTCAGAGTAAAAGTTAGTATTATAGGATGTACGTGCAGAATATTAACCTTTTTAAACAGCAGATGTTTTAATAAACATATCTTGTTTGTTTGAAGATGATTTGGCTAGCTAAATAACACCTTAAATTGTGTAGCATGATCAACCAGACAGAAGATTAGGAAAAATACAGTTCTACATATACATATTTCAATTTAGTTTTATACAAACTGAAGTCCCCACCCCTTTTTTTGCTCCAGTGAGGGGAATGGTTAAGAGTCACCTGGCAACCCTGTTTATGGCGGTGAAGGAGGCCAGTACATTTATCTTTTTCATTTGTACTTCTCTCGCTGCCTTGGTTACAGTAAAAAGCTTCTGCATTAAACCATGACGTATGAAACCCGCTTCTCTTTTTGTTCGGATCCGATGGAGCCTAATTGCTGCAGCTCTAATTGATTTGTTTCCATAGCAGAAGATTAGCTGAACCCAGGTGTGCTGTTGAGTGCGCTGCTATCATTTCCCCTCTCTGTTTTGCATTAATTCACAAGTTTATTGATGTCATTCCCGGAGTGACCTTTCACCAGCACTGCTTTAATAGAGTTGAGCTTAAAGCCCCTGACAGATGGCTGCTTCACGAGCAGAGGCAGCGCAGTGCTCTGGTGAGGCTGGGACACTGATCCAACCTATGCTGTTAGCATTAGCATCAGATAAAGGCTACCACGCTGCAAAGGAAAGATTCCTTTGGGTTTCTCAGCAGATTGCTTGCTCCTTTGTGTGTATGTGTGTGTCTGAGAAAGAGGGTGGGAGAAAGAGAGAGAGAGAGAGAGAGAGAGAGAGAGAGAGAGTGAAGGAGAGAGAGCAGAGATGGTTCTGGCCTCAGAAAAAAGACAGAGAAATTCCTGGGATAGTGGAGCAGATTTCATAAGTAGACATCTCTCAGAGGATTCTGTACCTTCACAGACACACTGTATCTTACAGACAGCACTTAATAATGACCATGAACTTAATGAGAAGAAGAGAAAGGTCCACCAAAGAGAGATTCACATTTCCCATAAAGACCACAGATAAAAATGATTAAGCTCTATTCTGTATGGGATTCTGAAAACAAGAAAAAAAGCATGTAAACAACAATGACTACAAAATCCCATCCATTCTGTGACCTTTGTTCCTGTCTAAAAAGGGAAATATGGAGAGAGAAAGAGAGGGAGGGAGAGAGAGAGAGAGAGAGAGAGAGAGAGAGAGAGAGAGAGAGAAGAATGACACTATTGTTCCATTAAGCTACTCTATAAATAGCTCCTTTTTCTGGCCAATGAGCTGAGAGCTGCTATAACGGCCATATCTTTATGCCAATGAGCAGATATAAATGGTGCAGTATAGCTGGGAGAGAGAGAGAGAAAGACAGAGAGAGAGAGAGAGAGGCGGATATCGATCACTGCCAAATGAGCATAGTTGAGAGTAAGCATTAGAATATTGTCTTGTAATGTGACCTGAAGCATTAGAATATGGTCTTGTAATGTGACCTGAAGCATTAGAATATGGTCTTGTAATGTGCCCCTAAAGGTTGTGTAGGAAACCCAAGCCTTGTTTCTGCTTAGACTTTATCTTGAGATTTGACTGATTCTTTAGGAGTCAAATGTGGCAGGTTGATAATTGAGCTTTCAACCAGTTGTCAACCAATTTGCAGTTTGAAATTGTGCTCAAGGTGTCTTGGAAATGTCCTGGTGGCAAGTCGAAATTCATTCCAACAGTTCTTCCACATACAACTATGATTTGCAACACTGATTACTAGGAGAGATAGGATCAGTGTTTTTATCTACATATTGAGATGGTTAAGCACTTATAATTAGGCACTTATTGAATGAACAAAAATAATAAAGATGCCAAAATGAAATGAGAAAGAAAAAAGAAAAGATAGATGCACACAAGAAGTCATAAAATATTAAACATTGACAAACAATAAATGGAATAAAAATATAGTCGAGACAGCAATAAAAATTGCAGTAGCAGTCCAGACCAAAGAAAGAGGAAGTTAGACAAAGTGAGTAGATGATAAATCTAGAACTGAGCTCCCGAAAACATCACAGCGTTCCAATCCAATAAATAGGAAAGAAACTCGTGTGAACCTCCCCTAGGTGTCTCGTGCCTTATGCAGCTTCATGTAAGGGGAACTGGTTTGGGGGTCACTTTTACTGAACTTACCTGTAGGCTTCTCTGACAAAGTCTGGAGGAGGCCTCAAACTAACCCTCAAACAAGATCTGCTCAGAAAAAAGAGAGGAATGCAAAGCACTCTTGATGAAATGGAGTCATGTGATTGCTGAGGTTTAAGAGAGAGTTTATGCATCAGACTCCTCCCTCCTACCTAAACATGTTCCCAATCACAACTACCATTTTCCATGTTTTTTCACCCCTCCACTTCCCATTTCTTCCCTGTTGTCCACTCTACTTTGTTGTGTGGGATTAATTTTTGTAGTTCAAATGGAAATTCTACTTCAAATGGAGTTCTTTCCCTTTTTTTTGCAGTTTTGTGTCTACTTCTTAATCGATCTGTTAATTGAAGATATGGTCCACACTCCAACTCTTGACTTAAAATGCACTTTAATGTTATTTACATCTCATACATTAAAGCAGAGTAAAACACATTTTCCAGAAGGAGATGGTCAGGGCAAGTAAAGATCAGCAGGAGAGAGAAGGCTGAGTGGTCTTGAACTGCTCTGGGTGCCAGTGTACCTTCAGACAGTAAGCATGGCCTTCAGCAGAGGTGAGCTGGCATGTAGCTATAAGGTGCCCTGGCCACAGCCACGCCGCAGTCTAAATTTCCTGCAAGCTGCAAAACATTATCGGACAGGCTAGAGTTGATACAAGATTGTGTGAGTGCAGGGACCCAGAAAATGGCCAGTTATTGAGACTGAGCTGGGAGTGTGTGTGTGGGGGGGTTGTTCTATTCAATTGGTGAATGTGGCACAAGTGTTGATCATGAAATGTGATAGAAAGACTCAAAGAAGATGGAGCATTGGAATTTCATTATATTCTAAACCCACAGAGAGGCAGGTATAGGTAGGAGGCTTTTTAACCTGTTTTATTGAGAAGAGCACATCCAGTGTCTGCATGCAGAGTCCTTTGCTGTTTTGAACCTTAACATTTGAATGGATTAAAAACACCCTTCCAAGAGAACAGTCTATGAAAATATCTTAGCTTTTCCAGCAAGCAAGAAAAAAAAATCTGAATAGTAAACAAATTTAAGTTAGCAGTACCAATTCAGTTTAAATGGGAGGAGCCACTACATGCTCTAACAGAGGCAACAAGCCAGCAGAGAGACCATCAAATCCAACTACGGTAGTTGTTTCACACAAGTGGACTTTTATCCAAAGCAACTTACAATTGTGACAGAATATATCTTTTGAGCAGTTGAGGGTTAAGGGCTTTGCTCTGGGGCCCAACAGTGACAACTTAGCAGAGGTGGGATTTGAACCAGCAACCTCCTAATTACTAGTCAAGTGCCTTAACCAGTGAGTATCATTTCAGCTATATAGTAAAACAAAATAATGTTTCTCAAGAACCATGGTACAGCACAAAGCAAGGGTATATGTGTAGACAATACAGATAACAACCAGTATATTAATTTAAGAAAACTGTTATTAAATTGGATATCATTTGTAAATTTTTTGTTCTCAGTCAGTGTTCTTTGAGGAGACTGATAGCACGATGGAAGAAACTGATACACTATCTGGTTGTGAGGGCCCAAATGCTTCTGTACCACTTTCCAGATAGTAGAAGAGAGAAGAGTTTGTGTGATGGGTGAGTGGAATGTTCTACAATGTTGGTGGCTTTTTGGATGCAGTGCGTGTTGTAAGTATCCAAGATGGAGGAAAAAGAAACCCCGGTGATATTTTCGGCTGTTGTTACTATTCTCTGCAGGGGCTTGCAGTCTGAAACAGAGCAATTACCAAACCAGGTAGAGATTCAGGTAGTGAGGATGATGGTAGGGGGATGCATTTTCTTCATCGTTTTCAGAAAGTAAAGTCGCTACAGGGCTTTCTTGACTCTGGAGCTAGTATTGAGGGTCCAGGTGAGGATCTCTGTTAGATGGACACCAAGGAATTTGATGCTTACAACAATATCCACAGAGGAGCCATTGTTATTGATTGGGGAATGATCACCTCATGCTTTCCTAAAGTCAACCACCATCTCTTTTGTTTTCTCCACATTCAGAGTCAGGTTGTTTGCACTAGTCCATTAGCCTTTGCAGCTCCTCTCTGTATGCTGACTCATTATTCCTGCTGATTAGGCCAACCACAGTTGTGTCATCAGTAAACTTCAGTTCAGTTTTGTAACACATGTTGTCACAAAGCAGCTTCACAGACTCATGAGTCCAGAGCCCTAATGATCAAGCTGAGGGTAACAGTGGTAAAGGAAAAACTCCCTGGGAGAATAAGAAAGACAACTTGGGAAGACCAAGACTCAAAAGGGAACCCATCCTCCATTGGGCGGCCTAACTAGCAACAGTCTGAACTTTTATAAATAATGTCCACACTTTATATTATGGTGAAAAGTCAGTTTCTAGGGGTGGAGGTATCAGCACGTCCACGTCCAATTTAGGAGAAGACAGTTATTTAGCATCCTAATGTCCTTTTCACATTCCATATTTTTTTTCAAGATGCTTTCTCACATCAAGTTTTGCTGAAATGTACAACTGTGTCATCAGCATAACAATGAAAACTAATACCATTTAGTTAATTGTTTGCAAATAACTTCACCTAAAGACAGGAAATACAATAAGAAAAGAAATGGACCTAAAACAGAACCCTGGGGAACACAAAACTTCACTTTAGTCTGAAATCACTAAATAGAGAAATCACCAAACTTGATGATATGGTTTGAGTTGTGCATTGCTGCACAGTTGTGCGTCAGCAGAGTTAACAGCAAAGGACTTAGCACATAGCCCTGGGAAGGCCCCAGTGCTCAGTGTGGTGATTCTGGAGACGATGCTCCCATTACGGACTGACTGGGGTCTCCCCATCACGAAGTCCAGGATCCAGTTACAGAGGGAGGTGTTCAGGCCCAGTAGTGTCAGCTTTCCAATCAGATGCTGGGGAATGATTGTGTTAAATGCCAGACAGAAGTCTATGAACAGCATTCAGACATACACTATATTGCCAAAAGTATTTGCTCACCCATCCAAATGATTGTGCACCAGTGCACAAAGCAAAGTCCATAAAGACATGGATGGCAGAGTCTGGTGTGGATGAACTTGACTGGCCTGCAGAGTCCTGACCTCAACTTGATAAAACACATTTGGGATGAATTAGAATGGAGACTGAGAGGCAGGCCTTCTCGTCCAACATCAGTACGTGATCTCACAAATGTGCTTCTGGAAGAATAGTCAAAAATCCCAATAAACACTCTCCTAAACCTTGTGGATAGCCTTTCTAGAAGAGTTGAAGCTGTTCTAGCTGCAAAGGGTGGACCAACGTCATATTGAACCCTGTGGATTAGGAATGGGATGCCACTTAAGATCATATGTGAGTCAAGGAAGGTGAACGAATACTTTTGGCAATATAGTGTATGTGTCCTATTTGTCCATATGGGTAAGGGCCAGGTGAAGGGTAGAGGCAACTGCTTCATCTGTTGATCGGTTGGGACGATATGCAAAATGCAAGGGGTCCAGTGAGGGGGGCAGCTGTGACTTAATGTACCTCATGACAAGTCTCTCGAAGCATTTAATTGTCATCGAGACCGGACAATGAGGACTTCTTTGGTACGGGAACGACGGTAGTATTCTTTAAGCACATAGGGATGGTGGTGCTGCTCAGGGATAAGATGAAGATGTCTGTGAGGACATCAGCCAGCTGGTCTGCGCATCATCTGAGCACTCAACCAGGAATGTTGTTTCGTCCAGCAGGTTTCCGTGATATCACTCTGTGTAGAGTTTTCCTTACATCGTTCATGGTGAGGTATAGCACTCTAGTTGTGGTCTTTCATGTTGTTCTGTGCTTCCAACCTGCATAGAAGTCATTCAATTGGAAGGGAGGGATCACTGTCATAGGCAGGTGATGTTGTCTGGTGATGTCACAGGCAGGGGATGTTGTCCTGTAGTTGGTGATGTCACAGGCAGGGGATGTTGTCCTGTAGTTGGTGATGTCACAGGCAGGGGATGTTGTCCTGTAGTTGTGTCTGTAGATTAGTCCCTTGCTGTTCTCAGGCCATTTTGTCATATGTTCTAAAGGCCATGTCATGAGTCTTCAGCAACCATATGCACCCCAGCAGTTAATCATGGTTTCTGGTTGGGGCAGGTGGCAATGGCCTTGACGACAGTAACGTTATCAATGAACTTGCTGATATAGCCAGTCACTGATACTCCATCCAATGTGTTCATCACTCTCTTGTTGCAAAGTTTACATGATGATGAGATCCAGGAAACACATGACTGAAATCTCCAGCGACAGTCCAACTGCATCCTGCAGTTCGCTGATAATCCTGTTCAGTTTGTTGTTGTTGGGAGGAACGTACACTGCAGTTATGAGCACAACAGTGAATTCCCGCTGTAGGTTGAAGGGTCTGCATTTCACAGATACAATCTCTGCCAGTGGTGAACAGTGCTTGGAGACTAGCACAGAGTTCTTGCACCATTCTGTGATGATGTAGATACACAGACCTCCTCAGCTTTTGCATAGCTGTGTCTTTGTCAGCCCGAAATGAAGCAAGCCCATCCAGCTCAATGGTGGTGTCAGGGATTCTATCATTGAGTCATGTTTTTATAAAAACTAGGACTCAGCAGTCTCTAAACTCACATTGGGTTGTGCACTGGAGTTGGATATAATCCAGTTTGTTGTTTAAGGAATAGACATTGGAGAGCAAGATAAACTAACCAGCCACTTTATTAGGCACACCTTGCTAGTATCGGGTTAGACCCACTTTTGCCTTCAGAACTGCCTTAATCCTTCAACATGTTGTGCATTCAGAGATGCTCTTCTGCATGCCTCAGTTGTAACGACTGGTTATTTGAGTTACTGTTGCTGTTCTATCAGCTCGAACCAGTCTGGCCAATCTCCTCTGACCTCTGGCATCAACAAAGCATTTGCGCCCACAGAACTGCCGCTCACTGGATATTTTCTCTTTTTCAGACCATTCTCTGTAA
>JAOYMR010000012.1:5526790-5590839 GCA_025802075.1 Tenebrosternarchus preto | reverse complement strand
CATGTGATTGGCTGATTCGACATTTGCATTAATGAGCAGTTGGACAGGTGTACCTAATAAAGTGGTCGGTGAGTGTAGATGGCAGAGCTGGTTGACCAGGGTTAGCTTTTATCCTGGCATGAACTGCCACCGTCTTCCAGATGGATTGATCTCTGAACTGTGTAGACATGACCAATGGTTTCTTTGAGGCTCATATGTTGTGGATTGTATGAGTTATTGGCTGAAGTATCCCAAGTTGTAGTAACAAACAGCAACTTTTGTGTCTGGAGAGGCCGCTGCATCCTAGTGTGCCATCATCTTATGTTTTCCAAGCCTCACTTAGGTAGGGCAGTCTGGGGTCTTCATTCTGCTAGCATCTGTAGTGGTTAAACTCTTAATTAATAAGAGTTACCTAAGGCTAACCTGAAATTGCAGCTGTACTGACTAATTGTGATCTAAGGCAAGACTGAAACTGATTAAGTCAACCAAGTAGTAATCTAGAACCTCAGAGCCTACCTTAACAAGTAGCAATCTAGAACCTCAGAGCCTACCTTAACAAGCAGAGAAAAAAACACAAGCACACTTACTGATCAAGCAGCTCAGGATGCTGACCAGCCCATAATAACCACAAATAAAAGGTCTGACATCAGACTGCTATGTCAAAAACCAGGTGCTCCACATGGTCTTTAACACAGCGAAAGCTGAATGAGAGTAAATCTCTCTTGCAGAATAGAAAGGCAGTTTTATCTGAATATGGCAAGTACCTACAGTGCGTATGAGTGAGTGTCACTGTCATCTTGAGCGGTGGATGCGAAAATACTTTACATGTGTTTACAAATGATCATTGGTGTGATGGTAGGACACTCCACACGTCAAAATTCTTTGGAATAATGCTAAAAAATAATTCCTAAAAATTGAGAGTAAGATTTCAAGTTAAATGGTTAAATCCTGAACTTGGTTATCAGACTAAAATTCTCGGCAGCCACAGAAATACACAGACTGCTTTCCCTGCAATAAAATGTGTACATTCTATTAGACAGTTTAACCAGGCATGGTGCAGCAAGGGAAGTACTAGACTGTGTGGTGCTGAGGCCTTTCAAGACTGCACTGAATGCAAAGACAATATAACATATGTATGGATCATACGGCTTTCACAGTACCTCTTTCTCTTCGCAGTGTAAATATCAGGAAATTCTAAGTGTGTATACGTGTTCGGGGTGTAACAGACACCCTTTCACTCTGCGAAATCAGCGAAAGCTAGCAGTGCTTGCAAACGCTCCACTAGCATTGTGTATATTTTCTTTGGTGAGGATCATACCTCAGCAGAGTTTCACACCTCCTGTAAGTGCAAGAAAGTTATGCTTGGGCCAGGTCCTGTTACACCTTCATAATGAAGGCAAATGGGAGAGGAATGTAATCACAGCTGCCCCTTATAAACCTGCCCTGTGTTTTCCAAACCACATGCCACACTAGGCAGACAGTGCCAAGTCAAACAGCATTCATTGTATAGCAACATATGCTACGAGCAACAGCTTGGTTGAACACATTTGCATAGATCCTACTCCGGGTTTGAGACATTAATGCCTTGTCATCAATATATTGATTAGCAATCTGTCACAATTGAAGTATAGTCTAGACACCACGCTCGAAAATAAATAATGATCATTAAAACAGTTACGCCTGACATTGGTCGTTCATCAAAAATTATTGCAGGCTTATTGCTTGCTTGTACTCTATTATCTTCATCTATAAATGTCTATGGAATCTTAGTTTCAGTAATATGACTCTCTTGGCAAATATCTGGGTTATGTAGTTTTCATTAAAGACCACTATTCCATTCTAGCAGAGAAGATAAATATTTGAGAAAGAATTGGGATTTGGAACTTGGGAGTTTGTGAGAGCATGAAAACATGTCTGCAGAGAGAATGTTTACTGTGTTTGATCACAGTGTTCTCAGTCGGACTATGATGTTTCTTTTGAGTCCTTGAACGGTTTGTGAAAAGACAAGTGCAATAACATTACATTAAGTGACCTACTTTTGAAGAGATGTTCCACAGCAAATGAACAAGAGGCTTTTGTTTTCTCTCAGAAATAGGACTCAAAGTTATTTTTGTCCTGCGCAAACAAATAACAGCCTGACGGCATGACATAATGAATGAGACATTTTACTCATCCTCTCTCCCCATAACCAACACACAAAATTTTTCGATGTGGGAGAAAAATGGAGAAGCAAAGGCCCGTATCTGTTCCAACTGCCCTCAGTGATAAAATGCTGTAAATAAAAGCTTAGAACTTTAGCACATTAAATATAGCATTTTTGCTGTCCAGGACCATACTCACTGCCCACTTTATAAGAAATATTTATTTATTAGACAAACCTTATAAGGTCATAGTTATAGACTTTAGTCCATTAGAGGTACATTTGTCTTAACCATGTTCTGACTCTTCAGCAGTGGTCAGTGTTTGAGCACAGGACTGTGGTTGGTTGGCCACGTTTTGTTGGTAGAACCCAGCGCTGCCGCTGAGACATGTAGAAACTCCAGCAAAACCAGTGTGCCCAATAACCCAGCTCAAGGGCCGTAGCCACATCCTATGATGACAGTATTGATGCTGGTCTGCAAATGATCGACCACTCAATAACTGGTTGCCAGTGGTCATGCGGTCAGAAACAGACCAATGATGAATAGTGTAGAGGGTGCTTATAAATGGTGCATGACAACGGGGGGGGGCGGGAAGGGGGGTGGGGGTGGGGAGCTACAGCTTGCAGCTAACCGCATATAAAATCCACCTATCGATATTGCAAATAGAGAGGTGAGTGCAAGGCAGGTTTTTCTAATAAAGCAAGTTAGGAATAGATGTTGAGAGGATGCAGGGTGCAACAACATACTGTTCTCAGGTGGAACCCCAGGCTGATTGCTCCTGGAACAATGAACAGCCAGAGAGACTGAAGTCTATGGAGATCATATCACGCTGCTCCCTCTTATCACAACCTGCATACCACTATTGATCTCCTCTTGGTCAAGAAATAAGGAAAAACAAAAAGAAAACACGCTTGAGCACACTATCTTAGTTTATATTTAGTATATTAATACTGTATATTAATATGAATGTAATGTCTTTTTTTTACCTGTAAAGGGACCTTTGTGACACATTTTTTGGTAAAAAAAAAAAAAAATTGGACAATGGATCATCAGTGCTCAGTGATTCATTGTCTATTTAAAAATGTTACAGACCAGAAGCTGAACATCTTCATATTTTCCCAGTGTATGCCTCTGTCCAGATGTTTGTTGTTGTTGTGTACACACTGTTTCTAACCAGGTAAGGCTCTGTTTCAGTTTTAGTTTTGTTCGTCTCATGGGATTTGAGAGGATGGATGTGCTGCACTGGAATGTAGGCCAGTCCACAGAAGCTACACAATAGGGGTCATTTGACTGGGGAACTCTCACAAATATCTCAGTAGTACAGAGTGCTAAAATACCATTTTACCTCAGGTTGTCTAGACCTATTCTGATAACAATTCATTGTGAGAGCAGTTGTTCTTTAATAATTCTCTTTTAGACCTTTGCTATTGAGTTGATAATAAACTATGGACATATATTGTAGCAATATACATGTAATGCACATGCAAAAGCCTATGAAAGATTTCGGGTATTTCTAATATTCACGTTTGACATCAGTTCCAGTTCAGTTTTATTACATCTGATGCAGCCAGTTTGGTCAAGGGAAGAAACCTGAAATATTCTGAAGCACAAAACCATAGTTTTGGGAATACAATTCATTCTATAGGCCAGTCGATGTATTCCCAGACTGTAACCTTTTCAGAAGGGAAAAAGTATGCATTATTACCTTGGGGACATGAGCACACATGGGTATATTTATGTTAGTTTTGCACCTTAGGAAAAGGTAACGCACTGTACCAGTACTGTGCTTCTACAGTGCATCCATCCAAGTGGATTTTTAAAAGGTTTGTATGAGTGGCAAACATCACTGCAACTACGGGTCCACTATCCTTCTGCCCTTCTCTCAGTACAGAAGCAAATACCCAACTACCCCATAATAATATTCTCTGCATCCTTGACATTCACACCCAATATGTATAATGTCCTACTTCGTTGCTTCTGTTATGCAGTAATGTTCTAAAATTGCAGTAAAACTGTATTTGTGTCAGTGTTCTGTTTAGGGTCATAAATAAGTCATATGCTGTAAAACATGAAAATAAAACTTTTCTTTGTTTAGAAAGATAAATCACTTGGAATAATCAACTTG
Organism: Tenebrosternarchus preto; assembly: GCA_025802075.1. Classification (NCBI taxonomy): domain Eukaryota; kingdom Metazoa; phylum Chordata; class Actinopteri; order Gymnotiformes; family Apteronotidae; genus Tenebrosternarchus; species Tenebrosternarchus preto. Next base: position 5,586,594 of record JAOYMR010000012.1, on the reverse strand, counting down.
AAAAACAAATCAAACTTCTTCCTTAGACTCATTTAAAATGACAGAAGTGATAAACTGCAGAAAGTTTTTTCAAGAGATTAGTCTGTGCTATAAAGATCTAGATCAGACTCTGTCCCAATTTTATCTTGTTGAAAGATGATTTTTTTTTTCCAATGCACATTTTAGCCAGGGCTTAAAACATTGTATTTTGCAGCAGTGAATTTGTTTGCTTATACAAAGTTCAGGGTTACCGAAATATGCTAATGGATTTTATAATACTCTTCACTGACATTTAAAAAGCTTCTAGCAAAATTCAGCTTTATGTATAATGCTGACTCATTCATTTTCATTGCTGAGTCAGTCAATTCCAAAGGGAAGTAACCAGAGAGAGAGAGAGAGAGAGAGAGAAGGAGAGAGAATGCATTCGAATGTCACATTTCTGGACATTTTTCTATTAATGTACAAACAAATCAAAACACAGAAGGGAAAAATCAATGACTAATGTTGACTTAATTTTAAAGCCAAATTGTTCAAACACTAAAATTTAAACCTGGAATGAGGAGACAGTTCAGTTGAATCAAGAGTGCTGGTTTCTTCGAGTCTGAGTAAAGTCCAAACATAAGAACCAGCACTGCATAACTGTAGCTTCCCTGAGCGAAGTCACCAAACCGTTCATCAGAGAATTAGCCACCTAATTCTCAAATTAACAATTCATTGTGGTTCATTTGCCTACCTTAAAATATTCCAACTTTTCATAACTTTTTATAATTAATACTACTCATTTTAACTAGGACTGCTGTGTTTTGCATTGTAGATAAACAGTGATATGCAACAAATACAACAAGGAAGACTTTGCTTATGAAAGATATTTATCCAGTCCTCCATGAAAGAGGCCGCAGTAGGTCATATCCAAGGCAGCTAGTCCAAAAAAGAATTTATACTGAATACAAACCTCATTGTAGCATACACATTTCTGATTATGAGGGTGTAACTGACACTTTGAATGGACGATCGGAGAAACACAAGCTTGGCAGAATGTGAAATGTTTTTCTTCAGTAAAGTTTAAATTACCTAAGGCTATTATATCTTTACATGCATTGAAAGACAGAAATATTTTAGATCTCTGAAAACGTTTTGTTTATTGCTTATGGGAATATTCTTCCTTCCATTTCATACATAAAACCAACTACAAACATTTAATACTCATCAATAGTGTCAGCCATTTGTTTGGGTGTGTTATCCATCCTCCACTATAGCAGTTTCTCACCACTTCTTTCATTTGTGATTCGCATTGTTTGAAAGGATACGCACAGCATGCAATTTTCTTCTAATGTTAATAAATGACTATTCTGTCAATCTAATCATGCCAAATCAAATGAGATGGTTGAAATCAATCACATGGCCTAATACAGGTGACCTTTTGATGTCCCCCCCCCCCCTCTGGTGTTCTGCAGTGTTCTCTGATTTATGTTAATCTGATGGTCTAAATCAAGTCATACAGTAAATCTTTTGTTCCTGTGACAACGTTTAAATCTACCCCATATCCTCTCTGGACAGTCAAGGCCCACTGAGCTCTGCACCATCTAAACACAAGCAAAAATGACCTTCTCTGTATTTTTGCAGGTGTTACAAGATGTTAACGGATAGAAAACAGAACATGCAATATGATATGGTTTCTCAAGAATCGGATTCCAGAGTTTACTTTAGTGACTATGACCACCTTTTGCTGCCAGCAAACATTTGGATTTGATGATGTCTGTATTCACCACTTCATCCAGATGCTTCTCCCAGTAATCACAAACAACATCACCTCCAACATGTTCACCAATGATTACATATGCTTTGTGATCCAATGTAAGCTGAGACTACGCTGAAACCCTTGACCTACAAGGTCATCACTGCATTGCCATCGTTCCACCACTATTGTGGAAAAGAATGAAACCAGGAATCAAGGATCTCTTACTTTACTTGGCATTTTCTTTAGAAATGAGTCACCTTTAGCCGTCTCCTTTAATTTGGCCGAACGCATAGGAAAGTTTGTTGCAAACGCACAGTGGCGTGTACAATTACAGAGCTGCATGACCATAATGTTTCTGTCTACTGCAATATCATCATCTGTTCAGCTACTGAAAATGCGCGTGATTCGAGACCATCAGAGTGAGCAAGAGAGCTGTGACAAATTAAGAACAATTTAACCTGCCTGCAAAGTTTGCCCCAAATCATTCGGAATGACCTTGAAATCAACTGTGGGCTATTTCTGTATTTGTCTTAATAAAAAATTTCCCCCCATGAACGAGATTACATTCAAATGATAGATATGAACAATTTTCTATTCATTATGAGAACTGCCCCCCTCTAAAAAGAAAAAAATGAAAGGAAAAAAAAAGTAGAAGAGAGTACTGCTTATTTGAGGAGAATTTTCCCTCAAAACGAGTGTAAACAGAGACTGAATGATGGCTTTGAGTGAAAAGGAAACTGTTCTTTTGGCTCTCGTCCCAGAATTACAAAGAAAGAGAAAAAAGAGAATGAAGTCATATATTAATCTTCAGTAATTGCAGGAAACACTGAGGTATATAGGACAGCATTTGGACATTATTTAAGCTGAACCCAACAGCATGGAAGTAGAGCACTAATTTTGGTTTTGGCGATGCACAATGCCATTAGAAATCCTCGAGGAATGTGGGACGCGTTTTTCTCTCCACACTGAGTAAGGGAGAGGAGGAGAGATGCAGTCTGTTAAAGAAGCTTAAACCACAGTGTTCTGGGATGTACTGGAACAGTGTCATTTTACACTTTGCATGGTTAATATAAATGGCCTAAATTACCCAAATAATCCAACCAGCACACCATTATATAAACAGAACTAGTCAATAACGAGTGGAGGTTTCTCATTCACCATTTGCATGTGATTTTCTAAAGGGCCATCAGAAAACGGTCCCAGTCAGAGTGGTGCTGTTTGGTTGTGCTTACCTGTGCTTACAGATCCACTTCCCAGGCCCTTTTCTCACTAGGATGGTGGAGAACAGCCTGCTGGGATGCAAAACTCCACAGACCAAAAGTCGGAGGGTAGAAAGAGAGGAAGAGAAGTGAGCATACATGCTCATTACCCCTAAACGCAATCAATTATTTATCAGTGCAAGTTCTCCTCACTTGCTCTTTTCTTTTTGGAAAGAAGAAAAAAGTGTGACTGTTTCATCACATCGACAGTGCTGTATTAATAAAACATCAGCTCTTTGCATGTAGTCATTCTTATTCCATACATCCCCCACCAGACACTCCCAATATTCTCATTCAGTGCCACGATGTGCTCTAATGAAAAGGAATGACAGTGAGGATTGCTTTTTATTCTGAGGGCCAAGGTGAAATGCACCTCATTTGAACACACCTGGAGGCTGCAAAGGGAGGTTAGTGTTGGTGATCAAAGAACAAACCCATTCGTGGATGTGGAATCTCTGACACACAGAGATGGTGTATCCTATTTCAGCGACAAGAACTGCATTACGGCTTGTGCTGTACACAAAACACAACAAACACGTGTGTGCACGCACACATGCACACACACCTGCACACACAAATACACACGCGAATGTACACTCGGAAGCTATCTTAACCCAAGACTTTTACAAACAGTATTTGTGTGTGAACTAAGGGTGAACATCTCAGATAACCCCATTGTATATGGTTCAGCAACAAGAAATCGCTCACTCTCCTCTTTTCTATCTCAGACCTCTTTCATCACTGGTGCATGGACTCCAGATGATAGATTAAGAAAGAAAAGTCTAATTTAAGAAAGCGGGAGCCATTTTGGGCAGATCCATGTTGAAATGTGGTTTCTTCGCCACTTCCTCATGCAAAAACACCTATGGCCTCTCTTACTTCTTTTTTGTAAAATATTTTTTTAGAAGATACGTCATAGCATTTTGTATTCAAAACCAAAGATCCATTTGTATTAGAAAATCCTATAAGTGTTATGAGTTGAGTACAGAGACACCAATAAGTGAAGGTTGGTTTTCAGACTAGTTGTAACAGCCAAGAAATTTTGCCCCAGGCATACAGCAATCCTAGGGTTCTCTGTAATAACATGACTACTGCCAAAGTGAAAGTTCAAACCACAAGACATTGGTAGTGACAGATGGAACAGAGTAAAAGTTTCTCAGGTTTCAGAGTTAATATCACTTTTTTGAATTGTTGTTCTTATCATTTGTCAGGATCCGTACCTGGAAAAATGTCGAGAGATGATGTCGAAAAACTGGGGAGCTGCTTACTGAAATGAAAGAGAACCGTTACACGAGTTTCTCTTCCCAATAACTGGCAGAACGGCCAATGTCTCCAAAGTAATGTACAAATACAGTTATTTCTATCCCTACCAAGTGAGGCATCTAGTTGATAGTAGAAGTGACTTTTATTTGCCCATTATTTTGCAAGTACCTCAATGGCCAGTTTGCACTTCAACTGACTATGTTACACTGACTATGTACACTCACTGCTTTATGAGGTAAATCTTGTGTTGTAGGTATACAATTATATACTTTATCATATATGTTGCCAGTCATTTTATCTGCCATCCTTTACCTAGTGTATCAGTAGACTGGATATTATTTGGATATTATTTGCTTAGGAATGAAATGACAGCATATATTGTTTTCAGATTTCTGATTTCAGATTTCTGACCAAGTGCTAAACATGCAAAACTAGAAATATGGCTGAACAGATACAGATCAATTACCTATTGTCCAACATGTCAATGGTTAAAGGTGTTTGTATGTATTTTGTTAATCCATCTATCAATGACTTGACAGTTAAACCCAAGCTGATGTATTATCCAACTTCAGACACAGGTCTGCGTGGAACTCCCCAACCTTTAATCAGACTACCCTCAACACTATTTTACCACCAACAGTATCAGTAGCATCCATATTGTAACAGCTTTATACCCAGATGTAGTTCCTGTACAAGAGTCACAGAACTTGACACCCAGCATGTCTGCACAGTGCCCAAACATTTGCTTCGGCCATGTTCTTGTAACCGTTTGGCCCGTAGCAGTTTCAGTAGTAATGCTGGAACGAGCTCAGTCCAGAACTGTTACAGATGGTATCAAAGCTCATGTGGTTCATAGCCAACGACACACACACACACACACACACACGTACACACACACACCAAAATGTATAAACATATTAAAGACAATATTCATAGTATCCTAACAGACAGCAGTCCGGAGGCCTCTGAACACCCAAACTTGTCCTGTGGCATTTTTGAGAGTTCACAAGTTGAAAATAACTTCGAGCCCTTTGCTGTTTACACACAAAAAATGTAAACACAGAGAAGTCATTTTACGGTTACACACACTGTATCCATCAAGACAGAAATAAAAGGCAAAACACACTGCCAGAATAAATCCCGTAGATGTAATGGTGCGGCCATTTGTGAATATCTCAAAATCCAATTTTGTGGTTGCCGTTTGAAGGGAAAATGTGGAAGATTGCCATTTCAGATTTGGAGGAAGCTTCATTCATGTGTTATTGATTACACCAGCAATGTTCTTTTCCATTCTAAACATATTACATTCACATGAACTCACTAGCATGATATCCCCCCTTTTCCTTTTATACGTTTCTTTAATGTAGCCAGTCTTTCATTCTGCTTTTATGGCAATGTGCCAGGCAGAGGGTCCCAATGGAAAACAATGTAATGTCTTGCATTTTGAATTTAAACTAGTTATGTTTAATGTTCTGTGTTATCATGTAGTTGCAGGAGTGATATCAAGTGCAATATCCTGTTTTCTGTTACAAGGTTCTGATAATGACGCGGTTGATGCATATGAGTCACACGAGTTCCAAGAAGGTGTAGATATGACTGACATGAAACAATGAGAGTAAAAATGTAGTTACCATATATATATATGTATACACTATATTGCCAAAAGTATTCGCTCACCTTCCTTGACTCACATATGATCTTAAGTGACATCCTATTCCTAATCCATAGGGTTCAATATGACGTTGGTCCACCCTTTGCAGCTAGAACAGCTTCAACTCTTCTGGGAAGGCTGTCTACAAGGTTTAGGAGTGTGTTTATGGGGATTTTTGACCATTCTTCCAGAAGTGCATTTGTGAGGTGACATACTGATGTTGGACGAGAAGGCCTGTCTCCACTCTAATTTATCCCAAAGGTGTTCTATCGGGTTGAAGTCAGGACTCTGTGCAGGCCAGTCAAGTTCATCCACACCAGACTCTGCCATCCATGTCTTTATGGACCTTGCTTTGTACACTGGTACACAGTCATTTGGATGGGTGTATATATGTATAGAGAGCAATGTTTGAACATCCACCTGATTTAAAACAAAACAAAACAAACAAACAAATACATATATAGCTTGAGGGTCCTGCAAAGTATCTTTGCTGTTCCCAGGACTGCACTCTTCTGGATGGAGATCTCAGGTGTTGTTCCTGGGATCTGTTGGAGCCACTCCCCCAGTTTGGTGGTTACAACCCCTAGTGCTCCTATTACCACAAGAATCACTGTTGCCTTTACCTTCCACATCTTTTCCAGCTCTTCTTTCAGTCCTTGAAATTTTTAGAGCTTCTTGTGTTCCTTGTGCCTGATGTAGCTATCACATGGGATTGCCACATCTATCACTACAGCACTTCTGCTGATTGTCCACAATGTCTGGTTGGTTAACCATTACCATTTTATTAGTTTGTATCAGAAAGTCCTATAGGATCTTAGCTTGCTTGTTCTCCACCACTTTCGGGGGAGTGTCCTTGGGACTTCTAGCTCATACTCACACAGATGTTTCTGTATATTATTCCAGCCACTTGGTCATGGCGTTCCATGTATGCTCTGCCTGCCAGCATCTTACACCCCGCTATTATGTGCTGGATCATCTCAGGGGCATCTTTGCACAGTCTGTGTCTGGGGTCCTTTCTGGTGTGGTAGATCCCAGCTTCTATTAATCTTATATTGAGATCCTATGCTGTCATGATTAGTGCCTCTGTGCTGTCTTTCAGTTCAGCTTTTTCCAGCCAGCGGTAGGATTTCTCCATATCAGCCACTTCTATTATTTGCCGGTGGTAGGGGTTTATCCACCCATGATCAAATCAAATCGAAAGTTTTATTTATGTAGTGCCTTTTACAACAGATGTTGCCACAAAGCAGCTTTACAAGTGTCCAAGTCCAAGCCCCCAGTGAGCAAACCCAGGGGGGCGACAGTGGCAAGGAAAAACTCCCTAAGAGCGTGAGGAAGAAATCTTAGGAGGAACCAAGACTCAAGGGGGGAGCGCATCCTCTTCTCGCCGACAACAGTCACCATGACAACAAGATAAATACATAAAAAACACAGAGTAATAAATGATAAACTATAATATAAAGACCAGGGCTGTGCCACAGCGTGGGTGGGGGTGGGGGTACCAGGGGTGTTGTTCAGGGGTAGGTAGTAGGAGCCTTGACAATTCTGCACCCCACCGTCAACAAACTTCAGTGAAAGCGTGCAAAGTTGAAGCTTACTTAAGTTCTTACTAGAGCATCCTAATAGTAATGAGTTCCAGTAATGTAATCTAGAGATAATAAAGGCGTGTACTCATTTTTCTACATCATTCCAGTATAGTTTATTCATTAACTTGTTAATATTGTGTAAGTGAAGAAAAGCTACACTAGTACCACTATCTATATATTTATTGAATGATAAGTCTGAGTCGAATACGACGCTGAGATTTTTAGATAACGAGCCCAGGTGTAATGGGATTTAATGCTAAATCTGATATTTTCTGTCTTGCGGCCATCAGGTCCAGGAGGAGGACCTCCGTTTTATCACTGTTCACATCTCTTACGCAGGCTTCAATTTTCTCTAGCCTGGGTCTGTCATCACGTTTGGCTGATATGTATAGCTGGGTATCATCTGCATAGCAGTGAAAGTTGACACCATGCTTGCGTATAACAGTACCCAGTGGTAGCATATATAATGTGAATAATAATGGTCCTAAGATGGACCCCTGTGAGATTCCATATTTCACTTTTGTGTGTTTGGAGGAAACATTGTTTAACTCTACAAACTAATATCATTCAGTTAGGTAAGACTTAAACCTTGATAGGGCTGTTCCTGAGATTCCAATCCTATTTTCTAGTCTTTCTAGCAGAATATTGTGGTCTATTATGTCAAAAGCTGCACTGAGGTCAAGAAGCACTAGCAGAGATACATAACCTTGGTCTGAAGCAAGAAGGAGATCATTAGTTATTTTAACTAGAGCTGTTTCAGTGCAGTGGTGGGGCCTAAATCCAGATTGGAACTTTTCAAATTTGTGATTCTTATGCAAATATACGTGTAATTGTTGGGCCACGGCTTTTTCTATGATCTTAGATTAAAATGATAGGTTTGAGAGGGTCTGTAACTAGATAATATATATGGATCAAGATGTGGTTTTTTAATTAGAGGTTTAATAACTGATAGTTTACAGACTTGGGGCATGAGACCCATGATAATGGATGAGTTAACAACCAACAGAAGAGGTGATGACACCTGCTCTTTGTCGTCTCTCTCCTCCTCGGGCTTCTGTTGTCTGAGGTACTCCCTAAGCACCTTGTCATTTTGGGCCATATTCCTCATGTCTTCCTGGACCTTGGTTGTTTCGTCCTGGACAGTGGCTGTGATGTTCACTAGTCCTCAGCCCCCCTCCTTAGTGTACAATCTCAGAGTGCTGGATTTGGGATGAAACCCTCCATGCAGTGTGCAGTTTTCTTGTCTTTATGTCTTTATCTCCTCCTTTGGCCAGGATATTATACCAGCTGGGTATCTGATGATTGGTACAGCATACGTGTTGATAGCCTGGATCTTGTTCTTGCCATTCAGCTGGTTTCTCAGGACTTGCCTCACTCTTTGGAGGTATATGGCTGTGGTGGTTTTCCTGGTGGCCTCTTCATGATTTCCATTTGCCTGTGGGATGTCAAGGCTGCCCTCAACATCTGCAATTTTGCCTCCTGGTAGTTTAATCCCCTCAGTTCTGACTAACTTGCTTCTCCTTGCACACTTGTCTAGTCTGAATGACATTCCGATATCGCTGCTATATATACTAGCGAGATGGATCAGTGAGTCAATGTCTCATTCACTTCTGGCATACAGCTTTATGTCATCCATGTAGAGGATGGTTGGTCCGTTTCGTAGCCGATATCTGTATCCACTCTTGGTGATTATCTCAGAACAGTAGTGGGGACAGGGCATCTCCTTGGTAAATCCTGCTCTTGATCTTGACTTGTGCTATTGAAGTTGGCTTCAAGGGTTGTCTTCCACAGCCCCATTGAGTTCTCAATGAAGGTACTAAGAGTCCTGTTGATGTTATACAGCCTCAAGCACTCCAGTATCCATGTGTGAGGCACTGAATTGTAGACTTTCTTGTAGTCAATCCAGCCAGTGCACAGGTTGGTATGTCTGGTCCAACAGTCTCGGGTGACTGTGTTATCAACCAGTAACTGGTGCTTGGCTCCTCTGGTGTTTTTGCCAATGCCTTTCTGGGCCCCACTCATATTCCACTCATCTTTGCCGCAATGATGCTTGACAGGACCATGTTGTTGAGAGGCAGGTTATTGGGCAGTAGTTGGCATGTTATTAGCTGGTCCTGTCAGGGGTCCTTCAGGATTAGGACTGTCCTCTCTTCAGTTAGCCATTCAGGGTGGGTTTCATTGGTTAGCAGCTGGCTCATTTGTACTTTTAGGTGCTCATGGAGTGCAGTCAGTCTCCAGCTTTGGCGGGTCTGTTCTCATACTGTCACCCTGCCACTGAGAGCACACTTTGGATGGCTCATGGGAGAACAGCCTGTTTATTCTCCTGGCTTCAACTTCCCTTGTGTACCTCTTCAGGTGGGTAGGCAGCAAAGCTGTCAGTCTTTGTTTAGCAGTCTCCATCAGGTTATCAGCCAATCAGCAATATATATATATATATATACTGGTGCTACCTGCTTGGCAATAAGAAGAGTACATGGAAATAGTGGGAAAAGAAGAGGCTAGGTAGAGGGTGTAGTGGGTGTAGTGGAGGACAAAAATGAGTTGGAGGATGGCTACACCCAAGAAGTCAAACAGCCTGTACTGAAACTCCAGGCTACACTAGTCAAACGTGGTTTCAGCTTGAGACCCGCATCTCAAAATGTGCTGCTGTACTTCCTCATTTCACAGCTCTAGGAATTAAGCTTTTATAAATGAAAACAGCCACAGTAGAACTATCTGTTCTATTAGACATATTAGACTACTGGACATGCATTATGTGTTAGGAAATGCAGGATTGTTGATATTTTATACCAATATATACTTTTCTTAACAGTAATCTTGGATGTTTCTAGGACCTACTTTAAGGCCTATTTCAAGTAAATAAATATATTGATAAATATTGAATAAAATGTCTACACATTTTCTGTTCATTGTCTCCAGTCACAACGCATACATTGCGACAGCTGTGTTCTTAATTTATAAGTACAGTGTGAAAAAAACATTTATTAAAATTAAATAAGCATATAGTATTTTTATTTGAAGTGTATGATTTTGAAAAAATGTCTTTGGGCATTGTAGAGCAGAGATACTTTTTTTAAAAGGTGTATAAGCAATTGTAAAAAAAAGAAAAAAGAAAGAAAAGAAAATGTAATGTGAAAGGTAATTTATGACCATATACCTTTGGTTGCAGGTACATGCAATTTTCAGTACATTCATATGATTATTAAAATAAACAGAACTATACTGCAATTTTCAATACATTCATATGATTATTGCATTTTTAAAAAGAACTATATTATTGTGGGTGTTTTTACATAATGGCCACAGAACTATACGGGCGGACAGACAAAACAAGACAATGTGACTTTTCTACTGTTGACAAAACAAGACAATGTGATTTTCCTACTATTGACAAAACAGGACTCATTACACACATAGCTGCCACTCACCACACTAGTTAGCTGAAATAGTGAAATGAGCCCATAAAGACCTAAAACAGCAATCAGGCAAATGAGATCTCCATACATTCCCCTCTCAATGCTTTGCGGATAAAACACTCGGTCTCATTAGGAGGACAGGAAAGGAGGATGGAGTGAGTTAGAAAAGGAAACAAAGATGAAAAGGAAAAAAGGAAGAAGGAAAAGACAGAAAAGAAAGCTTGGGGGAGAGAGAGAGAGAGAGAGAGAGGGTTCAATTCACATACTGTATAGATCCACATACACAGTTCTGAATACATGGATAATTAATTCTAAAGCACCTACACATCCCTCATTTGACATATCAGCTTCCTTTAGCTGCCATTAATAATATGGAGGATTTACATTCTATGAGATGGTTTGCTCTAATGAACGAGTTTGACATCCAGTAAAGCTGTCATGACCTATTATATTCACTACTGCAGGTTTTAAAACAAAAAAATCTTAAAGATCTTTGTTTTTTCATCACTGTGTCCAGTCAGCTTGTTTTACATTTGGTCGCAATAAAAAGCATTAAATTATAGGACAGCATTGTATTGTGAGAATGATATTGTATGCACAATAAAAAACAGACATTACAGCCAGTGTTAAGCAGATTTGGAAGCGATTCTCATCCTGTAGTGGCACCACTGTGTACCACAGCATCTACAGAATGAGGAAAATAATTCTGATAGTTAAGAAGATAAGCGTTTCACTGAAGCGTCCTCCAGAATCCATTTCATGTGACAGCCTATTACAGTGCAGATTGAGGAGGTGAAATGATTAAGAACATTGTACCACGTTGCCATGACAGCATGTGTTTTTTTTTCTTTATTCTAAGAGTGTAATCACAATAGTTTCAATGATATACAATCAAAAAAGATGATAATAGTCAGTGGAAACATGGAGATATTCAGTTTGGAAAGGTGTTTCCATGGAAACTGAAATAATAATCCCTATGATTGATGTTTTCTTTTGCCTTTTTTGTATGGCTGTAAGATTCAACACCCCCCTCCCCCCCACCACCAGCTTTATATAGTTTATTAGTCTGTCAGAATAGTTTATGAGATGTTGTTGCAAAGGAAATAACCAAGTTCTCTCGCCTAATAACATGCCAGATTTTCTGTTTACATACTCTCTGGGTATAAAACAAACATCAATGGATTCATCCCCCTAAAACACATTTTCCAGTTGCATCCTGGGTAAACAATTTTACTGTCTATTAGTATCCAGGTTACACCTAAATGTCAGAGAGATGAGGTGTGGGGGAGGGGAACTCAGAGAATGACTCACAACTATTCGTTTATCACAGACTGATAAATATGTGACACCCCACTTACTTTGAGAATAATTCTGTAATGTCAGTTATTTTTTCACTAATGAAAAGAAAACACGCTGTTCATTAGAAAGGAAATGCTATCAGACTGAAATAGTGGTGCACAGTAAACACATGAGGTTGATGGGATCTGTATTTGCAGAATGCTGCTGGTGGAGGATCTTTCAGCTGTGTGGGAGCTGAGATGAAATCCCAGGCATACGGGTAACATACAGGAACCGTTCCTGACATGGAGGGCAAGTTAGAACATTACCACAGACCCTATAGAAACAACAATCTGAGTTCTACTTTTACTGTAGGTTGAAAAATCCCCAAGTAGTTTGGTTTTTGGCATGTGTTGGTGATGTTAGACTGAATTTTCATACCTTGAGCAGAAATAAGACCATGTATGGGTGCAGAGCGCTTCCTGGATATGTTCTTTGTTACTTTTCATTGGAAGATCCAATTGACTGTCCAGTTGTAATCCATGTTTCTCAAGTGTTTTCCCTGTGGTGCTAAATGGATTATCATTCTTGTGTGTATTCTTATGCATAGCTTCTCTGAGTCATGGAAAGACTAATAGCACATTTCTTCATTCCAGGGACATGAGGCAATAGGTTATTTCAGCCGACTAAAGATGAGAAAGCTGGAATAGTGAGTGACCACACAGCAGGAGAACAGGTGATTCAAGATATACTAAAACTTCATTTAGAGTACCACAAAGGTCATTTTTATTATGTCACTACTGTCATTAAGTCAAGTCAGATCTATTCATATAGTGCTTTACAACAGATGTTGTCACAGAGCAGCGTTAAGAATGTGTAACTCTAGATCCTTTATATGAAAACCAGTGCAGACAGTGGCAAGGAACAATTCCCTCGATGGAATTAAGGAACAAACTTTGAGAGGACCAAGTCTCAAGAAGGAACCTTCTTCTATTATTTATGAATAAATAATTAACCATAAATGCATTTGAAAATATAAGAATCATTTTATTTACATTGGTGTATGAAGCTAACAAGGAGTACATGTCTTAAACATGCGGTACATCTCTCAAAATCCAGTCTGCCTATTTACATCACACATCTACAGTTTAATTTGTGAAATAAAGTTGAGGCTTCACAAAAACAAACAAACACATGCAAATTACATAACCCATTAAATCTAAGTGTAGTCGTTGAAATGACTGTAATTTCACAATAGAACCCTGAGGCTAATGTAGCTAGCAATTAAGGAAAGCTTATACCTTTTTAATACAGAAAACAGTATGTCAGAGTATCATACACCACATAAATAAGATTATTTAACAGCTCAAAATTGTTAAGGCTAGTGTGTGATCATTTAGGCACATAGGAACAAACTTTCTGGATCTCTCCTAAATATGGCTTCTGTCAGAGAAGTGCACTAAATGATGCCTTTAACATGTTAAAAATTGCACAGCCATTTTCTGTGACTTCTTGACAAAACCACTAAAGGCAGCTGAGAAAGAGGATAGAGGAAGAAATGAAATTTCTGTGGTCTGAACCTGAAAGTGATGCCACCCAGAATCTATTTTCCATGAGGCCACTGACATTATTTAATTTAATGATGATGTGTTCACTTTAAGAGGTTAAATCAATCTCATTGTGTCATTTTGTTAGGGCATTCATGCGATGTGTGTGTGTGTGTGTGTGTGTGTTTAGTATGCCCATTCTTTGTGCCTGATTGTGCTCATGGATGAGTTTGTGTATGTGCATTATGGTAATTTCTTTATGTGTTTTTGTGTGCAGTGTTGCCTACTTCTTTGGTTTATGAGTATGTGTATGTGTATGAGACAATGGGGGCAAACTATACTGAGAGTAGAATGTGTTCCAGAGGAATAAAGGAACTCTTATCCCTACTGCCCTACCTCCACCCCCTCCCTTAAATTCCACATCCAATACTTCAGTACCGATATCGCATACACTCCATAAAGAGCTGACGTTCTGAAAGATAAACTGTCTTCGGAACAGCAGCTAACATAGACTCAGTGCAACCAACATGTTCTGGTTTCATAATGGATGCTATGAAGGGTAGCAAATTAACATCTTCAGACTTGGTCCACTATATGACACATGGAGTGATAGTTTATAACCCATTATAACCCTGATAACAATGAATACGTAGGTGAGAAATTTCAACCTCAGTCATGACTATGTGAAATATATGAAACATAACCATCTAGAGCTCTTTCTCTCTGTCTGTTTTTAGCTTGATATGTTTTGGACACGTCCCAAAGGTGTGTAGAGAGCATGCTGTACAGAGCGAACTTACACACCCACATTAGTTAATACTGTAGCTACACTGCCATTAAAACTGAATTGTTATCACTAAGTCAGGCACTGATGTATTTACCTTTTGTTAATGCTCTTTCTTTTACTTCAGTAAAATCTCAAGACAAATTAGTTGACAAACACAGAACGGGAAGTGCAGTACTAAGGTGGATGTAATGGAAATGTTGGGATTGGATGAAATCATTCATTCCTGTGTCAGTCATCCTCAAATTACTGATGCTTGCCATTCATTTTTGAAATAACAAACACTGAGAAAAAACAAAACACGTATACACTTTCACGAATATGTACAGACACACAAATGTACACAATTGTCACTTTGTGTAGTGACAGCTGTGCATACAGCAATGAGTCACTTAAACATGTCAGTGACATAATGTCATGGTGCAAAATAAGAATGGGTTGTTTTAAATGGCATGTGAAAGACATCTATTAATACAGTAGGCACCACAGAACATGACTACACACAAACATGCAATCATTACAGTGGCTCTGTACATAGAGAAAGCACTTCAGTGTATACACATAAAAAATCAACTGGAAATCTAATCTCTGACAACACCTAAATCTGCCATGGCTGTGAAATGTTCCAGAGTTTAAGCTGAATATATTCTGTATAAGCCTTGGCCACAGGTTTAGGAAAAATGAGAGTCCCAGTAGTAAACTTTCCTTCTCAGGGTGAAAGAGAAGGCCTGTCGCATCCTTCAAACTCTAGACAGGCTTTCCTGCCTATATTATGTGACGGGCTAGAGAACTCCAGATCTACAATCAAAAGCAAAATTGAATTTGATCTGATAGATTCAAAAAAAAATAATAAATTCTGGTTGTCTTGGTGACGGATATGAAAATCAGAAGCAGGGGAGTCAGAAGCTGTTGATATCAACAGACAACTGGACAGCCTGTCATTCGAAGCACAATCAATTTTTATCTGGTAAAGTAAATGTGCACACACACACACACACACACACACACACACAAATAAACACATTCACACAAACTCACATGCATGGCAGCTAGTACTAGGATTACACATGAACACTAACATAGGTACAATGCTTTCACTAGTACAATATATAAAACTGAACGAATAATAAAATAATCACCAAAGTAAATATTTGTCCTCTACATGACAATGAATAATTGGAGTGAGGTGAACATTTTTTACTGACTGTAATACTTAGGAATCTTCACTCTGTAAACTGTGTTTTAAAAGGGAGCCAGTTTATGTACCTTGTAAGAAGAGAGGGGAACATATATTTGAGTTTAAATCAATCAGATATTCAACCACTGTGGAAAAAAAGATGCTTTAGAAATGGAAAAATAAGTACCGGTGCATTAAATAATGCTGAGAGCTCGGGTAAAGAATGGGTGAAAAGGCTTCCTGAATTCAGCATGGCCCCTGAGCAATAAAAGTGCAAATGTATTCAATGTATACTACTTGACATTCATCGATGGAGAAACAGGCAGATCACCACATATATGTGCGTGTGTGTGTGTGTGTGTGTGTGTGTGTGAGTATGAGTATGTGCGTGTGCGTGTGTGTGTGTATGAGTATGTGCGTGTGCGTGTGTGTGTGTATGAGTATGTGCGTGTGTGTGTGTGTGTGTGTGTGTGTGTGTGCGTGTGAATGCCTGTGTGTAGGTGGGTAGAGGAGTTATTGCATTTGGTGTTTGATATATTTTTTGATGATATACCAAGGACGCAACACAAAGAGAAATTGAGTGGGTGGGGAGAGGGAGATGTGGAGAACAAGTGAGGGAAATCCACTGCAAAACGTAATGAATGTACAGGAAGATGAATTGTTTGTGATATGGCGAGACTCACCTGCAGCTTCCCTAGTTCTGCAAAATATTACTGCTCTACTTGAATGCATTATGAAAACTCCTCACCAAAAGCAGGAGCAGTGCAGAGTTTACCAATATGGGAGTAATGTTTCACAGGACTGAGTAACATTACTCTAACAGAAATACAGTTACTTCAGATAAAGTAATCGGCAAGAAAGTAACAAGCAGTGCTTTGAGTAACCACTGGGGTAAGATGGAAAAGCATTTCAACCACTATATTTCAACCACTATGTATTGTAGGTCAGCCATAATGTGTCATTTTCTTTGTTTGTGGATTGGATGTCATAATAAGTGGGGAATAAGGCTGTAATGGGGTGCTGTGGGGTCTACTGAAACATAACAGGAAGCAGGAAACACCTGGGGGGGGGGGGGGGGGGGTGAAGTCAGGGGTAGCGAATTATAAAAAGCTAAATGCTTCAGTTTAAAAATGAAAATTAAATACCTGAAAGAGAATCAACTGTGCCACAAATGTCTTTGTTTAAATGCAATTCTTAATTTTGCAAAGTTTTTAACTGTAGCTCTAAATGTAATTCCCTTCTAATTGTAAAAAGGTCAAATGTTCTAGGAATGGAAAGTAATTCATTAACTGTTAAAGCACAGGCCTATCATTTAAAACTGTGTAATAACTGATAACACGTCATGGTGTTCAGTACATTCCTAAACGGAAAGCCAGCCAGACGGAGCCCATGTCTCAGAATGCTAGTTGGTCTAAACTATATGACATGGGATGGACTGTCATTTATGATTGCATTCTGCTGCATTTATGGGGCCCTTTTGCTTGTAGCGGTTTAGAAGCAAAAACTGCTTCATTAAAGATATACTTCTGTGGGCAGACTGCTTTTAAGGATTTTTTCCACTGAGTAAAAATTAATTTTTAATGCGCTGCCACTGGGTTGTCACAGATTATTTTTATATATATATAAAAAAAAACACATGCTCTTTTAAACCAAAGAGAATGTGTGTGTGTGTGTGTGTTTGTGTGAGTGTGCTTGTGTTGTAAAACAGGGCGAGTTAAGAAAGTTTGAAAAATAAAATTGTGTGTGTGTGTGTGTGTGTGTATGTATGTATGGTGTGTGAGCAGCTGATGAGCTGAATTTAATCAGTTTTCACCTATGCATTCAAGTGTTACATAGAAAGCCTAGGTACTAGGGAAACCAAGCACATGTGTGATAGATACGGGTTGGTGGTTGTAGCCTATATTATTTCAAGTATGTCCAAGTGTATGGGGGAGGGTATGTATGTTTATGGGGGAAGGGTGTGTGTGCATGTGTGTGTGTGTGTGTGTGTGTGTGTTAGGGGGATGTTTGAATGTACATAATGGGGACTGCAAAGGGGGATGGGCCTCTGACATTCTACAGAAGGCTGTTACCACGGTAAAGTTCTGATTCTAACTGAGGATTCGAAATAGGCTGTAGATTACACAACTAAATACATAGCTAAAGAAAAAAAACAAGCCAGCTCACCGTGAACATAACTACCACACACCACTTTTAAATGCTTAATTTATTGTATTATTATTGTTGATTAATATGGATTATTACTATTTGAATATTTTACCGTGTCTGTAATTGTGTTCCGCAAACCATGTTTGCCTGATGATGTTAGCCTCTCATTAATTTGATCCCTGAGTAGATCATCTTCCACTAAGACTGTGAATACAGTTGTAAATCTCTTTTTAAAAACTCCATTACTGTACAGAATGCAGATGCTACACATGCTTTCCATTGTGGGAGTTAATTGATTTTTACATGAACAACAATGGAAATAAGACTTTCCCATAAGCTGTATCATCTATTTTACACAGATACTTCTTAAATGAAATCTCTTCTCTGCTCAAAGATGTTTGTATGTTTAGAGCATAAAATGTTCACATTCTGGTACTAATATCCTCTATTTTCCATACTGTTCACTTCTTGTTCTACATTTGATTAACTGACACTGTATAAGCCAATTTAAATGTTTCCCTCTATAAGCTCTCTCATGATGTGGTATCTAGAAGTGTTAGCCTGCCCACATAATGTCTCAAATGCCAATTGATATTCAAAGGTTAATGGAACAGAAACCTCTTTGTGCATTTGTTCACCCAATGTGCACAATATATTGTTCCTTAACGAAATGTCAGCATGGCTCAAATGTTAATGATTTCAGAAATTTCTTCAGCTCTGGAATTGTTTGCTGCATTCACACGGCACATAAAAAACAAACAAACAAACCAAAATAAACAAGAAGACTAAATAAACAAGAAAACAAAAACAAAGAACCCTCACCAAAGAGCAGTAGCTAACCAAGACTTTAACTGTGGTTAGCAGAAAACAGGTACTTCTTAAAATCTACAATGTGCAATCAAATTAAAGATTGTACTTGCTAGAACAGCTATCTAATGTATCTGCCACATGTAAGAAGTTAACGATAAAAGCATAACATCAGATATAATGCTATAAAATGTCATAGTGACATAGGCATAATTCTCTTTTGTTTGCATTCACTCATTGTATGGCGATTAACAGCGTTTAAAAAAAGTGCTGACATGGCTTTGACCACATAAAAGCAGGTTGTTATACCCTCTAGCTGGCGTCCAAGGATCCATATCCAAGCAGAGCCCCAACACGTTCTCTTTCCTACCACACTCTTTCATTGCAGTGGGACCGCACAAACAATACATTCTGAATCGTTCTATTCACTCCCGAAAAACATTAGACTAGTGGCAACACTGGGCTATTTTTATCACCATTGCAATCATTATCATACTGACATCTTTGGATATGATGAATCACAGCAACACCTCAAAGTGATGCAGAATAGAAACACCTGCTCCCTGCTCTTACTCACTCTCCTCTTTTGTCTGTCTTTCCACTTGGTCTATGGGAATCACCCTCACCCACCCCACACCAACATCTTCTCTTACAGTGTCATTAAACGCTATTGTATTTTTGTACCATTTCTTAGACCCTGGATAACTTAGTTCTCCATCGAGAGAAAGGCATGGTGGGAAAAGGGATAGGGAGATGAGAAAGAGAATGGAGAGAGAGAGAGAGAGAGAGAGAGAGAGAGAGAGAGAATGAGGAAGAGACAGAAAGAAAGACTTTCCTTAAGATGTAATCTGTAAGACTGTACATAGAAGGGTTGTCAGACAGTATCAGTCTTACCCATGAGTTTTCATCTTCATAGAAACACAGCCCCTTGTGTCAACAGAACGAGAAGAAATGTAGGTCTCACTCTATCTAAAGAAAAAATCAGTCCTGTGAAAAAGAGGACAGCATGGTTCTCCCAGGAATTAGTTTCCAAATAGTAGATGCACTATCAGAAAACTGCATCAGGATTTAAATGCAATAATAGTTATGAATATCATTTTTGTTGCAAAAATTTCATACTGCATTAAACAGTGTAAATCCAGGAGGGCTAATAAATAATAAATCACTTTATACATTTCCCTCCTATAAGCTATGCAAACTGAAAACACTGTGAACATCACTGAAGGTACAACAGTGTGGTCTAACAGCATTTCTTTTAAAGATTAGAAGTTATAAACAAATTAATGAACAAATAAATGAATGGTGTGTGTTTGTACATATCAGGATACAGGAGGGTATAACATATCTTTCATACATTTATAAAGGGAGGCTGAGATCAAAAACAGGCCAGACTCATTTGCTAAGCCTGTGTACATCTCTTATCAGGGAGTGTGCTGAGATGTGTGAAGGAGCAGAGCAGTCTGACAGCTCTCTGTTTTAATTCTGTAAAAGCAGTTTTGGCTGCTTCTGACTCCTATGAAAGGTTTGTGTTCATTGACTGTATGCTAGTTTTTTTTTTTCTTCTTCTCCTCCTTTTCCATTTGAGATTCAGTGCGTGACTATAGGGGACCTGATTATTTTAGAGAAGATATCGATTTTGTTTGTGTTGAATCAGAAGCTTACCATGCCTGTCCATCACTCACGGTTACCGTGAATCAGAAGCTTACCATGCCTGTCCATCACTCACGGTTACTTGTTTTCCCTGTGAGATGTGCCTGTTAAGAGCATTGCTTAGGTGTGCAGAGATGTTCCTTACTGCTAGACTTGAAGTTCGAATCTCAGTTGTTCTCATTTGCTGTCTGTGGCCTATAGAGCATTTGTGCAATATGAATGAATTATGGGAAGGAAAAGAAGTTGATCTCATTTAAATATAACCTGTGCGAATGTGGGAAGTTTCTTGAGAGTCATTTGTATATGCACATCTTTTAAATAGAAGGCTAAAACACTCAACATAATCTGTACATTTATTTTAAATTGCCAGCAGTCTGGGACTATTGTTGACTTAAAATTTACTTGGTGACCTTCACTTTTTAAATTTTTGATCGTCAATAAAAAGTGTTATCCATCGTGTTTGAGGTAACTACCATAATCACCAAGCAAGGGGCCCTGTGCACCTCCTAGCTCACAGCCCATTCAAAACTCCACAAAAACAGTACGCTCACAATACAGGTAGTTTTGGCAAACTTTTGTTTTAGCTACAATACGCGTTAACAATTCTCAGTGCGCAAATACTGTTATTAAACATCGCCCAATTACACGGCGTAGCGCCGTCATGCTGTTATAGCGTTATAGGCAATCAGACAGAACTATAAGTAAATGAAGTTGGTATGCACATTACAGCGCCCCCCACGTGCGGTTTACGGACACGGTCGCTTTAGCTCATGTATCTAGCAAGCCTTTTGTGTGTACTGCGAGAGCACTGGCAAACCTCGCTTCTCTTGCTAGCATTAGATTGAACAGCTACGCCACAGCTGCACCTACTCGACACCCATCTACTCTCAGCAGTCAAAACAGAGTAGCAACAACGCTTTTGCCACATGCGTTTGTTTCTGTAAAAGCCGAGCAGGTAGTTCAACTGCATCTGACTATTTGATGACAACTAAGAGACTGGTTCATTTAAAAGTTTTTTTTAATCAAAACCGCGAACGGATGTGAGGTGCAAAAGTGAGGCTTTTCCCCCCTCATCGCACTCCAGTTTTCACATTCTAGTTTTTCGTCGCACCTTCTCTGTAAGCGGGAAAACGAATTCAAGTGGAAAAGCGGGAGTTGGTTGATGTTTTTACTGAAATGGACGTGAGATTTTATCCTCCTCCACCACAACCACCATCAGCAACAGATCCTTCCCGACTGGGACAGTCGCACTATTCGGACTCTTCGTATTGCAATAAGGTAAGCAACGTACCATGTCGCGCTGTTTTTACATTTTCTTTAGATGATTTAAAAGACACCTTTCGTCAAGTTCAGTTTAGATAACGCGCACTGCATGCCTAAACAGTTTCTGGTCCCGCTCTTAAGGACTGATCAAAGTTCCTAGTTAACTTACTGTCAGACTTGCTGTGAGCGTTGGAGAAAGTAGAGAGGATTAACACGGGGAACCGTAAATTAGCTGCGCAAGAACCCCTCATTGCATGTTTTCTTGTTTAAACCCTTTGTTGCCCCAGTTTGCGCGTGTACACTGTTACGGAGCTGCTTTGGAAGTACTGTTAAGAGTTCTCGCGAAGCAATTCACAGAGGAAACGTCGCATCCTAATTAAGTTGGTTGCTTGCCCCCCGAACACCTGCTAACTTCTTCAAATTCAACATTTCTAGTTAAATACATGCACATCGTGTCTCTGCTGGTAGGATCTGTTTTTGGTCTAAGGGTCCTAGATATCTTCACTATTTTAAGCTACCTTTTTTACAAGAAGAAATTCAACGTATTTCATCGTATTATGGTTGTGACATTTTAATCTGTGGACCAGTGGCAACTTTAATAAACGTCAGAATCTCAAAGCCCCCTGAGGAACAACGAAGCTATGTTGTATTGTCTTTTCTCCTATACCTTGTAATGATGGTGCTGTTACTTTGGGTGTGTGCGTGTGTGTGTGTGTGTGAGAGAGAGAGGGAGAGAGTGTGTGTGTTTGAATAAGGAGGGGGTCGAGTTTCTGTAGGGTGATGGAGTGGGGGTTGGGGGCTGCATTATTCTTTTCAGTGTCTCTTGATTCACTGCTATAGGTCTTATATCCACGTCTCAGTGAAGTCATATGCATACTCAAGGTTTCCTGGCTGAATCTGTTAACAAGTCATTAAAAATACTTTGTTTTTGTCTTTGTTTGAGCAATGTTAGACATAAACTTCAGTGTTGGGTATAAACTGTTCTTTGGGGCTAAAAGCCTCATGTTTGTGGAGGGTTTATAAATTCTGTACAGTAGAGAGACATTGAGAGAGAAGATATTATCTTTACAGTGTAATTTTTATGCAGAGGCAAGTCAGACTATATCAACTCCACTCTAGATTTTTCATCTTCTTTGCAATTCAGAGAGCAAGGGAGGAGGGTGAGTGTGCAAGAGAGAACAGGACAGCTTAAGAGAGTGAGGGAGAGACAGGGAGAGGGAGAGAGAGACAGGGAGGGAGGGTGAGGGGAGACACAGAAACAAGGAGAGAGCAGAAATGGAAAGAGAAGCATAGAGAAGCAAAAGAAAGCGAGGGAGAGAGAAAGAGAGAGAGAAAGGGAACATAGCTGTGCAAACAAGTGTGATTGTGACAGTGGTGTGTGGTATCTCCAGAATAAACACAGAGAAATTGATGGTATGTGGCTAAATGCGGCTCCCCCTGGCAGTGGAGTGGCTCCAGGCTAGGCGTTCACTGTTCAGCGGCCCATCTGACTACTGTTCTGTCGTCCCAGGCTTTCCCACTACCACTGGCCTAACCACACCACTGGAGCTCGGACTCATTTCGGCTTGATTGGCTACAGACGTTTCATTATGGAACTCGGTTGTAACTTTTAATTTTCAAGCTCTTATTTTTACTTTTTTGTGAGTTATGAGTTGTTCGGTGTTGATGGGTTTTGTGCACACGGCTAAAGAATCCGTCTGGGATGTTCAAGAAGACGATGGTCCTACTCCTTAAGAAGCATCTTGTGTAGTTCAGGAAAGAACAGGTCGCTGGACTGCAGGTCAGCCCGGTTTCAGTAACTGATTTAAGTACTTTGTGATCTTTCGCGTTACAGGGTTCTCCGAGCCACAAGACAGATCAGGCCACACCTGTGGGGATCGTGATGCAATGACAAGATGTTGCTTGTGACGGTGCAGAGTTGGGAGGGGTGGAGGGGTCATGGCAGTCCCCTGGCTGTTAATGGCCAACACAAGCTACTCTGCAAAAGCCGTTCCATATCCAAGCCATGATTTATTTCAGGCCTAATGACGATTAGCCGGACCCTCCTCATTGGTTTTAATGGAGTTTGGAGGCCCCCGAAGTTAATACAGTGAGTGAGATAAAACAGGCAAGCTGTTAACACGACCCATGAGTCATTGTTGTTGTAAGTCCATTCGTCACATGGTCAGAAGAGGGCAGGTCTCTTGTAAATGAGGTTTGTTAGGTTCCTTACACAACGGTGGAGGGATTACAGGTATAAGATCATGATTGTGAATGTTGATCACCAAACTTGATGGTTGGACATGCATCTGTCATATTTGGCTAAAGGTAAAGGTGAGGCTCAGTGTGGTTTCAAAGGTTCAAGGTGAGCCAAAACTGGGCCTGTACTCAGTAATGCTCTAGAATCACAGCAGAGATAATACATGTGCAAAATAAACACACATGTTCACGCACACAGAATAACTTAAGTTCCCAAAACTGCCCAAAGATATCTGTTCAAAACTTATAAAGGTCCCAGTTCATGTTATATGTATGTAATAACAGGTCGAGTTCCTTCTTGTATCAGACTTTTTGTATATACTCCTGTCATAAACATGCACTAAGTATACACCTAGAGTGTCCCTTTCAGTTGATTCGAAACACTCAGGGCTTGCTTTGTTTAAACTTGCCCCCATGGAAATGATTTGTTACAGCTCCAGTAATCAAAATGGGCATCGGAAGTGTGCAGCACGTTGGTGATGTGGGTAAATTTGGTTCGTTAACTGTCCTTTAAGCAAGGGCAATGCACATAGACACTGTGCACTTTAACAACCATTATTCTTGCTTATATATAAATGATTATAGTCAGTTTTTGAAAAAACAGGACTTCAAGAGCAAAATTTGTTTGCAGAGTTTGAGTGTAAGGCTAAACAATGAACTGCTTCACTTAAAAACTGGAGTCGCTGTATTCCCCCTCCAGGAGGTTAGTGGAATATTCTCATTATTCATGGATTTTTTTGCTTACCAATACAAGAGTACAGTGTTATCACTGAGCACTCATCTGAAAGTTTAGATGTCGGCTAATGCCACCGTTCAAAGCAATTCACACTATTTCAGTTCAGAATAGAACTGTCTGAAGCAGTCAGTACCACCAAAGAGTTTGATCTGCTTTGGGTGCGTTCCAAATGTGAGTTTTAGTTTTAAGCTGATTGCATTAAAATGGGATAAGAAATCAGATATGTTTGTTGTGTGTTCATCCAATGAGTCACGCTTTGCTGTATGTGTGTGTGGGAGTGTGCTTGTGTGTTTGAAAGTATGTGTGTGTTAACTTCAGACATTTTCAATGAACTAGATAAGGGTCTTTGGTGAACTTGGAAATTTGAGGGTCATAGAATGTCAATCCTGACACAGTAAATGATCATTTTGGGGGTAGTCAAGAATAGGACCCCCAACTCCCAGTGCTCGAGTGATTGACTGTCTTTGCAGGTGGCAACAACATACCAATGATGTGAACTGAATGTCTCAACTGATTTGATTTGGCTAAAATGAGGACAAGAGAAACCAGAGAGAGAGAGATGGAGAGAGAGACAAAGAGGGAGAGAGATGGAGAGAGAGAGGGAGAAAGATGGAGAGAGAGACAGAAAAGGAGGGAGAGAGACACGACAGACAGACTGACCCATTCACCATCACACCAATACTTTCCATTTATCAGGTCAGTGCTCTGCTGAAAGAGTGAAGTGATGACAGGCTGTAGGCCTGAGTAGCCCCTCCTCTTTCTCCTGCTTCTGCATTTAGAGAGCATTGATCGAGAGAGAGGCTGCCATACGAGCTCACTCTTAAACACGAGTGGAGATAAACCAGTCCATCAGTCAGGTTTTCTTTCATACTACACTATTCACATGCAGATGGACCAATGCTATGTACTGAAAGCATATTGAAAGATTAAAATGTATTTATTGGAACTGGCCATGCCAAACCAAATTGATGCGCTTGATACGGGCCGAAATTCATACAGGGAACATGGGGATATAAGAAAGCAGTCCTGCTTTAACGGAAACGAATCTTTTTTGCAATGTTTGCTGTTAGTTTTGAGTACCAGAGCTAATGATGTGCTTTGGATCCACTCATGGAATGGCAGTTCTTATGAAAGCAAGCAGCCATTAGCTGAACCTCCCAGCAAACTGAATAAAGCTTGTCCTTCTTCTGAAGGATATCTGTGAGTTTTTCCTGAGTCAATAGCTTATGTCAACATCACACAGGCACGCCATACATGGGCGGAATTGTCATAAATGTTAGATGTTTGTTCTGGTCGTGATCTTTGTCCGTGTTTTGGCCAGGGTCAAACTGCAAAAGTAGAACTGAACAACAAATGGTTATTAGTGATCAGGGTAACAATATGCTTCATATGCCTTTTAGCACAGTTACATAAAGTGCTACTTTAATGAACCTCATGGAAAGAGCAAGACCTGTGTTCGCATACGTTTAGGAGAGCATGTAGTTGAAGAAAGCCAAGTGTATATTAAAACGCACTGCCAAGTGTGTTATTGGTGCCGGATATCGTGTTCCGTTTAGTTCAGCAGGGTGCTTTCACATGGCTGGCCCTTATTGTGTTTCCAGAGAGAAAACAGTCATTCTCGGTATCATGGCCGAGCCAGTAAAACACATCCTGAATAAGCACAGTGTTTGAATCCAGACGGACAGCTAGATTCTACCAGTCTGTTTCATTAAGCTCCATTTCTGACCTTGAATGTTACAAATACTTTTGTCAGGACAAACTGAGCATTAATACATCAGTCATTTGTTTAACTTTTTCACTTCTCTAACACATGAGCAGTATTAAGTGCGCACTGTTGCTAATAGTGAGATTTCAAAATTTAACACCTAAACAGAAACTTGAGGAACACATAGTCAGTTCATCTTTCTTGCCAAAAAAAAGATCCTTATATTTTGGGGGCCCAGTCTAATTGCTGCAGAATTCAGCCTCGTCGGTAACAAAAGCCATTACTGTTTGGAGCTCCTGTTCAGTGGCAGGCAGGCACGGTTCATTGGCTGCTGTCAAAAAGGATTTGCTTCTGATCGACAGCACCAGCGGAATGTGAATGGAGATCTTAATTACGTATCATGTGTTCATATGGGTTCGGGGAGGACCGACAGCACCGCCACGGCAACGCATTCAGCCCATTATAACTCTACAGGTCACCGCTGCATACAACACACAATGCCGTGTTCGTGACGGGTGTGTATCACACACATCAAAGTTTTGTTCGGTTCGCGTGTTTTCCCGTGCCGCTGTCCGGAATTTCTGCCTTTCGGCCCACATACATTATTTTATTTCGCAGAAATAACCAGGAAATGTAACTGTTCTGCATAATAGTTCTATTGTGTGAACAGCAGACACTTACACAGCTGATAACGTGTCTGCGTGCGAATACTCTGAGGTTACAGGAAAGACAGTAGTAAAGTCTTGGATTACATGATCGCATGTACACTATGTACACAGATGCAAAGACACAGGATATGTGTAAAGTGACGAGATTTATATTCAGTAACTGAATGTCTTGGTGGGAGTTAACAGACAGGTCCAGCTGTTCTGTTGGGTTCTATTGTGTACACACATTTACTGCATGCGATATATACATGGCTAAACAAATAGCTAAAGTAGCTGCTAGCGTTTCCAAGGAAAACATGCCAACTAGCTTTACAAACTCACTTGTGCCAAAGTCTCTAATGGGCTGGTCTGATTTATGTGTTTTTGAAGGACACGCTGATAAGTTTGTTTGCTATTGTGGTTTGAAAGTTACCATTTGTGTACAGTCATACCAGCTGATCAACCCCAGTTCTACTTTTCGTACACATTAATTAACATAAAAAAAATATTTGCTATCTGTCTTTGTCTATTAGTAAACTATCACTGAAGAAAAAGAATAATCTCTTCCAGTATCCAGCCAAAGTTCTTTTTCAAGTTTTCTACAAAACATGTTCCATGTTATCTCAACACATTGGGGTTTACAAAAGTCAGAAATCAGAAATGACATTTTCCTCTTTTCCCCAACTGGAACCTGCCAAATGACTTCTTATGAACAGGAAAACTGTCATCTTAGAAATCCATGTTTTATAAATGACACTAAATGAGAGATGATAGCTAGGCTATGTATGCAGTAGGGGATTATTAACTGGTGACTGTAGGATTCTGTGGTGCCACTGGAAATTGGGAAGATGCTTCTCTGTATTTTTCGCTGCAGTACCAAATCTAGTGAAAACCCCTGGCATGCCTTGTTTTATCATTAGGGTGTGCAATTTCAGCTGTTAATTGCAGCTTTCTGTAATTAGTGCATTTTGGCACACCTGTGCGAACACCTGTGGTTTGTATGAAATGGCCTCTTGGGCAGCGTGGAGTCACATGATCTTTGCGCTTGCGAAGTGCATGCCCAGCACAAACACTCCCATGGTTCATCAGGCTTCTTATTTGGTGAGTCACAAGCGAATGTGCTTTATGTGGAAACAGCTCACACATGTGTCAGGTCGCATGTGTCAGCAGTAATTGTGGCCTTTAGCAAGGAGTTAATTGCAGTCACAGAAACTGTGATTCTGATTCATATGTATTAATTGAGCAGCGCCATTTGACCATAAAGAATTTCACTTAGAAATGAAGATTTAACAGTCTGAGAAGGAACAAGACAAAAACAAACAGGAATCGACAATGAAGTCAGATGATTCTCCTAGTAGGAAAGTCTATAGAAATGCTGTAATACATGAATAAGTAGATGCTCAAAGGGGAGTGGCTCAGTAAATAGGATTGAAGAGGCAATCTCAGCCAATCAGCAGAGCCAAGCCGCGGAGAGCTAGGGTACTTTGCACTATCACGAGCTGTCATTAACACCAGAGGCTGAAGGAAATTTTGCCTTTAAGAGTGTGTAGGCTGCTTTAACTGCACTCCAACTGTGATCTAACGTGGCCATAAACACGTTACTAGCATAAAGCAGAAAATTAGTGGTGGTTTATCCACTGGAGACTTTTGTGTTTACATCATTCACGATGCTGATTGTTTGTTCCAGCTGTATCTGTGGTTCTGTGCAATTTGAATGAATCCATCTTAATGCTACGGCTGTTTGCTACAGTGTCAGATTACTCCTTCAATATAATTAGCTTTCCATCTCTGCTTGTACATTAAACAGAGTGGTGTGGCAGAGAAAATGTCCAGAAGATCAACTCATTAAGTAGCTGAACATAATGATCATAAAATCTGGACATGTGTTCGTTCTGTTTTGGCTGGAGGAACGGGTTTTTGTCCGCCCTGCCATGCGCATCGAGAAAACTCTGGCACAAATCTCTGATTTCGATTCAGCGGAGGCTCCTTGTTTTTGGGCCTGCTCTGCCCAGTGACAGTCTACATATGAATGGTTGATTAGGCTCCCAGTTTGAGAAAACATCCAAACAGATGGCTGCAGGAAAAGCGATCCAGTATAGCTTAATTGTTTGGTTTAATCTCGCTATGAAACATATTGCAATCATTTTCACATAAAGGCGTTTTTTTTTTAGTTTAGTTTTTTTTTTTTCCCCCTCAGAATTCACGCAGTGAAAGTTGTGGTGCATGGCCAGACTTTTCGGAGTTGTGGGAAAATATCCCTACCAGTCTTGGCCTTCCTCTGACTTCTTCCTTCTTTCCTTCCTCACTGTGGCAGCATGTCTGTGCTCCTCATGTGATGTGCTACTGCATACACATCTTTGTGTATTTAACATTATTTATTTACTCCCTCCCCACCATTGTTCCGTCTGCTATATTGGTCTTTTTTGTGTTTTCACTCTGTGTGTTTGTTTATGAGCACAGAAGTCTGCTCTGTGCGTGCACATGCTTGTGTGTGTGTGTGTGATTTAGACCTCTAACAATGGTGCAAGCTTCTCCATTGTGTAGGGTTGCAGCGTGGAAGGGTCTTGCACCGCTGGTTGTCAGGGTAGCCACACACAGCACCTTTGTCCGAGAGCATGTCCTGGCCTTTGTGCGTCCATCTGTAGGTGCACCAGTAGTCTACTGCGTGTCCTCTGACTCCGCCCATCCTTTGGTGTTCAGACGGCACCTGTCGGGTTTCTGATGCTCGTCCACTGTGCTCGGGGAGGCGGGGCCGAGGTGACCCCACCCCTGCCTTGTGGTGAGCATCGGATTGGATTTCAGAGGGAGTCGACCAGGTGGCTTCCACACCTCTCGGATCGAGTGAACACGATCGTACGAATGGACTTCACTTTAGAGAGCTTGTCATTAGTGGTAATCAACACCTATGTGTGTAAACCACTACTGCGCTCTTGGATGGTGAGGATCTGGTTGGTTCTGCTCACAAGGGTACACAGGGTATATAGTTTAAATCTGTTTTTTAGTATGAAGATCTGAGTTGCATGGATTGTTTGATGCTGAGGCAGTTTTCTTTTTGTGCTGGTGTGGATAGGAGAACTGAGGAAGAGAACATTTCAACAAGGCTCCCTTTATTTTCGTGTATTTTGTGTCTTTGCTGTGGTCTTTGAACAGCTGTGTTTGAGCTTAGAATCGACCCAAAATAGCAAACCTTAAAAGTGTAATTGCACGCTTGACTCGCCGAGAAATTCCTCCTACTCCTCACCCATGGTCTGGTGAAGAGCTTTGAAGCAAACCATGCTATGTAGGGGTTGAACATGATGGATGAACGGGCGTTTACCATGGTCACAAAGAGATAGATATGGAATATTTTTAAATAATCAGTTATCAACACCTTAAATCATCAAATTACAGTCCCTTAAAACACGTTGCCATGTTGCATTGTTGAAAATGAATGCTAATATTGCTGAGCACACTGAGCAGTTGAGCCCAGCCTGACAAGTGCCAGACGTGGTAGAGTGGTGGGAAGAGAGGGTAATGCAAACAGACTCAAATGTTAGAAGAAGAGGTCTGAAGTCAAAGGCGCTGAACATGGAGCTCATTTCAACGGGAAACCAGAACAAAGTCGTACTCGATTTTGTTTCGTATTACTCATATGTTCACAGCACTTTCCTGCTGAACCATAAAAATCAAACCAAAAAGAAAAACCCTCCAAACCCATTTATTTCATTAAAAAAGGGTCTGAAAATGTTGTGGTCTGTCCCAGTGTTAGATCAAGATGGACCTGAAACTGTTAGTTTCAAACCACTTCAGGTAATCTAGGCATTTTTGAATGAAATGCTTTGATTTTAACTGTTGCTCATATTTTTAAACTAAGTATGGCTTTAAAAAATAGAAATGGACTTTATTTTCCAGCGAAGCTCAGGGTCCTGGTTTACTGTGTGAAAAAAGAAAATATATCAGAATCAGTGTGAAAGTTTCCAGCATATCTATGATGTAGTGCAAATGAGTCTGTCATCACAAACATTACACAGGATTTATAAGTTCATGAATCGGAGAGGCCTGAGGCGATTAAGCCTCTAGCGTCGAACTCTGCCCATGTAAATGCAAATGAGGACTACACAGGTGTTTCATGTGCTTTTTTACAAGCTGTGAACGGTTGCTTTTTTTTCTAGTTCCATAACCTGATACGTTTGTTTCACTGCAGTACAGACTAACCCCAGATGTATAGTCCTGTCTGTTGCTGAAGGGCTAATTGTGAGTGAGTGGTCCCTTGTTTGACAGCAGTAGCTACACTGCAGCTCTCTACAAACAAGGCTCTGAGGATCGAGAAAGACATTTCAAACACAAATTCATGCGCACGCACGCACCTGCAAGCACACACACACACCCACACACAGAAATATATGTCTCCAGGTTAGATGAGGACCAGCTGCACAATTGTAATTAAAGATAGGCAAAGAAAACTACACAAACAAATGAACCATGTAGTCATGGGTCTTGGCACACACGCAGGCGCACACACGCGCACCCACAGAAAGATGGTGTCAGAGCCTCTTACAGGTGGTTGAAACGTGAAATTGGTTGGTGGTAGACAAATGAAGCACCTTGTAAACATGTCAGGCAGAAAGTTAATGCTTCTGCTTCAACCAGCCAAGATCAGACAGCTGCATTCACAGTCTGACACGAAGAGTCTCTCTGTGAACAGACTGGAAATTGAAAGAGCCCCTCGTAGACCAGGAGTGCTTAAAGATACTGAAATATTGATATAATTACATGCCAGTACGGTGAGCTTCTTAATGTACAAACTGTGGATGCAAAACCAGATGTTTCCCTCTCAGTCTCACGTTTTATTGTTGAGTCACTCAAAATTAATTACAATAGAGATTGGGAAAGTGTAAACAAAAAGAACCATTGCTACAAGCCAGATGGAAATGTTCACATGCATTTGATTTTGATCTCTGTTATGGTTATGGAGAAACAGTGGTGGAGCAGGGCAGTTCTTGTATGCATGACCTCTTCACCTTAGGTTTGTTTTTCCAGTCTTTTGTAAGAAATTTTTATTTTATTTCACCAAAGTATACAGCTTAAACAAAGAAGTTAAAATCATTGGGCAGCTCAGGTTAATTAATATTTTGCCAAAGAGATTCTCAACCTGCTGGATAATACGTTAGATATTTGAATACTTCAGTTTGTTTAGCAGATGATTTGCAACCATGGCAACACAGTTCCCAAAGTACAAGATAAGGCAAAAAGGCCCATTGTAGTGCTGTGTGGTGATAAACAGTACTGGGTTCCTATTAATCGATGATGTAATGTAAAAACAAGACTACTGACAGCAAATAAATCCATCAGACCAGTATAAAATGTGTGATTTGTGCTTCAGCAACAGGGCAGAACCAGTCCAGCTTCGTGAACACGGTTCAGGCCAGAGCTGAAAATCCTGAGCATCACACATTTGTCCTGCATTGTAATAAAGACGATATTCCTCCCAATGAGCTCAAGGTTGTGGTGTAGTCACCAGTGCACCCCACGCTCAGACGCTTGCAAGTGGCCTGTGGAGAGCTGTCTCGTAGCAGTGACCGAGGTTTTGTTTGTTTGTTTGTTTGTTTGCTTGCCTGCTTGTTGAGGCATCTCATTGGCCAGGCGGCATTAATGTGTATATGGTTTCCCAGTAGGAGAGCAAATGAACAGGATGTTGTTGTGGTCATGCGCTCAAATAAGGAGAGCTTGTGGCCAGGCATTACTGATGCTTCTAACCCTACCCCACCCCCACCCAGCCGCGTGGCAGCTGGAGAGGAAGTGCACTGCACCATGGCAACAGCCAAGAGGCGCTCAGTAGAATGGCAACACCACTTGTTTTCTTTTCGATACAATAGAGATGCCATCTCCAGTATCCTGATACTCTAACACCATTGTTCCAATGGGGAAGATAACAAAAACGAAAAACGATAATAAAAACGAAAAACGATAACAAAAACGAATAAACTTTTGGCCAAACTTGTTGCTAATCTAATACTCTTAAGTCGTAAAGTCATGAAGAATTCTTGAAAGCAGCTGCTTTGACTTCTAAGGATACATAAATTTAGTTTTACAGCCTACATTTAGAAGAAGGAGGGAGGAAGGCTGCTGTAAAGCATTATATAAATACATTGGACTGAAAATCATTTTGACTGTTTATTTTCTTTTTCTTTCATCAGGCAGACATTCAGTGTCAAAAAAGAACAAGTTTTTAACTGAGGATCGATTCATAAAGAAATCAGTGGAGATCAGAAGTATCTATACAGCAACCAGGATACTCTCATGAACATTAGCTCAGAGCCTGGAACACTGCAGCAGATCCAGTTTCTCACCTAAGACACTTACCAGGCTTCTCAAAATTCTGTAGCAACATTTGCTAAATAAGACAAATGCACTTTATTTGGTTAGAGCGTTCGTCACCCAAGTAACAGCCTAGTGTAACTCATTAGAGATACAGGATAGTTATTCGTCACCTAAGTAACAGCCTGCTGTAACTCAACAGCCTACTGTAACTCATTAGAGATACAGGATAGTTATCTTCTCATTAGAGATACAGGATAGTTATCTTCTCATTAGAGATACAGGATAGTTATCTTCTCATTTTCCTAACCCTAACCCAACATGAGTGGCGCACTTTAAATCCAGAAAACCAGAGTGAGAGGACCGTTGGGATTTATTACTCCAAGTGGCTGGAGTTTATAAAGCGTGGGTCACCTCCATGATGCCTTACCACTGAGAGGTGGTTGTATGCTGACAGCTATTCTAGTGGATCAAGCGTCACGGTAACAGTGTTCAGAGCAGTGTGCCTGGTAACACAGTGGGCACGTACAGAGGCCAGCGTGTGAATCCTGCCAGCACCTGCTGTGAGCTTTT
Organism: Tenebrosternarchus preto; assembly: GCA_025802075.1. Taxonomy (NCBI): domain Eukaryota; kingdom Metazoa; phylum Chordata; class Actinopteri; order Gymnotiformes; family Apteronotidae; genus Tenebrosternarchus; species Tenebrosternarchus preto. The sequence continues at coordinate 5,552,855 of JAOYMR010000012.1, read as the reverse complement.
GGCAAATGAAAACGCCCTGTTCAAGAGGAGGGGGGGGGGTCTGCCTGCCCTCCACTAGATCCTCGTTTTGCTGAGGGGGAACGGCGGAACAGACCCGACTACGAAACGAGACGCTTTTAATTTACTATCATTACTCCAGACATATCCAGCTTCGCCCTGCGTCAATAACGTGTCAGGTTAAATGATGGATTAATGGTCTGATTTTCCAGGATATTCCACTTAATTATCTGCTGTGTTTTTCAAATTAGCCGCAAAATGAACATGATCCTCTTTGTTGTTTTTCCACATTTTCACCAGATGGCAAGAACCCTGTTATTGATTAGTAACTGTAAGTTGGACTAAACGTAAATGACAGAGTTCATTAAGTTTTCTTTCAGAGGCGTATATAGTCGTTAAAACCAACATGTTAACTGGGCTTGAGTTACTTTCTCCATGCCAATCCTGTGTCACAAGGGCTCCTTCTGATTTAAAGCTTGGCCAATCCTTATTTGAACAAGACGACATTTGTGGCATCCCGCTATGAGACGAAAACAGAGCAAACCTAACGTCTGAATTAATTGTGCTGGAGGTTAAATTCAATTCTGTATAATGGGAGTTTCTTTTTTTCCCTTCGCAACAGCAGAAAAAGCTCTTTCGGACTGTTCCTCACTACAGTGTCACACAGGTCACAGCTCCTGCTGCTCTGTCTCCCTCCGAATACAAAGCCACACATAGAAAAATGTTCATCTTTTCAGCACATTCACACCTGTTGCTCCTGCTTTTTGAGATGGATGCTTTTTGAGTTGTTTCAGTAACTGCAGGTTTTGTGTAGTCTAACCACCCCCCCCTCCACGTAATAAGAATGGACAGAAATCAAAGGCGATGGTTTTGTTTCTTTATTTTTTTCACTGGAAAGAGCCTCTGTTGAAAGTGCTAAGACTTGTCTATGTCTGTCAGAAATACTATCCAACATAAATACCCACGAACTGTAGTGAGGGACTTGTGACTACATGTCTGGGTTGGAACACAACTGCACACCTGCTGTTAGTGTATATGGTTGGTATGGTAAACTCAATAACACTGAGAGAACTGGTGCATTGTTGTAGTGTTTAAGGATGATTAATGCTCACAGGAGTGGTTAAGGATGGGCACTACTGAACTGGAGTTATACAGTGTATGTGTACATGTACATATGTATGTATGCATGCCATTATACAGACATAAAACAGGGCATTGATCTTAGTGCTCTGTTCTAGATGCTGAAAGTACACTGTCCCTAAAAGACATTGATCGGTATGTAGTGGCAGTCGAAAGCAGGTCTCTTATGTAGTACAGTTCTCGTCACACTTTGAACAGTGCTGAAATATTGTTTTAAAGCCTTATTGCAGTGTTTTTTTTTTTTTTTAAAGTTGCCATGTAAAAGCAGTAATTTAGCTATCAAGAGCATAGTGAGTTAGTTAAGTAACTGGTTCTGCCCTGGTCAAAGAGTTGCATGTGTCATTAATGTCACCATAAGTCACAGAGCACCTCAGACACCGTAACAACTCCTGGAAAGTAGTACGTGCGTACACTTGCACACGCACGCACAACTTGTTGAGTTAAAAATAACCTGACCTACCTTTTGGCTGTAAACATCCTCGAGTGAGCTGATATGCTTAAACACACTCCCAGATGAGTTAAATACTGCTGACCCCACACAGCTGCATCAATATCTGCAGCATTATAATAGAGCGCAAAAATCAACCCACCCCACCCCACTCAAGACAAACAAGTAGAACAAATGTTGGTTCACAGTGCTGCACAAAAACACTTGTATAAAATAGCCATATCAAACCAAATTTTCCTCTCAGCCAGTTGTAAAATAAAGCAATTAATCGTCTGTGTCACTATCTATTGGTCTCTGGTGAAATATGTCTTAATTTACAGGAGCTCAGTAGGGATGCCTGGAGCAGTGAATTATGATACACTGTAATTTTGTCTCACTCTGAAAGGAGATTTAACAAGCTAGTGGCTGCTTGTTCCGAAACTCAATCATTCTTATGCCTACTGCATTTTTTTTCCAACTCGGCTGTGTTTCTGATGGGTCTCAGTCTTCAAGCATAACTAAGTACTTGGTAAAGAGGATAAAAGGAACATTAAAGGTAGCTAATGGTTTATAAGCTAATTTAAAGTCCCTGTTTAATTGTGCCAGCACGTTATATCATGCATGATTACCACAGGCACGTGGGCCCTGATAACAGGGGCCAGCGTTGTGCAGGTTTCAGTGAGAGTTCCAGCAAACAGCATAGTGGGCTGACAGTTACCCGCTCTACCATAGGAGGCGCCAGAGAGCAGGAGGGCAGCAGCCACGTGTCAACATTCATTAATCATTAAACCAATCAACGTAAATGTTTCCCAGATGCTTGGTGGTAATCTAAGTGGTTGGTGTTCCTGGCTCTGAGATGAAATTGGAGAACTGGATCTTCATGTTATCTCCGATATACAAATCACCATTCAAATACGAGCCGCCATATTCCATTGTGTTGTGTAGAGTTTTTCTGGGGTTGCTCTCATGTGCTTCGAGTTTTTCTTGAGCAGTGGGTGGTTAGTATGAAACTTATGTTTGTTCTCCATTAGTAATCAGTTGGCAGAAAATTAAACTTCTAAATGGTGAACGTGTTTTGATGGAAATGTGTAGGAAGGCCTTACATACAAAGGGAAACACCCAGCGTGGAACTGCTGTTCTATGAGAAATCGCACCAATTCAATTAAAACTAGCCTGTGATTTATTCCTTATCCTCAACTCGAACCGGAATGTCAGAGTCACTGTAGGTAGACCTGAAAGTCAAGACTTTCTGGCAGTAATAAATTACAGAGGTGGAACTAGGATGAAGATGCTTTCAGTTCAGCTCCTGGCTCTCAGAAAATTGCCATTTTGAGGATGAGACCCAAAAGAAAAAGAAAAAAAAGAAAACCTTGAAAAAAAGAAAGAGAAAAAAACGAAAATCACTTTGTGCTGAAATGCAGTACAGACAAAGGTTATTCATCAGGAGGATGATTTGAAGTCAGAGATGACTACCACTCTTGATATAGAAAGCTTGTGAGCAAAGGGAGAAACACTCTCCTCTCTTTCTCTCTCTCTTCCTCTCCCTCTCGCTCTCTTTCTCTCTCTTCTCTCCATGGCGACCCTGACCCACTTTTGTGGCTGCTTATTATTCAGGCTTGGGTTTATCCATGGAAAGAATGTGTGTAATTTGGTTTGACAACAAACCACTGCAGGTTCTTCTCAGAGATGGGCTTGCTGTCGTGCTATCGACAGTGCCTTCCATTCACTCTTTTTTTATGATTTTTTTTTTTTAGAAAAAGAAATCCTGAAAACATAATGTAGTCATATTTGGGGAATAAGCTATAATTTTCTTCACAGGATCCATATGAATGTGCATCTTTCGTAGGGCCCTATTGCTTTTAGTAACTGCGTTTGACCTTTAAGATTTCAGTAGAAATGAAACCGGGTGGAAACCCTCCTATTTGGTTTTGTCAATTACATTCACACGTTCTTCTCTGTTTAACTCAGTTGCAGGATTTTTTTATTTTTTTATTTTTTTGGGGTGATATGCTCCTCGCCATGCTTTGTAAATGTTGAGATGTTCTGAAAGTAGAATTTCACCAGGGATTGCAGGGATGGTGGAGGGATGGTGAAGATGCCCGTGGTGGATGCTGACGCCATTTGCCGGCAGACCGGGCTGAAATGAAGAGCTCGACTGGCGCACGTCCAGCGCTGCATTTGCATCTGAAAGGCAGGCAGGGAAATATTCTTTATTGGCTGAAATAGTGATGCTGTATCTCAACGTCTGTCCACGCCGACGTGCCAAGTTCAAGAGGAGGTCGTGAAGGCCACGCGGCCAGTCTTGGCTGCCATGTCATACGGACATGCTTTCAAGAAACGTGCTTACAGAGCTGCAGACAGTTAGATGGAAAGAGACCACTCTGCGGTCTTTTGCTTAATCCAGCATCTATAACAGGACCTTAATGTCCATTCATGTTATTTGTCATCCCACGCGGCTTTGTGCGGACGGGCCAAGCTAAGGTCTGAGGCACGCAGACCTTCTGAAATATGGACTTTTGTGTGTTTGCTTTCGGGTTTTGGGCTTGTTCTCAAGCAAGGTCCAGCACGGCAGTTACAGTAACCAAGTCACAAAATAAGATTGACTGTGTACATTCCTGTTCGAACCACACCCATCTGTCTTTTTATCTTGAAGACCTTTCACCAAAATGTGCCTTAGAGAATACAGGCATAATTTGGTTGTTATACTTGTGTTTGAAGCATATTTTTTGATTCAAGTTTATTTTCTTACCGACTGCTAACATATTGCTATGAAAAAAAGGAATTCAGAGATCCAAAGATAATTTGCTATTTGGTTTCCATCTATCTTCATATTTTCTCATCACATACATTGCTGCCTAAGGGTGCATTTTTGCCATATGCACATTTGCTCATATTGCAATTTATCCCAAATAAGATTTGATTTATGTATTGCCATAGGTGTTTTACCAGATCTGAGCGTTTTTGATGTTCAGAGCTAAAACACAGCCTCAGAGTGGTTTACACTGATGAAGCCCTTTCTTTATTTGAAAGCATTATAACCATTTCTGCCAGTTAAAGAGGTTTTTATAATAGATATTTTAGGGGACCCAAACAGTCCAGCAGCACAAAGTTCAACATAAAAGGCTAAGAAAATGAGTGGGGGATGAGTGTGTTTGAACCGCAGGGTGTGGAGAGAATACACACTCACACTTTGATTTTCCCAGACCCTGACCTTCCATAAGAAACTGATGAGGAATGAAATTGGTTCCAGTCTCCTGAAAAGAAAAAAAAAGCTCTGATTCACATCTGGATATCTGCAAGAAGAAAATAACAGACTCAGACTCACAGTGTTACACATACACACACTCACACACATGTATGTGTGTGTGTGTTTATATATATATATATATATATATATATATGAAGAGAGAGAGAGAGAGACAGTGTGCTGGTTGGTGGACCAAAAAATAAATAAGGAAAAAAGATATTTCTCCTCTTCAAGGAAATGTGCACTTCTCATTCAGTAAGTAGCACAGACTACCCCACTAACAATTAGAACCCATTTTTACTGAACAATTTCACTGATTTTCCTGACTAAACCCTTTTCAGTGTGAAAACATCGTCGAAAAGACGATGTCATCCACATCTGCGTCACCCAAGCGGGTACTACACCACGGCAATAAAGGCAGGGACAGGTGCATCGCCGGAAATAGGATTCATTCTATTTGATTACAGTATGTATCAGCGAGCAGGGGATATGTCACTTCCAGACACATCACCCTGTGCCAGAGAAGCAAATGCATAAAGCCAATTTGACAAAGAGGTCAATATACGGCAGCCAATAAAAAAGGAATCTACAAGATCTGTCAGGACCCATAAACATCAGAATAATGGTCCCACTGTTCAACAAATACATTCAATTGGCTCCTCTCTCCTTTCTTATTTGCTTTGTTGGATCATTTTAGATGTATGTATTTTTTTCTTTCTTTCTTTTTTCTTGCTGTTCACAAAGTAATTGAAGTCAAAAATGATACATGGGTCTGGTGAAAAGTACTCAGTGACAACAGCGAAACGCTGTTCGTTTCCTTACGAAAGGCAATCACTGGTGATGATGCCGGACACACTGATTGCGTGCAAGTTGTATGATTATATTCGGCACGAGGCTTTCTGGTGTCCCAGTATCTTGTTACTTCTCTTCCTGAATGGCAGCCATTTTGATTGGGCTCCACTAAATCAAAAGACAATACTACTGAACCAACTCTCATGTCCTTCTCTTTTTACACTAGTTGTATGGTAAAAGCCTTATTCTATCAACAGTTCATGATTCCTGCTGTACAGGACACAGTACCTATGAAAAGTGAGTTAAAAATAGGAGTGGAAGGTAACGTTCTGTGTCTTGTGTTCCCAGTATGTTACAGTCTGCCTTGTTAAAACAATCCTAACCAGTATGTTTGGAGTATCTGTAATATATCTGTTCTGCCCCTCTTCTGGTTTCACTGTTCACACTGGACCAGTATGATATGAATAATGTAAACAATCGGATCTCATTACCACTCTCTGATACAGAATACTGATTACTGTATACCATTTGCATAAAATTATCTCTTATGAAAGGTAAGGAATTATTTCTCTCAGTGGTTGATATTGTGCTCATTTTTGATAAGACAAATTATGCTTCATTTGCATGAAATAGACTTAAAAGGTACCTGTTACAATTTAGCATCTGAAAAATAGAACCTTTTGTAATATGTGTATATGATGATGATTTTAGTCTCTTTAGCTACTTTATGATCGATCTTTTCATAGAATATGGAATACAAAGGTTTTACTAGTTTTAAAGCTACTGCTTGCATGTTTTTAAAGTGAAACTGTGTGTTTAGTAAGTGGTAGCATCTCTTCAGTGGTAGAAAATGGTAATAAAACACATTCAGCTGAACAAATGGAAAATAATGTTAGGCCTGGTGCGTGTATGTTAAGTTTACACTTTCACACTTAAAACTCCCACAGAACAAAACATAAAGGTCATTTTTCAACAGTGCATTGAACTTCTGTAGTTTTTAAAGTATTTATTTCATTGTCCAGTACCTTTATAACCAACATGCCCCAAACCAATATGTAACAGACCTACATCTAACAGTTGCTGAACATGTTTCACATGTTATTTTCTCAGAATACGATGGAACATTTAAATGCCCTTGGATTAATCAACATCGAGTCTTGAAGGCTCTGGCTGCCAGGCACTCCTGATTAGTAGAGTCACTTATGCAGTAACTTTACATATTCCACAGATTCTGATAGGAGATGCAGTGTGGCCACTGGTGTGCAAGCTTGCCATGAGGCTCTGGTTTCTCCGCCTCCTCAGTAGCTAGCACTATTATATAATGGTGTATGCACATTGTGTGTGTGTGTGTGTATGTGTGTGCGTGTGTGTGTGTGTGTGTGTGTGTGTGTGTGTGTGTGTGTGTGAGAGAGAGAGAGAGAGAGAGAGAGAGAGCTGGGGCAGTTGTCAAGAGGATACATAGGATTAGCAGGAGTGTTTTTGTTTGTAGATGTATTCAAAACGTGGTGACTTCCAGAGAGCTTTGTCAGTAATGTACAGATAAGCTGTGGCACTCCCCTGGACCATGTTGTGGAGAGACGCAGCTCTTTTACACTCGAACCAGGGCACAGTTTACAAAGGTTAGAGGTGCGAAGACAACCAAGCCTGAAGACATCTGCTGGTGGTGGGGATACTGGCAGCTACATTTGATGCAGCATATTGCTGACACAATCATTATTTGCAATAAGGTTATAACATTAACAAGTAAATGTCCCCCCCACCCCACCCCCGCCCCCCAAACACCACCTCTTCAACGGAGTCATTTAAGGATGAACAGCTTAATTACACCTCTAATACCTGTTGCCACACTTTCTGGCATTTTTCCGGGAGAAGACTAGCATGTCGTTTGCCTCCTCCCCCAGAGGAACTCTACCTATTAATCATAATGAGGAATTTGTTAGCATGTGGTCGTGTCAGTTCAGATCAATTTCTTTTACACAGTTTCCTGCGAAGCGGCCAGATGCCCGGGCATTGTGCAGCAGGGATCGATTTACAGTCACACAGCCATTAGGCCCTGTTTTGTTTTTTGTTGTTTTTGTCATTTGATAGCTAATTTGCATCGCCATGGCAGCTGCTGAACGTAGCTTCAGAGCAGCTCTACTACCTGTTAACGTGGATACCTTTCTGTCTGTCTCTCTTTTTTTTTTTTTTAAGTGTGTCTGATCAAATGCGACAGGCCCGTGGTCTGCACGTGGTTGTTCTGTGAGAGTTGCGTTTGAGGCTACCAGCACAAGCAATCCCAAAGTACAAGTTGTTTGTTATCTACCGAAACCTGCTCTAGGCGCTGTTTAGTCTGTCGTTGTAATCCCTCAAGCACTGAGACATCAGCGGCAGCACAAAATGGATTCCAGCTAACCGCAAGACGAAGGTGCTGCCTGGCGCAAATCGGAGTCACCTCTCTCGTAACTGTCCCGAACAGCTTGCGAAATGAAGCGTGGGCATGCCAAGGTTTGCTCTGAAAGCCCGTGGCCAACTGTTGCTGGATGGATGTGGTGTTTAGCTCTCTCCTGCACCATGGCTACCTCACACTTTCCATCAGCACATTCATATGCAAATTGAGCTTGATAGACACAGGGCTAAGAGCTGAGCAGATACCTCGCCTGTGGGGGGGGGTGATTCACACGTGATTCACACTCAAGGAAAATAAAGAAACTGAGTATGAGGGTGATTATTGTTGGTTGTCGCTCTTTTAGTGCCTTTAAAGCATAACATAGCTTGCCTGTTAAAAGAACTGAAACAGACCACAGAGCCATGACCGTTTTCATACTTTTTTCACTCAAAAATGTGATGTATATTTCATGTTTTGTTTCTTCCTAGTTCATACTCTTGGTTTTTTTTGTTCATCTTAAAGATGCCCTAGAAAGCATGCACTCAATATTTTAAAAATGTTTCTGATGAGGTGAAAAACTGCATTTGGCCATTTTACACAGCCATTTACAACCCTTTGATTTGCCCCTACAATGAAATGTTTTATTTTATTTCACTTTTTTGCGGGTGATTAACACTTGTTTGATGTGATTAACAGGTTGACTAGTTACATGTGTTGTCAAAAGAGAGTCATTTACAGTTCATTTGTGGAGAAGCTAACGTTAACTAGTAGGAACAAGTTAGGTAGCGTTAGCTATAGGCCTAGACTGGATATCTCTTAGCAACTGAACTAGTTAGGCTAGCTAGCTTTTAAGTTATGTCTGGTTGATGAAATATGAATTTGAAATTTACTTGACAAAGATCTTATATAAAAGACCATGAATGAGATACATTATTTGAAGTTTCATTTATATAGCACCTTTCTTAGCACACAAAAATGCTTTACAATCAACAGTCACACATAGCTTATAGCTAACGTTACTTGTATTTCATCTCAACAAAGTAAATTAAAACAATGGCATTTAACCATATATGTCTGAGCCTGAATTGGAGCATATTGGAAGATAACACAGACTATTTCTTTGAATGGGATACTTGAATAACATGATAAACTCACATAGCTAGCATCAGTAGCAGTTCAAGGTTGGAATCGGGCTTGTTATGCCAATGGAGTGGGGAATGCCCCTCATTTCAGCATCAAATGCTGAGCGAAACCTTATCGAGATCATCTAAGAAATTGTCTGGAGTGAAGCGTTAAATCTAGATCTTGTTACATATGAATATCAAGCAGTTCCTCCGTTATCATTGTTTGTTCTTCATAGTACTATTGAAGGTTCAGGTGTGCAGAACCATGTTAATGGGTTAATTGTGTATTCATATTCCTTTGGACGTAAATATGAATCAGTCAATGCTGCTGCAAAACAGTTTAAGATTTTTGGAAATGTTCCATTTTACAACCTTGTTTGCTTATATGGGATTTACATTTGAAGGAGGAAACGGTTTGAGGTTCACAGTATGTCAGTTCCATGGACCGAACAGTCCTTATTCATCTATGCCAAGGTAAATACAGTTTTCCATTCCCTGACACCTTTAAAGGTGGTGTTGGCACATCTGCTTGGCACTGAACCTGATGGTGTTTCAGAAGGCACTGTATTGTGCAATATATGAATGGGCTGACCTCAGGTCAACCCGATCACATTAATCACAATCAATAAGCTAGCATGAAATTAACTGCCATCTTTGCGCAAAAACTAATCAGAGTGGTCCATCAAAGCACACACATAAAAGGTCACAATGTGATAAGCTTTCATTAGAATTATTACTGTTCCATTTCCATAGAATTAGCAAGAACGGTGCTAATGCAGTATGGTGTCCTACTTGAATGGGCAAAAATGCAAACATTTAGGCACTGGCAGGTTTCATCCATGTGTCACTGAGTTTCCATCCTCTACCTCCCCTCTTCATCACCTCATTATCATCCTCCATCGCTTCTCTCCTGTCTCTAAGTATGTCCAGCAATCTCTCTCTCTCTCTCTCTCTCTCTCTCTCACTCCCTCCCTGCCTCTCTCTCACACAGTCATCAAATATCCATGAGGGCTTTCATAGCCATTTGGATTCGGAGCAAAACTCAGCCGAAAGCAGCTCTGTGCAGTGAGACGGGCCTGTAATGGGGGATATGACAATGCCTCCCTCCTCACCCTCCCTCAGCTGAAAACACCGCTGATTTCTGCTTTTGATATTAATCAAACTTCTTTCATCGCTTTTAAATCAGCGTTCCTATGGATGCTAAAGAGAGAAGGGCTGGTGATTTGGCATCTGGCAAACTTTTGGCATGAGCCTGTCAGCAGAATTTGCTTTGTAGTCAGTGTGTGTGGGTGTGTGTGCGTGCGTGTGCTTGTGCTTGTGCATGTATGTGTGAATTTTTTTTGTGTGTGTGTGTGTATATGTATTGTTCAAAGAACTAGAACAGCGTCCTTTCCCAGGTGCGTAGCACAGCTGGGTTTTTAGTCTTATGGCCAGCAATGTCAGGTTTCCTCTGGGACTCCTCCCACACACAGGCACCATAGACACTGTGACGTTCTGCTTTTAAGTCTGTCAACCTGTAGCACACTCAACTGTGGACAGCACTTGGTTTACATATTTTTCAGGTTCGGTATGAGACTTTTGCTGCAGCATGCCTCTGCGAATGTAATTAAATTGTGCAGCAGACTTATTTATACACAGAAGTTGTGACATAATGTGGCCTGGAAGAAATATATCCATTACATGCATGTGCACATATTTGCTGTATTCCAGTTAATGTATGGGGTGGAGTTTTTTTGACTGACTGTGTGTGTGTGTGTGTGTGTGTGTGTGTGTCACTTCACCTGCTTGTGTCCAGGTTTCCAGATCCAGGCTTTTGTCTTTTCTTTATCATTCTGTTCAGATGAAAGGATTTAATTCAGTCTCTGAACTTGACACTTTAATTATTATTGTGCTAATTGCATCAGATCTTCTCTACTTGATAAGAGGGAACTTGAAAGACAAATTGTCTAAAAGCAGTGTATATTGTTTGGGAGAGGGGGGCTAAGGAAGTGCTTCTATGTGGGCATCAACACTGTCTGAATGTTTTTCTTATTCCCAAATCTCTTGTGTTCATTTTGGACAAATTTTCAATGCTAATTTAACATTTTGACCCCCCCCCATCTCTTTTCCTTTCTCTTGCTCCCTCTCTGTTTACAGTACGGCAGTGAGAACATGTTTATGGGTATTCCTGAGCCCGGCCAGGACTTTGTGCCAGCCAACCAGGTGGGTTAATTACTCTCCACTCTTTTTATTTCAAGTCATAATTAAACAAATTTAAGCAGCCGCATCGCAAATTAGAGCCGCTATCAGTCCCCACCATAATCAGGGACTATTATAACATGTAAACAAACTCTTTAAAGCTTTGTCTCAGATTACTGAAATGAAGCTTTACCACATATTGTCAGATGCTTTCATTTCCTCTGCTTACACTTCTATAAAAAATAAGTAATAAATGGTGGGTGGGGGAGTCTGGGAGACGCAGCCTGTTCATGTTTGTTCGTTAAACTGTGTAGAAACTCTGTGTAGAAAGTTTTCCAGTTACTCAGCAAAGGTTGTTAGTTAACGTATTTGTCATTTGCTGTGCATTCAATCAGCAGGACCAGTTTTCATAGCACTGCACACAGAGCTTCATTCATGTAGGAAAGGTGCCATTATCTTTCTGGCTGTTTCATGGCCGGGGTGGGTGTGTTCAGTAGGAAAGATTGTCAGGTGGTGGGGGGTTACATATTTGTCTAACAAATGAAGACTAGTGTGATAATTAGCGTCCCTTCGGAAGCCTGCAAGGCCTGTAGAGTGGAGGCAAATGGGGCTGGCTGCCGGGATGTTCATATACTGCCTGGAGTCACGTGTGTGTGTGTGTGTGTGTGTGTTCTGCATAAACCCATGTACCATTTTCACAGCTGTAACTGGATGAAGTGTAGTTTTGCAAGGGCTATTAGGAAATAAGTATTAATGGCAACACAATAATGTGATAAGTACATTTTTTATGTATAATCAAATAAGTCAGAGAAGACATTTTGTTCTCAGTAGCAAATTAGCCTTGGAAGCACATGTTGGTTCAATTTAAATAGAGCAGATCAAAGGCCCTGTAGTTGCTAAATTGTTGCTTTCAGTATAATTCATCACTAGCTGCTCCATCAGCCAGCCTCTGATTAGATAACATGCTCATTTTATTTCCCCTGTATTGATGGTATCATTTGTTATGGTCTCAAAGGTCCTTCCTGCTCACATACTACCTGATGTTAGCTGGACAGTGGTGATGTGCCCCATTACTGAATATGATGCAATTGTGGAGTCTGCACAGACGCCTTAGCAGCCCAGAGGCCTCACAGCCCTCAGTCTGAGGCTGCAGCTTCACATGAGCAACGTAGCCTTTGGATTTAGACTATACTGTGGATTTAGTCTATACTGAGGATTTTATCTATACTGTGGATCAAAGCTTTTGTCAAATGCAGCAATGTATGGAGATTGTAGAATTCTACATTATTCACTCTCCTTGTGAAGTAATTTCACTCATTCTCTCTCTCTCTCTCTCTCTCTCTCTCTCTCTCTCTCTCTCTCTAACACACTCTGATGTTTTCCTACTTAGATTCACTTAAGTGTTAAGAATAATTATTCCACTCAGAGAAATAGGTCTGATAACGAAACCCCTTTAAGAACTGGTCCATATGGTTTGGCAGCTCCAGCTCTCAATGCTTCTTCTGTTTTCTTTGACATAAGTAACATTTAACAAGTTGCTTTTCCTCCCAAGTGTGTGAAGGTGCTATTCACACCTTTCACATGCATGGTGAAAATAGTATGTTTAAACCTGATTGTTAACACGTTTAAGATTTGGAAACTTACAGCTCTAGAGAGAGTTGGGTTTGATATTTCTGTAATTTATACTGAGCACAGGCTTTGTAAAAGTTACATTTTTGTAGGCTTCATTTTTACATGTCAGAAGCCTCCTTTTAATGAAGAACAAAGATGCTGAGAACAGCATAACCTCTTGTAATGGTGCTCTTACTTAAGGGGCAGACGAGGGCTTCGATGCAGTGGACGAAACAGGACTGTGGTACAACAGAGTGTGCTGTGGGTTAAAGAGAGGTGCTGTTGTAGAAGGAAAAATAAATAAAAGCTACCTGAGATGCATATTACTCAGCGTGGCGTGGAGAGCGCGGGCCGCCGGGTTCATTCAGAGACGGCCCTGATCGAACGGCCAAGCGCCAGACCTGCTGAGCGTCTTCCTGCGTGAAAGCACGCGAATCAGCTCGGCCTGCGGACCCCCGACCCCTCTGGAATCGACATGATTGTGTTAGGGGTGGGAGGCGCGCCAAGCCACATGCAGCTCATTGGCTGACTGTGATGTTGGGAAGAGTTGATTGGCTGGATAAGCGGAGACAACACACTGACCTCTGTACGGAGGTGGATCCCCACAGGGGTTAGGGGAACTCATGTTCAGGGACACAGAGCGGAGTGGGTGTGTTTTCCAGGCTTGTTTTGTAGTTATGAAGCCTATGTTCTATAGATGAGAGCAGGCCTGTCTTGCTTTTCCAGGTAAAGTTACTTGCAGTAAACCACACGTGCTTAGTAACATCTAGTTGAGATAAATGATATATGGTGACTCATTGAGAGAGAACTGGGGGAGAGCGGAGAAAGCTGTGTCTGTAAGCACTGGTGTGTTGTGTGTGTGTGTGTGTGTCTAGTGGGTGGGGTGTGTGTGTGGAGGTGGGGGAGTACTTCTCGTTACACTGTATGAGTTGACCCCTTGGTGTTTTTGCATCTCGCCTTAGTTCCGCGTTCCCGCCAGCCCCAGCCAAACGCAGCAGCACAGTCCCAAACAGACAGGAGTGCAGTGGAAGCGAGACGGTCCCGCTCAGCCGGACGGTGCACGCCTACCCTGGGTAAAGAACCTACACCCACAGCAACCACACCTTCCTCCACCAGGACGGCCAGTGACTGTGTCCACTTCATCAGCACTGTGGCCTGGGTGGGGGTGTTTGTGTGTGATTTCTGGACTGATGTCTTTTCATTAGTTATGTCCTCATACCCAAAATTAGACATGTGCTATTTGTCATAGCTGTCTATTTATCGTAACTCTCTATTTATCATAGGTCTCTGTATGATAGACCTTTTCTCTGTATGATAGACCTTTCTCTGTAGACCTTTTTTCTGTAGCTGTTTGTTTGAGAAATTATTTTATCTGTTCTAGAAAATTCTACTCCCGTCTCTGCCTTTCTGTTTTTTGTCTCCATATTTCATTGTGAAAAAGATATCTTAACAGGTGCCAACATCTAAAATGTAAGCAATATATCCAATATTTCTCATTAGGAGATTATTTTAAAATTATTATTTAGCCTATCTCTAGACATTATAACTAATTTTACGTAATCTTGTCAAGTGAAATAATTTAATTATCTAATGCGCTGGCAGGTAATATTCCTTTTTTTGAGACATAAATGCTTGAAGGAAATGAAATGGTTTGCCAGCGCATAAGATAATTACACTCTCTAAGACAATTTTTCCAGTTCTCGCTCCCTCTCTCTGTCTCCCTCTCTCTGTCTCCCTACTGAGAACAGGTAATTAGTTTTATTGGCAGCAACAGTTGAATTCACCTTGACCCCCGAGCTCAGCAGTGCGCCGTGTGCAGCTCCAGAGCTTGCTTCTGCTTTTAATCGTGCATTAGCCAAATTAGTGAGCAGAAGTGCTTCCCAGGGCCTTTTTTTAAACACTTCACACTCGGCACGCTAAAAATCTGCCGTGGTCGTCAAATATGCAGCTTGCGCGTTGATCCTGAAATCACCTTCTTTAGCCTCAGTGTTGGGGGATAAACAGAAATAAACACGATTAACTTCACTGGTGCTTTGCCCTCTGTTTGCACACTGGGCATTCTGTCGGCTGTAGAATACACACCGAGGACTGATCAAAGACAGCATGGAGAATTATAATTATTGACTATGGATAACAGATGATGTTACGTTATTGGCCATAGAGATGGTACTGCCCTTAGCAATGTGGCCCAGTATTGGATTCCACGATCGGCTGTGTGCTTTGGCCAATATGGGCACTGCCAGAGTCACAGTTGAGGTGAGTGTCAAGGGAAAGTATTGAGATGACTGGGGAGATGTGTCATTTGAGTCATTTGGTTCTGAGGTATGAAACTGCGGGAAGAAGAGCTGAGTGTGCATGTGTGTGTGTCAGGATTTAAATGTTCACCTCAGGTTGTAAAGGCACAGAACAGCAGAAAGCAACGCGTGAGAAAAACAGCTTAAAAAAACAAACCTGAACTTTAAAAAATAACATGAAACTCTGTAGTTGACAGATTCAGGAACGGATGGGGTCTGTTTATATTCCGAGTCTAAACAGAAGAAGGTTAAATGATGACTGTTGTTAATTGTAAGTGGGTTATTACCACTAGATTATTTTAGTTGTAATATCCCTTTCAACCAAAGTATGTTACAGGAGCACAGGGCTCTTATGAACACTGTCTGTTATCCATGCAAGCACCTCTGACCAGCTCCAGTCCATTCACAGAGACATAACAATATTCATAGTAGAAGAAAACTCCTGGTATTGAGGTTCTGAAATTCACTCCTTATTCATTTCTCGTTTTACAGACCAATACCTAAAATGTTTTGCCATGTCTGTCTGTCTGTCTGTCTCTCCACCCCTCCCCCAGCCTCAAGCCCTGTCATGTGTCTGTTGGCCATTAAACAAAAGACACATTTATTAGTACAAAATGGTGAAGTGCTGAGCGCAGTAAGCACACGAGGGCCCTGAGCAGAGCTCACCTTCCGCATATTTATTTAGTTTAATGCGGTGGCAAGTGGTGGTTGTCAGTGGTGCCAGATAAAGCCAGCTACAACACACACGCGCACACGCACAAATGCATGCTTGTATACACACATGTACACACACATGAACACACCTATACACACACGCATGCACATGCACCCGCACACACACATACATACACACAGATGCAAAAATGCCCAACACTAAAAATATACACATTTCTCATATTTCTGGCATATCCTGCTTCACAGCAGAGCCTCAGAAATGTGCTTTCAGGCCCATACACAGATTGCTTCTGTATGTCTGTCCCACTTGGGATAGGGGTGAGGGGTAGAATTTAAGATCATTTAATATCATTGATTATTTCTGTGTATTTGAGCTATTGAACATCTAGAATGTCAGAAGGTTTTGCTTAAAAAAAATTAATTAAATTCACACCATATCAAACAATTCTCTGGTATCCATTATCCACTGTGCTCACTTGAAGCCATTTAATATTCATTTAATATTCATTTAATATTCATTTGCTGTTATTCATTTGTTTATACACAGTCAAATCTGTTTGCACTGTGTGATCTTTTGACAGCACCATGTGGGGCTCATGGAGTGCTGTTCTGTCACACACACACACACACCCACCCAAATCCAGATGTTCACCTAATCCTTGTGGATCTGCTTTCTTGCAGAGGCCCAGAAACTCGTGCCCTCCTCCAGTAACTGGAAAAAAACAGATTATTCGTAATCAAACTGCAACCTCGATTGTGTGAACGTATTATTTCAGCTACTTTTGTTGGTCAGAACTGCTATGACACTGTTCGACGTAGGGTGGAGTTACACACGAAACACCCGGTGGGAGATTTAACCCACGAAAGGATCCACATAGGTTTTTAAAAGCCAAGAAGTGGCATCTTGAAGGGAGAAAAGTGCCTAACTGGGTCAGAATTCCCCCTATGTCATCCTTAGCAGACAACAAGAGCAAGGTCCTTCAGTCATTTGACCTTGCTTCTAGTGGCTCAGCATGCAGGTCAGATGGATCTCTGCACTAATCGGAAGCTCAGCGGGTCCAAAGGAGTCACCAGGCTCAGCCAAAAGATATTACATTCAAATGATGGTCTCCCATGAGTCCCAACGGTATTCATTACAGCCTCAGTTCCTCTCCCTTTCTCTTTCGTCTCTCTCTCTCTCTTTCTCTCTCTCACAGACCTAGAGATGGGAAATGAATAGCCAGCTTCTGGTGGAAATAAAAAACAAACAAACACAAAAAAAACCAGTCCAGCTTACCACCTTATTAAGTTTAATTACTGTGGCAATTAGTCTGACATCTTCATTATTCAGAATTGCAAAAAGACAGTTGATCCTGGCTCATCTTAGGCCACAGGTTTCTGTTGTTTGTGTATTGCCCTTGGTTTTCGTTGGAGATGTAATTGGGTGAAGGGCAGTGTGCCATGTCATCACACCCCTCAGAACAGCTGGAGTGCCGGGAGATGATTTGCCGCCAATCACAGGGTGAATGTGTAACTGGTCTCCTAAACAGCTTTCGTAATTTGCACTTTTGTGCTGTCCTCAAAGAGACGTACTATCTGGAGTGCTTCTCACATCTGTAACATCAGCTGTCGAGGTGTTCTCTGCATGGGAAGATATTTACGACCTCAAACGCGCTGATCGCTTCACATTATAGCTCACTTTATGAGTCACAATGACCCAAATTTTTCAGAGTAAGACTGATGATCTAAGATTTTGTTTTAAAGACCCTCTCCTGTCATCAGTTTAAAATCCTAAAAACCCATCACTGTTCATCAAAATTACACATTTAAGAAAAAATCCCCATGCCTTAAAATTGGCTTGGATATATAACTCTACAGCTTTGCCTTCATTCTGTATGCATGAATCCATGAATATGCATATAGTCACCGTCTGTATCTTCACCCACCCCTTGACCATTAACATGAAGCTCAAACTCACCTTTTCACCTTCTGCTCTGCCCATGAAACACACAAAACGGCTTGTTTTCTGTGTTGCTAGCTACTGTAACAATACACAATGGCAAGTGGTAACATTTGAGCAGTTCAGCCATATGTTTGAACCAGAAACTGATTCAGAAGAACGAGCGACTTGAACAGGGTCGTCTACAAGTTGATGTATCAGAATAGTTATGTATATTTTGTATCACTCTCTACAACGTTAGAAATGTCATATTAACATAATTTCGGTCTTTGGTTTGAATGTTATGAAACATAATAATGTGATGTTAATGTTAGACAAACTTGGTCCCAATTGGCAGTTCTGACAAACGAGCTATCTTGTAAAGATAAAATGAGCTATCTTGTAAAGATAAAATGAGCTATCTTGTAAAGATAAACATCCAGATGTGCCGTTAGGAAGAAATGCTTTGAACCCTATAGAAAATCTCTGGAGAAAGGCATTGAGTTCATAATTTATTAACATTATACTGTATACCGAATGCAGGAATTATATTGACAGTGACAGTGTGTGATCATGTGTTCATTTTAAAAGAATAACAGAAGACGCTTTAAAATTCCCCAGCGGAAAAATATTTCAAAACAAGCAACCTCTTCTCCTCATTCTCCATATGAGATATAATTAGCTGTTGTGCATGGTTGTTTTTCCAGAATGTGCTAATATTGGCTACTTCTTGACCACAGATTATGCACATAACCGACCGCATGTGGAAGAACTTTGCCTTCAGACCTTTCTGCCAGAGAGTAACGTTCTCCATGTAGCCACATGCACTGGAATTATCTTGCTGACACTACATTAGCAGGTTATGAGGGCAGTATTTATCAGGACATGCTGTCTTCATGATCAAGTGTTCTGTCAGAATTAGCGTAATGTGTATAGCCAATCATGTAATCCAGCATCCTTCTCTCAGACTGTTTTGAGTAACATGTACCCTAACATTCTTTGTCAGCATTGGGATTTGACATGAATCGTTGTATAGCTTGGTAGGTTGATGTTGTTTAATATTACCTAGCACACTACTGATTTGTTTGTACACAGTCAACAGAATATATTGGCTTGTACTTGCCGTGTGTATCAGGATAAATGTATGGAACAGTGTTGGGTGCCAATATGTTCTGTTGCAAAAACTCATCTTTTTATTAATACATTTTTCATAACAATGGGTATTACAAACAAGATTTTTCTCTGAAAGTTTGGAATGGGCAGTCAGATTTTTTCAAATAAACTGCACCCATTTTAGACCCTTTGGAAATATGTGATGGCTCACATTTTCTCCTTTTAAGTTTGCAAAAAATAATCACTACGACACCTGATCTTTCTTCAGATAACACTCTCATTTCAGCATAGCATTGTGCTCAGAATATAGAAAACCTCACCCAACCAGCCATGATCTACACTATATTGCCAAAAGTATTCGCTCATCCATCCAAATGACTGTGCACCAGTGCACCTAGCAAGGTCCATAAAGATATGGATGGCAGAGTCTGGTGTGGATGATCTTGACTGGCCTGCACAGAGTCCTGATCTCAAACTGATAGAACACCTTTGGGATGAATTAGAGTGAAGACTGAGAGCCAGGCCTTCTCATCCAACATCAGTACGTGACCTAACAAATGCTCTTCTGGAAGAATGGTCAAAAATCCCCATAAACACACTCCTAAACCTTGTGGACAGCTTTCCCAGAAGAGTTGAAGCTGTTCTTGCTGCAAAGGGGGGACCAACGTCATATTGAACCCTATGAATTAGGAATGGGATGTTACTTAAGATCATATGTGAGTCAAGGAAGGTGAGCGGATACTTTTGTCAATATAGTGTATATGGTTGGTTGATGGTCCAATAGATATTTCTGTCTATTGATGGAGTAATAGACATTTCTGCTTCATGCTTGCACAGACACTAAAAAGTCCTAGAATGTCACTGCTACTCCTTATCAATCTATTTATTTATTTATTTATTTATTTAGGTCTTGCTTGTCACCTCCACAGCACAGCCTGTAGCCAATGGTGCAATCAATAGATGCTCATTGGCGTAGTCATTTTGCCAGTAATTGGTAATAAATGTAACTGTGTCTTTGGTCCATTCAGTGTTCATCTTCTGGGCTGTCTGACATGCAGTCATTTTCTGGGGAGATTTGCTGTCCGCTCTGAGGGATGTCACTATGAGGAATGGTCAGGTAGATGTGCACTGTGTCTCAGACGAATTCAGTTTTCAGGTTTTGGAGCTGCTGAACACAGACACTGAGTTGTTTGTAAATGGAGTCTTCTGGAATCTAATGAAAGAGAACTAACCCTAGAGAACATTAGTCTCTAGTACTGTGTTGGTTTCTTGGCTTTTGTTATTCTCTTTTTAGCCTCTGAGTCTATATTTCAATATTAGACATTATATGGAAAAATTTATTTGTTTGTTTAGATGCAAAATATCAGAGCCAACTATTGTTTGTGAATAGCTGGATTAGATACTTCATCCTGAGTCAACTGGGATCACAGTTTTCATCTCTTCAGTTAAAAAAACTCAGGTCCCAGGTGATTATGCCAGAGGCATATTTCTTTTACTCAAATACAAATGTGACTGTTCTATTTCCAGCAACGTTATGACTGTATGTTTTCTTCCTGTCAGCCTTAAGCAACTCTCCTACCATATTTTTACATGAAATTTTGTTATTAAGAATATCTGACGACTGTTAGTAACACTATTACTCTCTAACGTGGCATTTACCTTTTTTAATTTAAGATAAGCTACTTATACAAGTCACATGTCAGCATGAATCATTTTTCTGTTTCTCTGGGTTACTTGTTTACCTATATCTGTCATCACTGAAAGAAATTAATCTCACAGAGGGTAGAAAAATTCATACTGACCTGGACCAACCCCCACACCCCTTCCACCATTTGTTTATTTAGCTTGAATAAAACCATTGCATGCAGTCAGGAAAAAAGTAAACTGTATCAACATTAACAAAACAGACTGCTGTTAGTTTTATTTTATGGCAGTTATTTTTTTTCATAATTTGGCAGTTAAAACTTTCCTCTAAGGACCTTACTGTATGAATTATGCCAACATATTTCCCCCAAACAAATGTCGACATCTGTGAGGCACAACACAATCAAATATGCAAATGAGCATGATACATCGGCTTTTAGAGGCAGAAGTAGGAAGCTCATTAATTCGATTATTGCAATCCTTAAAAGTAACAGTTGGACAGTTATTTGAGTTGAGTTTGGATTTGGAACCAATTTCATACCTAATTGCCTGTAGTTGGCTGTCTGACAGGTTCATTTAGCCTGCTACAAATAAAAGCTATATATTAGTGCTAATAAACCAGCAGAAGAGAAACCCTCTCTGAGCCTTTGAAGGCAAGAGAGAGGATTCATTTGAATCATCTGAAGAAGAATCGGCGCGAGCACCGGCCCTGGCAGCAGCGTTGTCTCGCCCAGCCGCTTTCTGCCACGTTCTGATCCTCGTATTAAAGAGCGAGTAAGACCTGACATACTTCCTGTGCTCCTCTTTCACTTCTGATAATAAACTCTACAGATCAGGCTTACACACTGGAGCCTTCTCCTCATTCTGCTGACAAATAAATAAATGAATACATAAACATACACACACTCCGTGTGAGAGGGAGAGTGAGCGTGTGTGAGTACGGAATAATTCATGAATATACAGGCTTTCATCTCTTTATCTATTTTACATCTTTTTCATTGCACACGAAACTGAAGGGGGGCAGAGGAGTTGAGGAACAGAGGGCAGAGTCCAAGCACTTTTACAAAAAAAGAAGATTAAAAAAAGAGCTGAATGTGCAGCCAAGGCAAACTTCACAGCCAAAGTGAATCCTGACTGCCACCCTAATAAAACTACGGTTCGTGGTGGTCTAATGAGAATCATTGAATGCTTGGCCTTCATTTTCAGTCCCCAAAAGCCTCAAATGCTAATCACAAAGCCATTGTAATGTTCACTGCTCTTTGATGTGTGTTATTTTGTATTTTAACTGCACTGTGTACTTGTGTACTTACAATTTGTCTCTTTCTCTTTTTATTTTAATGGGTCTATTAAATCGTTGTAATGGCAGGGTTATTATAGTTCCAATATTAGCAAACCAAAAATGTCATGCAGAATATATTAAACATCAATGAATTTTAGGTTTCAAAGAAGCCACAGCAAAGAAGTTGTACTGCCTATCACTTGATTGCTTAGCAATGTCAAACAGCCCAGCTTGTCTTTTTTTAACCTAGCAGTGTTACTCCCCACTGTGCAGTCTTTTATATATTCAGAGTCCCATTGTTTGTGAGGGGCATATAGTTCCCATTTATGATCTCATATGCGCTTCATCAGACAGGATCATTGCATTGTACGCTTGTAATTTGATACGTGTCAAAAGTAAGTGTGTCTCACAAATGGTTTTAATGTGGTTATATGCACTATATGATCCTAGATGGTGTGAGATGTCACATATGCTTGTGTGTACTGGTGTTGTAGATGAGCATAAAACACAGTATTATTGACTGGATTGTAATAATACATTGAATTTGATCTCTAAATATATTCAAACAATGAACTGTAAGTGCAGTTAATTAAGCCGGTGTATTTGTTTAAATAACAGCCTGCTCTGGGCCTCTCAGTTAGCTTCATGCTAAAGTGATCGGTGTGATTGTGTCCATCCCAGCAGTCCTATCCTGTACCTGGCCTCGGAGATGAGGACTTCAACATCCCCCCCATCACTCCTCCGACCCTCCCTGAACATGTGCTGGCCCACCTGCCTGAGACGGATTCCGGAGCATACCACCCCCTTTGCCCCCCTGTCTCTCAGAATGGACTGCACCCCTTCCACCTGCAGGGCATGGACCTCGCCGGAATGTCTGTCCCCGGCATGGTGGGCCAAGATGGAGGTCTGCTCACCAACTCGCTGTCAGTGGTATGTGTTGGCAGCCTCTCTCCCCTTTCTTTTTTTTCTATCAGTCTCTCAGTCTATCTCTCTCTCTTTTCTTCTCCCCCTAGGAGAATACTGAGCTCACACTTTCAGGCATACTGACGATGAAACACAGTGTTTACCCAAAGGGGAATCTCTATTGTTGGAGGGACCTCCTTAGTAAGACAGATAGAGATCTACAGTGAACAGTTCAGACTAGCTATTCTCCTCAGAGAGCCCCTTAATGTGAGAGACACATAAAGCACAGGAGCCTCAGTGCGGTAATTGACACGAGTAAGGTACATTAGCACTTAATGTTGGAAGCTTCAAGCAGCCTGCAGTGTGATTCACATAGCACCCCAAAAATTAACACTAATTTGATTGAATACATACAGAAACAATGCCAGTTTCTCGCACAATAAAGATAATAGAATAAAATTTAGTGCCAAGACTGCTGGTGCACTCCACTTAGTGTGGTTTTAAAATACACTCAGAGCATTTATCGTGCCTTATGTCCTGCTTTTATATGTTAAATATTGGTGAAGATATATCACCCACAATCAGAATATGCATGATTTTTATCTGCAGTTTGTTTGAAGAATATTTTGCCTTGGGAATTTAAAAACACCCAAAGACACATTAAATTGTCCCAATTTTCTGGCTTTTTTCTGCTTATCTTGGGTTAGTGAAATGTCCCTTGTGCATAAATCACTTCTGCAGAAACGAAACACACAGCATGGAATTGACTCTGCGCTGCAGAGAGCAGTTGATGTGATTGTGACACATCTGGGGACTGGCGAGATGTGTGACTAACCGTGGTTGGAGTTCAGGAGGGGAGGCACGGTTCTGCCTCACGTATGAGTCAGAATGGAAGCAGCTCTTCTCAGCGTTCAGCTGTCGTTTTCCACATGCCTTGTATCAACTAAGCCGAAGCCCAATATTGAGTGGTACTTACCGTCTCTGTGGTGCTATTAACCACAGAAGAAGCTTGCTTATGTACCACTTGGTTTATGTTAACATTTTCATAAACATAACTACCAGCAATGTTTTGGCAGGTGATGCACATTCATCAGAAATTATTACACAGGAGAGAAATTGTGGTTTGCCAAAATTGTGACTACTGGTAGCATTGTTTCAGCATAGAAACTGGATATAACCAGTATTTTTATTCAGTGCATTTATTGTTCCTTTGGTGTTTCTTCTGGTTTTTATTGTAGTTTGCATCAAAACACATCTTAAAAAAAAAGAAAGTCTTCTTCCCGTTCATCATCATCATGTTCTTCATCTTCTTCATCTTCTTTTTAAGGCACAGAGTGACATGTACACCAAAAGATTTCAAGATTCACAAAGGCATTTGTTCTTTTCACCTTAATGTTCTCAGAGCTTGGAGAACATCCATTTAGAGCGGCTATGAATTATGGTTGCCAGGCAACAGGACAGAGAGCTTGTAGTTGCAGTGGAGAATGAAAGAGCTAGTTGATGGAATTAATTTTCTCTCAGCATTAGCCTGTTGGAACTGCCTTCTCTGGATGGGCAGAGAGGGGCATTTATGTGTCTGCTACATTTTGCATTCGTTTTATAGGATCTCAGGACTGTTTTGCCAGCACAGATGCTGTAGTTTCAACACGTTTCTGTTACATTGAAAGGAAAATCATCTCCAAACATTGTTGCATTTCAAATGTCATTCCATTAAACAGGAAATATACATCACATAATATCTAAAGACATATACTGGCATAAGGAATGGTGATCATATCTCTGGTGGTGAACAGAAAACAGGGCGAGAAAGGAACATGGCTGAATTTATTGGGAATGTGCTCACAGACAGAACTTTCCAGAAAGCCATATGTCTGCTTAAATAAGCACAAGTTTGTGTGTGCAAAATGTGCAGGTCTAAACAAAGCCGACAGTGGAGGAGTGGGAAGGAGAGAGAGATGGTAAAGAGAAGCCATGCCATCCTTCCTCAGCTCAGAAGCCACTAAATCCTCATCTATCAGTGGCCTAAATAACACAAAAAACAGACATAAATTTCCATTTGTCGTCAATTTTCAGAAATAAAGCAAACCGCTCTTCTGTGTTACAACAAAGCAAACACAGCATCCAGAAATATAATAGCACAATTTTTACAAGTAATAGTGGGTCCTGTTGCAGTTTGAGGAAACACTGCTGTTTTAGACACATATTTGTGGAGCTTCTGTGAATCTGCATAGTCAGAAACTGTAGATGAAAAAATGTCCAGGTGTGCCTGCTGTTTAAAATTCAACTAGTAACAATTAAGTCCTTACATGTAGAAAAGACATGTGATGTCATAAGCATTTAAAATTGTTTTACCTCTCCCTCCTTCCTATATAGGTCAAATAAACATTGGGCATTTTAAATAACTGACAAGACATTAACAATAGAATTACCTGGAATTATGGCATGTGCAACTTTAAGTCATTCAACCAAAGGAAAAATAAGGCTTTTGCATTTAATTCTATTTTAAATCCTCAAGTCAGACATGTTTTGTGTTCTTTGCCTTTAGCATTTAACATGAATGAACTATTTCTATTGTTCTTGTGCACTGTTGCACAAGGACATGAAATACACTCCCATCACTCTGCTAGGAAGAGTCCTTATCATTGGACTATGGTTTTATTACCAGGCGCAAACAACTAGCTCTGATCTGGTGCAGCACTTCAGCTATTTATACCTTTTTAATGGAAACAGAAGGATGTGAAAGTGCCCCTGAAGTGACAGACTGTGTAAAGTAGACATGATCTCTCCCCCCCCCCCATTTTTAAAATGTCATTGGCCATAGTAGAGTTCAGCTGCTTTGTTTCTTGCCCTCTCAGTACATCTCTGTCACCACACTGCAGCAGTACACGCATGCAAATAGCCCTCTGCTGTAAGTAAAATAACAATTTGGCCCAGTGATTTAAAGGAAATTGATATCAAATGAATATGACCTTCCCTGCAACATGGGTCAGTGAGTCGAGGGTGGGTTTGTAGACAGCCAGCCAGTCCAGCCAGGCGATTGTTAGTTAAAACTTAAAAAGTGCAGAACAGGCAGCCTTTAGGGCTTTTGTCTGTGACCTCGTCATGTGACCTCTATTCATTCCCAGTGAGCCATTGTCCTCCCTGTAGTGGAGATTAATGGCCAAGCTAAGATGATAAATACCATCACAGGCTCTCGCTGACAAACACAATTCAATATTTTCTAGTATCTTCTAGTACCCATGTTGACCATCAATCCAGTCACATTATCTTTCTCTCGCACACACACACACACACACACACACACACACACATGTTTATTTAGTTCTTAGCAGATCTGCAAATGTTTTTATTTACG
>JAOYMR010000012.1:5496092-5514486 GCA_025802075.1 Tenebrosternarchus preto | reverse complement strand
ACTTTCTCATAATTACGAGATGTTTATTTCATAATTACGACATACTATGTCGTTTTAACGACATCATATCTCGTAAAGACGGCATAGGATCTCGTAATAACGACGTGCTGAAGAATTTTTTTTTCATCATTCTTGGCAGCAATACGCTTCCGTATTAATACGCTTCCGTATATTATAATAAAATTAGATATAAAATAATAATAAAATTTAATTCTAGATTTTGGTAACAAAGTAACAGGTGTATTCTACCAGCTTTCAGTTAGGATTTTTTTAAATTGTTGAGTTTGTGGGTGGCTTTGTGTTTGTTGATCAGTTTTCATTTATCATCTGTCTACATAATTCTCCTCTTTAGAATTTCTCAAAAGGGGTAATTATGTAGCAATATTAAAATTGTGTAAAAGCATGATTTTTTATTAAAATAAACAAACTATTGTTTACAATGACCACAAGGCTGTAATAAAGTCTATATTTACATCCAAAAGTAAAACTGTGCCTCATTCTCAGTGGTTTTGTCTGTTCATGTGCAGCTACCAGAAACCAAAGACCACTGTTTAACCTGAGCAGAGGGATGTTCCACAAAGCAGAATTGATCACTTTAGCCATATACCTTAGGTCCAAAATCAAGACTATCTAATAGGAGAACATTTGAGGGGCATTTCTATTATAGATGATTTATCTTTGATCTAAATTATCTCGCTAAACAGAAATCCTCTTTGTGAAAAAGTCCTTGGTTTCAGATGGTGTTAATGTTGTTTTAATATTTTTGTTTTTGTTTTTCTCTATTGGCTACAGTCTGATAGCAGTAGCACAGTGTAACATTTTAGCACTGTGAAAACGACCATGGGACATGCATGATATCAATATGGTTCAAGTTATACAGCGTTGTTATCCTGCCTCATACAAAAGAGGACCAGGGAGTCAAGGTCTGGTGGAAGAGGGCGGAAGAAAGAAAATGGATAGATGAGACAGAGATGCATTAATCCTGCAGTTCTTAAATATGTGCTAATTTGATGCATTCAGTACCATTCAGCCTAATTTGTTCAATAAAAGCTAAATAATGCTGAATAATCTTCCCCTCCTAATGGGAAGATATGTTAAGCTTCCAAACTCAAAGGCCACTGGTGCCAGATGTTGCAAAAAAAACCCTCAAGATGATGCATCTTTTATTTGTATAGAGTGATACTGGTCTTTATCTCATACAAAGGCCTCTTTTGCCCAACCCACTCAGTATTTCTCTGCAGCTCCCCACACACTGGCTCAGTGCCTGCTATTTCCTTTTAATTCCTGGCATAAAATAGGTTTTTGTTTTTATGAGGGAGTGGGATGGGGGATAATTTTCTTCAAAATAAAGATATTTTCTACATGGGTCTGGAAGCAAATTTCTGCAAAGCTGCTTTGTGACCTGCGTATTGTGTACTGTGATGTTGTATTGTTGTGATAACATTGACTATCGTCTAAGCATAACTCACATCCCTGTGTGTGAAATAAAAAATATAATAAGCATTTAGTCATTAGTGGAAAAACAAGTCATTGTTTCATATTGTTTGGACAGCACTTTTCTGGGCCTTTTGAATATTCCATGCAGAAGCCTAGACAAGAGCAGATGTCTCCTCCAATAACTGCTTTTACCAAAAGTCATTGTGCTGATTTCTCCAACCTTCCTTTTTAAATTCTTCTTCTCATCAGCAGTCTTCCAGATAATACCAAGTGTCTGAACAATTTATTTCAGTTCATTGCAGTGACTTAAATACTCCATAAATCTCACCGTTCATATCATGTCATTCATGTAATTTTTCACGCTCACATGTAAACTCTTGACCTCTTGAACTGTTCCACCACGGTAAGGTCAAAATTAGCATTCTGCACATGAACAACTGTTAAAAACCAACTCTCACACACAGAGCTATATAGTTCTACAGCTCCGCTTGTATTTGCTATTATTATGTTCCCTTCTTTGTTATCTATATAATGAGCTCATTAGGAGGTTCTTGAAGGAAACACTTAGTGGAGCTGCTCTGATTAGCATATTAGCATATTTGTAGAATTCGGCTTCTAAACTGACTTTCACTGCAGCTCTTAAAGAAACTGGAGCACTGATAGCCTTGCATCTCTCTTTTATTTCATTCTTTCTCCCCCTTTACACAGCTATACCTCTTTTGTTTGTTTTGTGCAGGGAATGAGGGGGTGGATGGTTGCTTGTGTTTCTTTTTCTTTCCTCTTTTCACTCATATACTTCCCCTATTTACTTTGGTTTTGTGGGCAAGAGACCAGAGCATAACCCACAACAGATTTTATACCCTCGAACTAACTGAGCACAGGTATGTTTGGTAGCGTTTAATATGATGTGTGCTATATGATACACACCCATGCACAGTTCTCTAATACTGTATATCAAATTGAGATCATCGGCCTCAGTAGACTGAACATTTTAACAAATGTGAACTATATGGTATGTACTACAAGACTCAACTGTTGCCAAATATAAACACAAATGTAAACACACGGCATGGCTGGACATAACATTAGAACTGGGCATTTTAATTGGTTTGCTTTATTTAGAGTATTAATATTTATGTGCATAATTCACCATGCTTTTTATTCCAAATGGAAAACCATCTCTTTTGGTGCTAAATGTTCTTTGATGTGCTGGAAAATATTTATATTCTATCACACTGGCACTGCTACTCAGAAATATAAATGTGTGAGTCTTGGAATTTTGAAGAACTCTGGAACTCTGGTCCTAAACTCTCTTATAATTACCATGACAACTTATTAGTATGACTTACACTCTTATTCAGGTGAATTACTCATATAAGCTGTATTCATACTATTGATAATAAAAATCTATGTAACACTACAGAGCTGCCCAACTCCAGACATCTAATATTCCAGTATTGGCATCATTAAGGCCTTCAATACAGTGGGCCACTAGGGGGCGAGATAATTGGCACCAGCAATACTAAGATTAATGAAACTGACATATTATTTACACTGTACACAGTGTTGAAATGGGTTTACAACTGATATAATAGTTAATAAAATGTATTTTTGATTCAATCTGATTCAATCTGAACCTTTCACGCTAAGCTTCTCTGCTTCCCTTCTTTAATTTCGTTCTTTCATTTCAGAATTGGCTTTGTTTTTCAAGCTAGAGCGTCTGAGCACGTAATCTACACACAAGTCAGTATCACTAACAATCCGTCAGTGTATGGTTTCCTAGAATTCAGATACAGGAACAGGAAACGTTCCTGATGGTTGCAAAAGAAACATATTAGAAAATGTCTCTTCGAATTTCAGAAAATGTGCTGTCAAAATTATTACAAACCCTCTATAGTAGATTAAATTGTTGGAAATGTCTCTTGGACCTTGTTGTCATTAAAGAAAGTCATTCCTATGCTGTACAAGGAGTATCAGGGTATGGGATTGTTGTCAGCTGACTACTGACCAGTGGTCTGGGCTTAATAGAGTCCATCTGTAATAGAAAATCTCACTTCATTTGCACAATAGAGCTGAACCACTGCAAGGTCTCAGTGTGGATTTTTGCATAGTCAATGAAAATAACACAGAAAGAACAGTGAGTATGGGTTGGTCAGAAAGCCACTTGATCCTTGGGAATGACTCAATCAGTGGCACGAAAACACCAGGAAGTCATATTCTGATGTGAACCCAACATTACAGTCTCCAAGCTGATTGAAGTTTCCAACAATACTGTCTGAGTATGCAGCAGTGAAGTGGATTATTGTGCATGTTGGCAAGAATTAGTAATGAAAGCAGAAGTCTGAGTTATTAAGAAGGCGCTTTAATAATCACTCCAACACAATTAGCAGCTCAGTGTGCATCCTTTTATTAATGGTTCCTTTTATTAATGGTCCTCTGCCTGCATGGAGAACAAATATGTTCCGAAGATTACATGGATTAAACACTTGGCTACATAAAAGCTGAAGATCTAATGGCTTGAACTTTGTTGAACTTTCAGAATTGTATTTTGGGGGACTACTACAATAGATTTTCCATTTTAGTGTTCAAAAGAAACATTATTTATCATACTGTACATCTCTATTCACACTGTCCGAAGCGTTCTGGTCAGGCTGACACCCCCCCCCTCCCCCCCCCTCAGGTAAGCTTGCCTGTAGGCAGCCAAAAAGGATTGTTTATGAGATTACTGTGGCGGAAGATGTGTTTTCTCTGCAACAAGATGTTGGCAGTTGAGACACCATCCAAACTTTGCACCTGCTTTGCACTTAACCTGGGTCAAGCTCTCTTATCTGCACATTCCACATCCAGTTGACTTCCTGTTTCATAAAGTTGCAGAACTGCATGTTGTTAATGATCAGAGACTTTAACACAAAGAAATAATCGATGATTCTGTGACACAAATAAAGAATAAATGATTGTACATCAAATAAAATGAGTATGTTTATAAAAAAAACTTCTTCCACAATTACATCATCTTGTAACAAAGAAAAATGGTTGAAATTTCAACAAGACATTTCAGGCAGCTGAGAAAAGTATATGGAAGAGGGTTTTTTCCTCTGGCATTTACTTTAGGCTTTGTAACTTTGTAACTTTGCACACCGTTTACATGCACAAAAAGCTAAAGGAATGGGAAAAACCGAAAAGCACAATAAGTGCCTGAATAATTTTAATTTTCTCAGTGCACAACTTATCCAAAGATATGGAGATACATTGTCACAAACACCCAAGAACTCCCTTGCATCATCTCATCTCAGCTACAGCTACACCCCCCCCCCACCCCACTGTGGATGCACTGATGCAGAAACTCTCTTTGGATGAGAGTCAGGATACTGGTTAAGCTTATCAGCTGCAGGGGACACCACAACCCCACAATGGCTCTATACTGTCTTTTATTTCTATAAACACCTCACCCCACCTACACCTCCCAGCAGTGATTGAGAAGCTAGTATAGGCTGGAATGAGGCTGTCACTTTCTTTGTCAGGCAGACTTCAGGTGCCCAGCTTCTCCTCTACCCTCATTCACTGCTGCATCTCCATTTCCAGCTGTTATATCCCCAGTCATGACTGTCTGGTGGGTCAGTGTTTGAGTGTCTGTTTTCTCTATGAGACTCTAAATAGTCTGATAATTGTAAATCCTGTTTTAGCACATCCTGTGGGATACAGCATGTCACACTTCTTCACTACCAGAAAGGCAACTTCAATCTCTACTCCAATGGCAGCAAGATCTCTGCCCACCAGCATCTTCTATACAAATATAATAATAATAAAATAATTATACACACACCTTAAAACAGCTTGAAAATTAGAATGTAAGTGGTGACAAACCTGCCACACTCGGCTGTCTGACCTGCCAAGAAATTGCAAAAAGGTTTGCCTGTAGACGCTCCGCTGCTGCCTGTGGATGAGCCACTATCACATGTGGACCTGCTGCCCGTGGACGTCCACCCCTAGAAATGGACTTTTCACCATAATATAAAGTGTGGACATTATTTATGAAGGTTCAGACTGTTTCTAGTTGGGCCGCCCAATGGAGGATGGGTTCCCTTTTGAGTCTTGGTCCTCCCAAGGTTTCGTCCTTATTCACCTATGTAGTTTTTCCTTGTCACTGTTACCCTCAGCTTGATCATTAAGGGTCTGGACCTAAACATCTGTGAAGCTGCTTTGTGACAACATGTGTTGTAAAAAGTGCTAGATAAATAAATTTGAATCTAATTTAATTAAATGTTAGTTATTCAGTCAGCATGGAGGGAGAATGTCCAGATCTATAGAAAAGATAGATAGAAATATGATCTTAGATTTGCTAGAGCAAATTATGTCACTACTCTAGGAGATAATGAAAAAAAGAATCCTAGACCTTTATTTAATACCATGGCAAAACTAATAACAGACCGGTACACACCATCAATATATAGTAGCAACAACTTTATGAAGTTGAATTTATTATTGAATTTGAAGTTTATTATTGAAGTTGAATTTACTATTATTAAAGCGTGACAATGTGATAGCCAACCATGTCGATGTCATTTTAGTCATAGAGATGAGCAATTAGAATGTTTTATTCATCTTCAACAGACAGAGCTAAATTCACTTATTTTCTCATCCAAATAATCTACATATATACTAGAACCATTAATTACATGATTTTTATAACAGGTATTACCTATAGTAATTGAACTTCTTTTAAAAATTATTCATTCTTCCCTCAGTGTTGGATATGTTATCAAATCCATGTTAAAAAAATATCTTGACTCCTGTCAGCTATCCATCTATAGACCAATATCAAACTAAGGTAAAGTTTGGTGTTCCACAAGGTTCTGTTTTAGGGCCACTGCTATTTTCTTTGTATATGCTAGCTCTGGGTTAAATTATTCATAAACAAGGTAATAGCTTCCACTGTTATGCTGGTGATACACAGCTATATGTTAGGGCAAAGCTGGGTGAGAGGCACCTTCTTAGTACAGTTGAGGAATGTGTAGAGGACATTTCCTTTTACTAAATTCTGATAAGACAGATGCACTTGTACTCAGACCACAGGTAGAAAGAATCTCTCCGATTATATAGTAACTCTGGATCAGCTAGGTAAATGTAAATAAATAAATGGTAGTGGTGACTATCATTTGGCCTGTAGATGATTTGTTTTTGTCTGAGATGCTCAGTTTGTAGTTTGTCAATAAGATGGTATTTGCAGCTAGAAATAATTTTTCTAAATATTGTTGCACATTGACACATCATTTAAAAGTTTTATCTTTTTATTTCAAAGTAGCCACTTCTTGGTTATGTGGAAGAAGTTTTCGTATACAAATGTACTCATTTTATTTTATGCACAATCATTTATTCTTTATTTGCATCAACAAATCATCTATTCTTTCTCTGTGTTAACATCTCTGTTCGTTAACAACATGCAGTTCTGCTTCTCTCTCAAATTTGTGAAACAGGGAGTCAGCTGGATATGGAATGTGCAGATAAGAGAGCTGGACCCTGGTCAAGTACAAAGCAGGTGCAAAGTTAGGATGGTGTCTCAACTTCCAACTTAGAAAAACATCATGTTTTGCATGTACATGGGGAGGAGCTGGGGTATAAGGGGAGAGACCAGAAACATCCATACAAGTGCACTTTTATCTTTGCTGATCTCTTGTATACAAGACTATTAATAGAAGGATTTTATAGTCGATGCAAAATTTGATTGGGAGCCAGTTCACGGTTGAAAGGACTGGGCTGATATGATCAAATTTCCTAGTACTAATTTTTCTGCATCATTCCAGTATAGTTTATTCCTTAACTTGCTAATATTGCGTAAGTGAAGAAAAGCTACACTAGTACCACTATCTGTATATTTATTGAATGATAAGTCTGAGTTGAATATGACGGCAAGATTTTTAGCTACTGAGCCCAGGTGTAATGGTGAAGTCAGCAGGATTTAGCATTAAATACGACATTTTCTGTCTTGCAGCCTTCGGGCCCAGGAGGAGGACCTCTGTTTTATCACCATTAAGGTGGAGGAAATTTTGTGCCATCCAATCGTTCACATCTCTCACACAGGCTTCAATTTTCTCTAGCCTGGGTCTGTCATCACGTTTGGCTGATATGTATAGCTGGGTATCATCTGCATAGCAGTGAAAGTTGACACCATGCTTGCGTATAACAGTACCCAGTGGTAGCATATATAATGTGAATAATAATGGTATCATGGTCTTAAACCATGATAGGGCTGTTCCTGAGATTCCAATCCTATTTTCTATTCTTTCTAGCAGAATATTGTGGTCTATTATGTCAAAAGCTGCATTGAGGTCAAGAAGCACTAGCAGAGATACATAACCTTGATCTGAAACAAGAAGGAGATCATTAGTTACTAGAGCTGTTTCAGTGCAGTGGTGGGGCCTAAATCCAGATTGGAACTTTTCAAATATGTGATTCTCAAATATATACATAATTGTTAGGCCACGGCTTTTTCTATGATCTTAGATTAAAATGATAGGTTTGAGAGGGTCTGTAACTAGATAATATAGATCAATATGAGGTTTCTTTATTAGAGGGTTAATAACTGCTAATTTACAGGCTTGGAGCATGAGACCCATGGTAATGGATGAGTTAACAACCAACAGAAGAGGTTCAATCAGAACTGGTAAAACCTCCTTGAGTAAGTTTGAGGGAATTGAGTCCAATGTACAAGTTGTGCAGTTCAGTAATTAAAATTATTTTTTCCCAGTTCTGATTGTGGGAGCAGATGGAAAGCTTCAAGTGTTTCTTCTAAAACAACATTTTGTTCAATATCAGCCATACCAGATGACATACCAGTGGAATTAGCTATTAAAGGTTTGATGGTTAGTCTAATGTTCTCTATTTTACTATTAAATAAATCCATAAAGGCGTCACTGGTTAAATTTGCTGGAATCAGAGGTTCAGCACCTGCCTGATTTTTCGTAAATTTAGAAATAACGCCGAAAAGAAATCTGGGATTATTTTTGTTATTCTCAACTATCGAGGTATGCTGATCGTGCTTTTGTGAGTGCCCTTTTGTACTCATTAAGATCTTTCCAGGCACATTGAAATACTTCCAATTTAGTCGATCGACATTTCCGCTCTAATTTACGTACTACTTGTTTTAAATTACGAATTTGATCGTTGTACCACTGAGCAGGTTTTTTAAATCTGGTCTTTTTAAGTTTGAGCGGCGCTACTATGTCTACAGTTAATCTACAAGTATTTTCCAAACCATTGCTTAACCCGTCTAACTTCATCGGATCTAGTGGGCAGCGAACTAAGGTAGTTGAGTCTGGAAATGTTTCAATAAATTGTGTTGCAGCAGACGACGTTATCGAGCGCTTTATACAATAACGAGGGGATGAGCTGGTATTAAGACTAATATGTGGTTCAAACGAAATCAAATAATGATCGGAGATGGCTTTGCAGCGTATTTAAATTATATACGTTAGTACCTAGTGTTAAAATTAAATCTAGAGTATGACTGCTATGATGAGTAGGCCCCGTTATATTTTGTACAATGTCAAAAGAGTTCAATATCGAAGTGAAGGCTTTTTTCAGCGGATCATCATCCTGCTCAAAGTGTAAAATCTCCTACCATTATAGCTTTATCACTGCACACTGCAGTTTGCGCAGAGTTGCTGAACTCGCTTAGAAATTATGAGTATAAATATTAATGAAAGAAAATGCAGAAAAAACACAAATAGATGAGTCTTTAGTCCGCATTTGAAGACTGCAAGGGATTCTGCAGTCCAGACAGTCAGTGGAAGTTCATTCCACTATCAGTGTGTGATGAATGAGAATGTAAGTAGGATCGCCATTTGGCAAACTCTGGTAAGTAGGACCATATAAGTTATATAAGTCTGCATTTACAGCATGTCTTTGGCATTGTATTCTTCTGGCTTTTTCCAAATATACTTGTGCTATTTGATGCCTTCACTGCAGTCAATAAAATGGTGCTATAAGACAGTAAGCTTTTCACTGTGAGGCAGGTTATCTTAGGGCATGCCTTGTTTTAACTCTTCTCCTGATGTCCAAGGATAACCCTGTCTGTGCTATGACCTCTGATAAACCCATAGAGCCTCTCAGTGTCAAAATCAAAAGGAGTAGTATTTACAGATCATGGGTGTAATGAAAGGAAATAACATGTTATGAAACAACAGTTTTCATGCTTTTCAGTTTTTTGACAGGACATCTGGTTTCCAATTGGCAGTCACCTGGTGACACCCTAGCAACCACTTGGTAACACCCTAGAAATCACCTGGGATACCATAGCAACCACCTACCAAATACTTGGAATTTGCTTAAACTGCACAATCACTGTATTTTCTTCATGAAATGCACTTTTCTTGTTTTAATTCATGTTTAATACTATTGTTTGTCATGAAGCTATCACAATGCTGCCGTTTATCTTAATTTTCAGGTGTCAGAATATAATATTCAGGTGTCAGAGAATGCATAGATTAACATGGGTTAATCAGTACAATTGCATTATCTGCAAATGTAAACAAAACCAAATTCGTGGAATTGCTTACAAATGTAGATAGCACAGGACTCAATGTAGACAAACAATTTACACTTTGTGGTCAAACTAAAACCAAGGACTCAAGTTGACCATGTCTGAAACTAATTTATGAATATCATCCAACAAATATTAAGTAGTTTTCAAACATACAACATTTGTGTGTAGAACCTTTAACGTATATATAGTGTATGGGTACAAAAAACAGTTCTGCAAACCTTATCTTTACTGATACCATAAGTCACACAAAAAACATTCTATTCTAGCCTGCAAAAATGCAATATCATAGCTTGTAGTGGTTGCTTTCACTAATGACCCTCCCAATTTGATGACACAAAATGCCTAAATCTCTGCAAAAAAGATAAGCATGTCAGCTAAGACAAAGGTAAACACAAATTTGGCTTTGTAGCTGACACAGACAAACAGTGCAGTTTCTGTAGTCAATGAGTTCAGTGAAAGGGGAAAAAATAAAAACCCTCACCCACTAACTAGAGCTTCCTCTAAGTCATGAACATTGCACTATGACTCTCTTAACCACCTCCATGATTAGATCTCATTAATGGTTTTTACAGTTATTGTTTACCTAGCTGATAAGGGGACCGTGGTGATTGATGTATTAGAATATTCTAAAGGTGTACTGATTCAGCTATTGATAGATTAATAAATAGGATCAACTTTGCTTCTGTCAGGCTGAACCTGGTCTAACACCTTGTCCTGTGCACGTTACTATTCTGTGATGTGTTGGCAGATTTATTGTGTAATAGGGGAAAGGTCATAGTGGGTGGTAAAACACACAAGCTCATTGTTGTATGATGGTGTGTGTGCCCGTCTAATGTCAGTTTTGAGGTTAAAAAGTGTCAAAGGGATTGGAAATAGCTACATGCTTTTTATGGCTGGATTTCTTTCTGTTTAATAATGACACTTAAAAAAAAGAGAACTACCAAAATGATTAGTTTCTAGATATATAATAACATTTAAGGAACATTGGAGGTATCAATTGCTTTTATATGTATACAAATTTCCCCATTTCCCAATACCAAAAGCAAAACAATGCCATCAGGTCAAAGTAAGAAATAAAAAGGGGGCTCTTATATCCAAGATTGTTTACATCAAGCCTTGAGCCTCCATCTACTCCACACAACATTTGCATCTTGAAGAATGCTTAAGGTTCATTTTGGGAATATATTAAATACAGTGCACAGTATTGTACAATTTTCAAGATCAGAACTAAACACAGAAGGCAGGTTCATATTTCTGTAAATGCAGTATCTAGTATTTTCATTATTCTGTCTGCTTTATGAATGTGTGATGAACATGAGAATCTGAAGAATGATATTGTAGATTTTAAATTAACCAACATAAGTTAGACTATGGTTTAAGCGTGTGCTGACAGGAAAGATGCTTTGAATGAGTATATAATACATAGATTTTGTAAGTACTTTGCATGATATTACAATCTGCTATAAAGCATTTTAACTGAATTCTGTGAGAAGCAAGTGTGAGAGATTTGGCAAGTTTCTGTCTGCACAAAACATGTATATTTTGGTAATTTCTTTAGAAGTTTCATGCTAACCTCCATCCCATTATTAAAATACATTTTCTATGGATTGAATTCTGCAGAAAACATGACTCTAAAGCAGTAAATATTACTGAGTAAAAAGTGTCATGCGGTTTCTTTCAAAACATTTTTCAAAATAGTGCCAGTTTTATGAACTGTCAATTCATTTAAAACGTCTATTAAACCTACCTATATTTCATTGCTGTCACGAGAAAACACTGAATCTCTAACATAGGTAATAATTGAACAGATTTAAGATAACACTGGATTGGCCTGAGCATCGCAGAACTTCAAGGTTGTAGGCCTCCTAAGGTTGCCTCCAAGTCATACTACAGTCTTCACTTTTCACATTTTAGACTACATTTGTTCTTTCATAGAGTAGCAGAAAGTGAAGATTTTATGGTTTTCTGGTGACTTTTTCTTTGCATATACAAAACAAAATATACAGCATTCACAAGTCTCAGAACAAAGAATAAATATAAACAAAGTGTGAGACTACTGTGATTTGAGCCTGTATCTAAAATCAACGTCATATGTGGGCTGTAGAATGCCCAGGCCAGCACGCGATTGGTCAAGAGGAGGTACTTTCACTTCAGGGTCTAAGAGCTCTACCTCAAAGTAGGACAGCACTAAGGCCAGAAACTGTTTAATTTCATGTACAGCGAAGAACCGGCCAGGGCACTTGGTGACCCCAGACCCAAAAGGCATGTAGTAGTATCTCAGCTTACGCCCCCCTCTGTAAAAGCTGGTCTTCTCCTGCTCATTCTCATCCAGGTATCTGTCATACTTGTATGTCTGTAGGGAAAGAAATGGAAATGCTGATTGTGCAAAAATGTGTTTATGACCAATATGCTATTCTTTATAAACATCATCTAATTCAGTTCACTGACTTACCAAAGGATCGTCATAGATTTCTGGATCAAAATGGAGCATCTGAGGGTACAAGGCTATGACATCATCCTTGCGGATCCAGTAGGACTCCTTGTTGTCTAGATGGAGAAGGAAGTCTTCCTTGGCTACTCTCACATTCAGGGATGCACTGGACAGCCTCATAGCCTCCTTGATGATGCTGTCTGTTTGTCGATAACCATAAAGCATTACATATTGTTGCCACTGCAGTAAAAGACAGAATCTCTTTTTCAGTGCAATAAGACAGCAGTGTTTTCTACCAAGAACTGGCATGTTGTCTAGCTGTTCCCGTGTGAGGGTGAGGCGAGGATCTTTGGGGTCGACGTTCTGGTTGGAACTCTTGAATGTGTTTTTCACTTCCTCTGTAGCTGCTTTAAGTGCTGCTGGGCATCTGAACACATACATACATACACACACACACAGTTAAAATGTTAACATATTTTAAATGATAGTTTTCACACAGATAGAGTTCCTGCAGTCTGATAAATTCTGGTGCTTGTAATGTGCTGGGGTGGCATTTCTATAAATGACTATAACCATGGATAAGACCTTCACCTAAATAACCAAGTACAGTAGAGGTCTTTGCCAAGAATAGATGCCTTTGTCGAGTATCGCTTTTCTGCACCACTTCAATTAGCCTTGTTATCAGCAGTGTCTTCTATCAGCTGTGTCTGCAGTGCACAGGGTTAACTCCAGGGAGTGACTACTATGCTAGGGAGCTTATAGAGCTCTCAGATGATTCACCTGATCAGGTAGAACAGAGTCCAGAAGGTCGCCGGTAAGGTGTTGGCCTGTGAGGCCCACAGGATGGCCACATGGGTCCTGGCTTTGCTAAGTTCGTTGAAGGTAGATAGCGTATCATTGAGCTGCATGCGCAGGGAGATGAGGTCTGAAATCTTGGTGCGTTTACTCAGGTTCTCGTGCAACATGCTTTTGGCCAGGTTCTCACGAGCACTGTGACCACTCTTGAACACATGAATAGGGAGGCCAGCAACCAGCGCTGGGAAGATCTTGTCGAATTCCTTGTAGTTCTCAAGAGCATTGAGGACCAGGGCCTTCTGGGCCTGCTGACGGGCAACGCTCTTGTCTCCATCCAGCTCTTTGCCGAACAACGTGAGGTAGCCAGACTCAAACATGACTTTGTAACAGAAAGCAAAGATGCCGTCCACCTCCCACTCTGAGCGTCTGGCTTTGAGCATGTTGGACTGCAGCATGACGCTCTGCAGGTTCTCCATCATGTTCTCTATGAGAGAAGGCAGAGCTTCACCCTGCAGCGTTTTCAGAAAAGTCTGGTGCAGGTTCTCGGTGGTGTAGCCATGGCTTGGGTCCATACTCTCATGACCAAATGCCTGGGAAAAGTAATTTTCAGATAGATTGTATCTCACACATAGAATCAGCAAGTTTAGAACAAAGATTCCAAATGTTGGTTCTTCAGAAAAAAATATGTAACAAGGCTTGATAATGTGGGACATTTTTTCAGTTAACTCATGCTAATTAATTAATGGAATGTTCTTTACCTTGACAGATGCTGCAAAGTGAAACTTCTTCCAGTCCAGATGCCTGCCTTGCCTGATGACGGTGTGATAAGAAAATGGATCACAGAGGAAATGGACATACTGGCCAGCAATTTTACAGGTGAAAATGTGGCCAAACTTCTTCTGTTTGCTGCGAAGGAACTCTAGGGGGTTGGCCCCAAACTGAAGAGCACAACCAAGGTATGGGATCCAGCCATTTTCTATGGGTGGCTCCCCAGGCTGCCTAAAACATCCATAACACAGAGTTTAGGTGATGCTTCAGAGTACTTAGGATATTTTTGTTCAAACATGAGGTAAGTAGGTTCAATCATGCAATGGATAACACAATTTTATTTAGGAATGAAGTGCTTATGTCAACTTTATCAACCTAAAATATTTCCATTTAAGACATATCTTGATGATCCATGATATATTATTGCATCAAGACTGTAGCTATACTGATGAATAAATGAGGTTGATTAGGACATCAAATGTCATTTTAACTATTTAATTCAATTGCATAATATAAAATATCAATCATCCTAATGTATTGATGCAATTAGCTTTCTAAAATTGTAATACAAATAAATTACTCCCTCCATTTAGCACAGAATCCAAATTTGAGATTACATGTCTCACGATAGACAGATTTCATCATCTTCTACTACTTTGGTTTATTAAGAGTACTGTGCTTAACATCTGATTGTTCTGAGAATTGCTTACTTTTGTTCCATCATTACACTGGCAAGTATTTTGTGAATGAGCTTGTACCTACCTCCTACGAATGCCCAGGACAAGCCACAGACAGCAACAGAGCCCCACCACAAAAGCCCAGATAAGGGCCACGCTTATGATCATAGCTGCAGAAGAGTTGGGACTGGTACAGCCACAGATATTTTGGTTCCCCTGAGGATCCACTAAGAGAACTCTAGCCCTCCCTCCATTTTTATACACTCCATCACATGCCACAGTCACTGACGTAATCCTTACTGAAAGCCATTAACCGTTCACAGGCCAAATGTTTCGTCAAAAAAAAAAAAAAAAACACTCCAGATACCTCTAAGAAATATTGTGTGTGCGTGTGTAGTGTGTGTGTGTGTGCCTGTGTGTATGGCCTTGAACTGAGTCCATGGACACCTCCACCTGATGCTTCCTAGACTGTACTTTGATAGAATGCTGAGTTAGGAAACAGCTTCAAGGTCTTTGATTTTCAACCCAGGTAAATATAATAGGTTATCACGTCAAACTTGTAGAAAAAAGATCAATACGATTTTTTGCAATGTACACACAATTTATGATATTTATGATAAGTAATAGGCAGAATAAATGATTAAACATGCCACACAAAGCACATTTTGAATGTAGCAAACAATAAAAGGATACATCACTTTATGAAAATAGTGGTATTATTTACTGTCACCTTTGCGGAAGACCTGTTCCTTGAACATCTTATAGATGTTTTGTCTACACAAATATAGTTGGATATTGCTCAGTTGGCTTACTGGTTCCTGATGGACAGTTTGATTAGTACTTCAGCTAGCATCAAAATTAATCTTTAATGGGGATATGAACTGGAAAACGTCATTATATATTTGACAGCCACGACAGGTTTTCCAGTGATTAGGTGTTATAAGAGAATATGTATCACAAGACAGTTAGCAAGCAAAGTGGGT
Organism: Tenebrosternarchus preto; assembly: GCA_025802075.1. Lineage (NCBI taxonomy): Eukaryota > Metazoa > Chordata > Actinopteri > Gymnotiformes > Apteronotidae > Tenebrosternarchus > Tenebrosternarchus preto. The sequence goes on along the minus strand of JAOYMR010000012.1, from coordinate 5,498,853 downwards.
GTGGTTCAAAAACACAGAATTCTTGGGGACCCATTTTTCAATTGTATTTGTATATTCTCTGCCCTGAAAGCTGATTTGTATATCAGCAATTCGCTGAAATAAGACCACAACTGACCTGAGATGAGCTCTGTGTTTATTAAAAAACATGCTGCCCCTCTTTTGTGAGAACAAGATGATTCAAAAGCTTTATTTTAGTTTTATATGTATCTTTGTGGGGACCAGAAAAACCTGATTCGTGCTTCATAACATGACATAAGAGAACATTATGTCAGAGAGAAACGTGTTTAATGGTATGAGCTCATCTAAATGTATTCCATAATGTCCATGTTTTCCATTTTTCTGTTTCATTTCTAATTTTCTCAAACAAATAAAATCAAATCAAGTTTTATTTATATAGTGCCTTTTACAACAGACATTGTCTCAAAGCAGCTTTACAAGTGTCCGAGTCCAAGCCCCCAGTGAGCAAGCCAAGGGTGACAGTGACAAGGAAAAACTCCCTAAGAGCATGAGGAAGAAACCTTGGGAGGAACCAAGACTGAAGGGGGGAGCACATCCTGTACTGGCCGACACTGGTCACCATGACAAGAAAAATATATTAAAAAGACAGAGTAGTAAATTAAGAGTAGTTAAACAGAACAGCCTTACTGAAAGAAGGAAAGCCTGAAGAAGTGACCAATATAGTGCATCGTATTGTTCAGTTTGATGTACAACATGTAGGTCTCCTACAACAAGGAGTCCTTTTCTAATTTAAACTGAAGAAGCACACTAGGACAATTAGGTGTCTCTACCACATAAAAATGTAATTATTTATAATTAACTTATTTAAATCTTGACAAAAGGCTTTGTACTATTAGAACTTAGGTTCATTAAAGTTTCTTGATATTCTTATCTAAGATTGTTTTCTTAAGATAACTTTTTATTTAACTTGTTATCTTAGAGTGTCTCATTTACTCTCACCTAGTAAATGAGACACTCTAAGAACACCACATAATTTACATTTTCTTAACTTTCATATATTTAACATCAAAGCTTTGTTCAGACACTATCAAATATTTATACAATTACACAGTTGGTATTAGATGGAAAAAAAAACGTGGCTCGTGGTCAGATGAACATTGCCAAGCATTTAGTCCGTTGGCTGTCTGGTCACTGAGCATAGACTGAAGTAACCTTAATTCAACAAAGGTCACTTTTGGATAAAGGGTTACTGAGGGTTGCTGGTTCTTCTGTGCAAGTCTAGCATGTTGACATCTTTGACATTAATATGATTCAACAAACCCAGTACAGAGAGCAGTTCAAAGCGACTCCGCTTGGGAGGTCTATATTCGACAAGCACGGTATGAGCAAAGAGAGAAAAAGCAGGAAGTGGATTTCAAAGGAAAAAAGAAATACATAATTTAAAATTTTTTATATATATTATGACAAAAGAATTAAAGCATATTTTTAATCTTTTTTAATAAATTGTACATTAATTAGCTAGTACTTCATGTTGAGTTTTCCATTTTCACTGAATTGGTCCCTTTACTGAGAACACTGGGTCTTTTAAAAAGTACTTATGTAAAAAGAATTTTTTTTTATTGTTATTATTGTTATTATTATTATTATTAACCGAATGGTTAGAACACTACTAAGTTACTATGGAATTAATTTTTAAAAGAATATAAATTCAAGAAGTTACAGTTGAATTATTTTCAGATCTACCATGGCAACGCACATCTACTGTGTTATCAATATGTATCACTCAAATAAGTTCATTCTATTGATAAGGATGCCTTGAAGGCCAGCTTTAATAATTAACTGCAATGTCAGAGCATTCGTTTGGCCTTGAGATAAAACCTGTTGCTTTCAGATGTCATGTTAAACCTGAGGTTCTCCAGTGAAATGTTGTCAAATCATAAAATTTGCAAACAAAGGGACTGGTATTTACTTGGAAAGGGAGCATTTGTAGGAAGCCTCGTGGGCGAAGGGTTGAACATGTGTCACGTGCGCCTGTTAAATCACTCAACATTCACACATCCGCCTCCTTTTTCGCGCTGGGATAAGGAATTAAAACTACAGTGAATAGCAAGGTAGCAATTTTATTCGAATTTGGAATTCTCGCACTCCAACCTTGAGTTTCTATAATAGTGTTCGCCAATTCTGAAGCTGCAGTGCACATCTCTTTATCTTCCTATCTGTTCCTCCTCTTAGAGCCTCATAAAGTTGATTACCTGATGAACTGAGCCAGGTGGATTGGAACAGAACACAAGTTACTGCTCTTAGACACATGTCAACATTTAAAATAAGAACCAGTTATCAGGTTCAAAAGCATATTATACATATTATAAATATTATAAACCACTATTTATCTGTTTGCATGTCATTAGTTTGATATTAAAAGTAATTGCGAACATCCCAGAAACAACACGTTTTCCTGCCAAAAGTTCCCACCAAAGGTTTGTGAAGACTGTTGTGGTCATTAGTCTCTATGTAGGGTTTGGATATAGTCTCTATGATAAATATGATCAAATTCCAGAATGAGAAACGTACATGTGCTGGTCATAAAATTAGAATATCATGAAAACGTTGATTTATTTTAGTAATTCCATTCAAAAAGTGAAATTTTGACGATTATAACTGACAACTAATGAAAATCCCAAATTCAGTATCTCAGAAAATTTGAATATTACTTATACAAAAAAAGTATTTTTAGAAATGTTGGCCAACTGAAAAGTATGAGCATGTACAGCACTCAATATTTAGTTGGGGCTCCTTTGGCCTG
>JAOYMR010000012.1:5470734-5481657 GCA_025802075.1 Tenebrosternarchus preto | reverse complement strand
AATAGTGTCTGAGGTAGAGGCCTGTAATTGTGTCTGAGGTAGGTAAATAGTGTCTGAGGTAGAGGCCTGTAATTGTGTCTAAGGTAGGTATAGTGTCTGAGGTAGGTAAATAGTGTCTGAGGTAGAGGCCTGTAATTGTGTCTGAGGTAGGTAAATAGTGTCTGAGGTAGAGGCCTGTAATTGTGGCTCTACACAGACATACAGGCTATGAGCTGCGTCATCCAACATAAAACACGGGTAGGGTAGAGAATAACAACATAGGCAAATGCGTCGAAATGCCCCTGGTAAACCCTGCCTGCATGCCCCTCAGCCCCACCCCTCAGCCCCTCAGCCCCACCCCCTATCTTGGCTAAAGGAAAAAAAGAAAAAACAATAAAAATCTGAGCTCACCCAGCTGTGAGCTCTGAGCCACTCATCTCATCTTTATCCAAAGCTCACACGAGATCTCCGAGACGGAGACTGTCCCTCCACAGGCCTCTCGACTGCACACACGCTCCCCCCACTCACCCTTATCGGACTGGGGAAGAAAAACACCTTACATCACCGGGGCTCTGCACCAGGGAGTGGGGGCTCAGACCCCCCCCCTCCTCCCTCCCCCTCAGGCTGCACTCAACACATCTGATAAGAGTACAGCTCAAGTCTGGTACAGCATAAACATGGGTTGTACTTTCATACAGTACGTGGTCTCTCTGTAGGGGTTAGCTAACGGCTAACCTTATAAACCGAACAACTTCTGCGCCTTCTAAAATTTCAGCCGTTACTCATGAGTCAGAAAGCAGCACTCAATAGGAAACAATGCGCTTTGCATTTCCCATTGTGCCACGCAATGTGCTTGTGTGGTTTTGGCACAACCACACACCAACTCTTCTCAGGACGTAATCACACAAACATGGCCGATGTACCACATCAGCAAGCTGGAAAGCATCAACACTGCCATTCCGGCTGCGAGTGTTTATGGATCACCCCCTCTACCAACCCCCGCCTTTTTTTGCAATCATGTAACCAAAACTTTTATTAGCAGTTTAAGACGAAGTTAACCAGGAAAACAGCTGCGCTGACAGCATATATCTGGTATTTAAAACATTGCAAACAGTCAATTTTGTATTCTGTGTCATGAATTACGCTACACTAATGGAGATCCTCTTCCTCGTGTCAGTCACAGATAATGTTCCAGGTAGCATTCAGGCCCCTGAGGCCCACTGAGTGTATTACTTTACCACATTGTGTACAAAACAAAAAGAGGATTGAATTTCAGCTAAAACCCATTTTATCATATTTGACCAACTGTCCATCCTCTAATAACTTCTCTCACAGCTGAGTCTGGTCCTCCATCAGAGCACAAAGATGGATTCCAGATCAAAGCGAAGCTCCTCGTCTAAAACACACTTCAATACACACCTCAAGTACAAGCCCCAACCCGGGTCACAAACACAAACACACTTTTACAATGGGAAAGAATAGTTTAGTATATTATACATGTAGCCGTATACAGCATATAAAGACACAAAGCATTGAGTCTTTATACAGTTGCAGGACGAAGACTGTGTCGGAGTGTAATATATGTAATACAAGTGCCATGTCATTTGGGCTTAGATACGTCAGTCAGGGAACACGCAGGAAGAAGAGAGACAGAGTGCCGAGTGTCTCCATTGCCTGCAACACAGCCAGCCGGTTCCAGCTAACAGTGCAGGTGTCGGCGTGGATGAGTTCACAAACATGACACCATCACATAGGAGCAGGGCTTCAACACGTCAGCTCCACATCACACCACCACGCGACGGAGCTGAGGACACACGCACCATTGAGGTCTTGTTTACAGCAGTGCATGTGGAAGTACAAATAATGCTACTGTTAATGGCTCGACCCCTGTAAGGTTGTAAGTAAAGCAAGGATAGGTCTTTGTGTGTGGTATACAAAAAATTGTAAATAAACAATAGAATTATCTAGATTTTAAGTGCACTGTTCACTAATATATGAAAAAAACACAGAAATTAAATCCTAGTTTGACTCTAGAAAGTATGCTGCATGAACAACTTTTCTGCTGTTTTTTTAATTTACAAATGGCCTGCAAACAGGTGGATAAAGAGACAACTGGACAGATTTATAGACAGAATATAAAGAGCCCTAGTGATAGAAAAAAAATACAACTATACTACCTAAACTCAGTCCATCATGCCTACAAAATATGTCTCTATAATTTGTATAGCAAGAGGGCGTGCACACATGCGCGCGCACACACATACACTAATTAAAATAAAATAGGAACATGTCTGCAGAAATCTTGCTGTCAGGACAAATTGACAGACATTTCAGTCTTGCACGCGTGCTGAGCACAACACTGCTTAGTGAGAACGCCCTGTTGAATGTAGGCTTCAAACTCCTGGGTTTATGACCTCACTACTGATTCACATGCACAATGTCCTCTCTGTGTGCTGCATATATGGTTTTTATTTTTCCAAAGACATCATATCTCCTTCACAGCCTCGGGTCAAAACAAATTTGCTAAACAGTGCTCTTCTGACGTCCAAAACAAAACTGGAACAGACTGTCCCCGATGCATTTAGAGAGCCAGCCAATGAGCTCGCTTAGAAAGTGAAGGACTTCATGCTACAGAAGGTTGAAGGGAGACCCATCCCTCTAAAAACATGGCCAGGACATGAAACCGTGGTAGCACATTCAAGATGAAAAGCAGAAAAACACAGAGGTGAGCTTTCCATAATATAGCTAACATATTAAAAGACATGGATTCCTTCATACAGAACTCTTTAGATGAATTAAAGCTGGGATCAGATAGCATACTGCCAATTTGTACAGTGCTAACCGAATCTGCTAGCTATTATTCATCATTACCTGTGTTGGTTAGCGTTTTGGATTGAACGTTTCTGTAAAGAAGGTAGCTATGTGGATTCTTGGGTGTTCTACACACAAGCTTTCGGCAAGGAAGAAAAACACATCTCATATGACTGTTACCAGCAGGGAATGACATCCGATCCGAGCCGTTTCTTTTAAAACGCCACACGAGGACATATTGCTCGGGTAATCAGCAAGGTCTGAAGTGTTAGTCCACCGCGTCGTATCTCCGCCCCGCAAAACATCTGCACCTCTTAATTTATTATTAATATTTATTGCACATCATAAGAACCGCACGATACAGAAGCAGGTTTATGATTAGAAATGTTATTAGAATTCCAAATCAGTGTTATGTAACTGTAAAATAATAAAAATAAAAATCTGTAATAAAAATCTGTTTTTAAAGTAATCTATAGCGAGCGTACAGTAACGTAGGTTTGATGTGTTTTTGTTGTCTCGAGCCTTTTACTGAACGGAGCACATCACACATTCCGCTCCTGTTGTAGCGTTCGCGTGCCATACTGTTGATGCTCTGTTAATCAGTCACGTCAAGCTAAAATCGCCGAATTAAATCACGACACGCCGTTACTCGATAAACAGCAGGCATTAACTCACACCGAGGTTTAGGACAGCCACGTTGTAACCCAGTTTCAGATTCAGCTGAGTCTCATCAGACAAATCTTATCGTCATCTTGCCATGCCAACAGCTGCAGGCTCCTTTCCCAGCGAGCAAGGGAAGGGAAGTGAACAGGATCTGCCAGGTTTCGTGAGCTACGGCGAAGCTGCACACTGCAATCATTCATACGCAGTAAACAAACCCACATGTACCAGATATCTGACTGAACGTTCGGAATGTGAGAGTAGCACTTAATTGAAGCCAGCGACGGTAAAACGTTTAGCTGCACCATATGGGTTTCGCAGGAGAGCATACGGCAGAATTCATCATTAAATTAAAAGTGAAATACTGCGACGGTAGCTGACCGGCAGACTGGCTGTGAAATCATTCTACGGTTGAAACATTAAGCGATGTTGTGGACTTGTTCATACTTTGCCCAGTGCAGGTACAAGGGTAATACGTTTCATCCGTTTTATGCTCACGCTAATAAAACAGGACTTATTATTTATTAATATTAATGTTCCACTGATAACACACATGTAACATGTCATAAGGACATGCAATTTCCTTTATCGTTATCAAAAAGAACAGCAATGAAACATACCGCCGGATGATGAAGGGGCGCTAGTAGCTCGTGGACTGGGCAGTTAATTGTCTGACCGTCACATGATATGGAAGGTCATCAAGGCAGCAGCTGTTCTACGCGTTTTAGGATTGCATCATACGATTATTTGTAACTTGCTTTACACGTATATTACTTAGACTTTGAGTTTCTGCTCTGAGTTTAAGAAATCATATAAAAATATGGTGGTATAGGTTATGAAATTATTTTTAGCGCTTTAAAATCTGTGAATGTGATGGTGACAACTTTCCCATCAGCCTGGCCCTAGAAAGCCACCTGGAGCACCCATCTTGCATCATTCTCGTAACCAGACAGCTTCACAGTAATATTCACGTATAACCTCTCAATCATACCACACTTGTTTTGTCTGCCAATATCACTAGGTCAAAGAAATGTTTTACTCACAGAGGCCTTTTTTTTTTGGTTCATGATAACAAAGCAACCTCAATGTGGCCCAGCTTATGTGAAACAGGCAGATGAGTTTTACTCTCTTATTGGAAATGACCTCCTACAACACCATCTAGGAACCATAATGTTCATAGCTTTTCTGCAGTCAGGCTATCAATATAATTATTAATATGATCAAAGCACAATAGATTCTAGGTGCCAAACCTACAAAGATCCTAAACAGTGAGCAAGATTATGGCTAACTGATGAACTGACCAATAGGCACTTAATTCACTATGCACTCCACTCATTTTGCAGTCATTATAAACAACGTTAGGGTCATTCTGGTTGTGCTAATAGAGTCTTACTGCAAAGACGAGACATGTATCCTCTTAGCAAGACACCTGGGAGGATTTGGTCTGATGATCAGGATGCGGTGATGCTCGTAATAGAACACCATATACGTTTCTAACAGCCTTCGTGTGAGTATCCCTGAAATTGGCCACAGGGCTTTCGATAGCTGATCCGGCGCTAGTGAAGAAGGCTCTGTTTCAGTACACATGCCCTTACGCTGCCCTGCGTGGGTTCTTCTCCGAATTCTCTCTGTGATCTGGTTTCAGGATTTGGCGGCATCTTCAAGCGAGGCAGCACCGACGCAGCTGTGCAGAATTAAGACGGTCGGACTAATTTGGACTTTCACAGCAGCCGAACTTCACACGGTTTGGCTGGTGTGCTCCTTCAGCTCACAAGTTGAAAGCGTCATCAAATAAAGTACGTGGTGGTGGGGGTGGAGGCGGTGGTGGTGGAGGGGGGTAAAGAGACATCTGCCCCACATTTCTCTGCTGCATTCTTGCCTGATGGCAGCTTTCGCTCCAGGCAGTGCCGAGGTTCGTAGTCCTCTCTAAGTGAACGGAGCCGACTCCAGGTAATGGCTTATGCCACACTCACACAGCTTTTATAAACAAGTTTGCAGGTGGAAGCTATTTCACTAGGCTTTTGCTATAAGCTGGACCTCATTATTATGCAGCCTGCAGAGCCCTTTTGGAAATGCTGTCATCGGAGGCAAATTCAAACAAGCAGACATAGGAAATCTGGAGGGGCTGTCAGAGGAATCGTGCTACATGTATATCGATCTACAAGCGCCCTGATGACAAAATGCTTAGTTATGATCTGTAGTTATGATTTTTTTTTTAAATAAGGTTTTATAAGCTTTCATGTCTATTATTCATATTTTAATAATTCATGGAATTATTCATGTACATTAAAATAAAATGAATGTTAGAGTGCTTGTGAGATTTTCATACGTCATAACTAACCTCTTAATTAGATCACTGAGGCTATATTCACATTACAAGCCACATTGTTCAATTGTGATTTTTTTTTTGTGCAGATCAGATTAGCCTGTTTTGACAGTGATGAAGTGACCTGCCGGCGAAGTGACTTGTATCTGTCTATAATGTGAACGCATCTGTCTTTAGAACTGGCATACATTCGCACCTGTGTCACCAAACAACATAAAAACCATAATGTTTGAAACGACTCGTGGTATTAAAACAGTCAAGATGGACATGCTGGTAACTAATGTATTACATCTGATTTTGCTCTGCAACACAGCTAATGGTGCATCAGCTGTATGTAATCAAGTCAAGGATCCCATTAAAAAAGCCAGACTGCTGGTATTAGCTGTTCTTGCCTCTTCTCTGTTGTTGTCGTTGTGACAACGACAGTGCCAAGCACGTGTATTGGCAACAAAAAAAAACAGATAGATCTAAAGTCTGATCTAATCAGATATGAATCTGACCTAGAACCACATATGAAAGTAACTAAAATCCAATTTGAAAATATATATATGGTTTTTGTGGCCACACTGTCCTGAAAAAAATCTGATCTGAGTTGGTAATGTGAACACAGCCCATTATTTCACCAAATGGCCTTTTAAGGAGCGTATCTGTTCAAACTGTTCAGGGCACAGTTTGCCATCTTTAAGCTGTGTGGAAAATCACAGAGGAAGCTGTGACACAGCATCACAAGCTCCTTCCTTCAGGTAACCCAATGAGCTGGGAGAAGTAAGTTAAGACAAGGACAAACAACACAATGTACTGTCCTGGGAATCCCCAGGGCTGGGTGGGGAACTGCTGCTGAGATGTGATATTCACCTATATGGGGTTCAGCTCTTGAATGGCTGTGTAGTGGTTTTGCCCAAGCAGTCTTTCTCCTCTGACTGGTGCAGACTCTCAGTGGCAGCAGGAGTGATGCCTAAAAAACAGAAAGGCAGCAGTGAGACGCCTATTGCAAATGGGAAGAATATGAAATGGTTCATTTTGCGATGTTCAAAATCATCTAAAACAGAAAAAGAAAGTTAACATAAGATCAGATTGGCTCAAAAACAAAGCTGGAATTGTGGAAATTTTTGGTAGTAGTTGACATGACGCATGATGGTATTTGGCAAAATTTGTGGCATTTTCCAGAACTGGACACCGTTCTCCTGCCCTTCCCAGATTCATTAAGTGATGCAATAGGGAAGACCTCGATAGTCTTACCCAGAAAACTCTGAGCAAATACCTACCCAAATGCTGAAATAAAACAAAAACAACACACACACTCCCCCAAACTCGTGTATATTGGTTGCAGGATCAGGACTTCCCCTTTTTTAATACTAAAAATTACAACATCAACCCAGATGAGATATGATAATACATTTAATACACCATTTCCCTGAGTCATGTATTAACTTGCAGGCATCCAACAGGACTCATAATTCATTTCCACAATTTCACCCAGTTTAGCTGACCAGCAGGTAAATCGATCACTACTAGTGATTTCTTAAGGCACAGTGTGCAAATAACAATCAAATAAACAAAAACACTGAACAATACATGCTTGGAAAATTTGTTGAGAGCCAACCTTAGGTTTTTCAGGGCTTATATGAGAAAAGTGACTGCATGTTATATGTTTTGAGCCTCTATTTGCTCACATTTCCCCTTCATAGTAGTAATGAATCACCAGGCCATGAGCACACAGCAGCAGATGCTCATGCCCACAGGCTCACAATGTGTCCCTGCAGTGGGATTCTCCAGCGACACCAGGATCTACTGCGGAAAATGAACGATGGTACCTACCACATTAGTTCTGTCGTTAGTTACATTTCTAATTTGAGGTCATCATGCTTTCCTCTTTCTTCACTGTAGTTACGTGTTGGGAGAAATAAGATGGCAGCTCAAATGTGCTGCAGAACTCCTGGCATTAAGGGGCTGTTGGGCAATCTCACAGACTTGGCAGGGCAAGACAACTACTTACTCGTCCCTGGAGATTTCGGAGTCCATTTGAGGCATCACAGCCCAGCAGAACCTTTGACCTTAATGACTCAATCTGTTCAATCTCCCCCTCCCCCCAAAACTGAAACCAGCTGTCTGAAGACTCCCTCCTCCAGAAACATTTTGAAACTTGGAGCAAAGCACATTTACGCAAAACCTCAAAATAGACACTAAATCACCATATAATAATGAAGACGTTGCAATTTGCCAATCCGAGCCTTTAATGTTGAAGTGCACAGTTCACATCTTATTAGTGGAACAAACACAAGAGTGACTTTGGAGGTCTTCTCTCAATGTTAAGCAGTGCTTAAGGTTACTAAGCTCAGTTCAGACCAGATGATTTGGTGCATCATCAGATCAGAGAGCCAAACCTAATGCCATGGTGTGAACAGTATAAACTGTGCCATCAACAAACCAGTTCAACAACTGACACAGACACCATGGCTGGTGGTTCTACTTGCAGTCTGCTGGCTCTTATTACCTGCTTCAGTTTGAACAGAGCTGTAAAACTCCATCCGGGCTCAGTGCCATCATGAACACAGGAAGAACCGCTAGGGGCATGAATTACCAGCGACCTGCATAGCAATCTGTTCTTATTCATGATTCACTGGTTTCCCATAGAAGACAGACGTTCTTTTATGTGGAACGATTCAATTTGGATACCATTTCAAACCCAAAATCTCAAAACCATAATTGCAGCAAATGCAAGAGACTCGAAAATCAAGCATAAGAAGAAAACACTCTTTGAGCTGCAACGTGACGAGTGGAGACCCCACCAAAGGCCCCACAGTTCATCTCAACCAAAGTTAAGATCTGCTACACTCGGCGTGCATTTTGAGCGGGTATCGATTGTGCTGGTGGCCGTGTCGTGTCTGTCTGAGGGACACCGTGTCTCTAGCAGCGTTATGAACTACCTCACAGCTCACCACTGGCCGCATTAAGCACGGATGTTCTTGTTAGCCAAGTGTAGTAACACATTCTCACGAGCCAAAAGTTTCTGAAAATAGGCTACATGTGGCACAAATGCACAAGCTCATGGAGCAGGACGTCTGGCATGACACATCCTGAGAGACAGACTGTTCATGTCTACCATATTGTTTTCATTTTCATCACCCAGGACATACTGGTCTTACTATTATAGGATGACAAAAGACATTGATTGGATTAATTCAGCTCATTCACAGATTTATTCAGGGCCTCTAGACTGCAGATCAATAGAAATTTCTAATCAGTCGGTTAGATAAAATCAGTTCAGTAATTGAATTTGGTTTCATCAAATATGTGTGCACATAAACATGAATCCAAGAAAATGTCTTTAATTTATAGAATAGGGTTCTGATGTTTTTCCTTTTTCTCCTTGTCCAACCTGACAAACTCAGAAGTCCTTTTCAGAGCGTTTTTAATGCATGGCTGCCCAGAGCAAGAGAGAGAGAGAAACATGGAGAGGACTTTCTCTGGACAAGCACACGCTTTGTATTCTGTTCAGCAGACCCTCCTCACAAACTACACTTTCACAGTCTCGTTTCTCTCCAAGCAAACAGTCCCAACACCAATGGCTGCACTGCTATTCCCACCAAACCCTCTGGCAGGGTCCAGGTGAGCCAGTTTACACCCACACCCACTTACCCACATACACCCACCCACACACACCTACCTACCCACACACACACACACACCTACCCACGCACACACCCACCTACCCATGCCTCACCCACGCACACACCTACCTACCCACACACACACACACACACACCTACCCACTCCACACCCACCCACAACCCCACCTCCTGCCATCCATCCCATTTTTCTCCCTGTCTCAGGTGTAGCATCCCCATGGCTACTAGCCAACTCCCGATCGCTGGCCAATCAACCCGAGGGGCCAATCAACAGAGCCAGAGGGTCTTTTCCCTCAGTCCTGCAACAGCACTGCCCCACCAGAGCTTGTAGAGAGGAGGAGTGTGGAGCAAACATGCTGAGGAAAGAGACCATCGGGGAGTCCAGGACCCTTCACGGCATATCGGACGATGATGGTGGAATCAAGCGAAGTCTTGGCTTAGGCTGTAGAGCATTTTCATAATGTAAACTGTACATTTTGTTAACGTTTATTGATTTGAAATATTAGATAAAAATACAACTAAACATCAAAATCAACATTTAAATCTGTTAGTATTATTTAATAACAAAAAGTTGTACCAGTAGTCAAAAAGGATACCATGTCTCTGTATACAGTGTGATACTGTCCTGGTATTGCGATATGGATTTCCATACATATTGCCAAGCCCCAAACTAAGTAAACCTCCTCCAAACCGAGACAGGTCATTAGTGTCTGGAGGTGAGGCAGCATTTGCGAGGCCTCACTACACTAACAGCATCCTTGCAGGACAAGCCTGCATCCCGCAACAAAGCTGCATGAAGCAAGTGTCAGCATGTTTGGGAGCCTCCCTTCCTTGCCAAGCCCTGTACACAGAGCTGGCCTCAGCCAACCCACAAACACTCCTGCAACTTGCAAATGGGATGATCTATAGATGATGGAAATATTCTGCCGCCAAGCAAATATTTGGACAAATTAGGCTTCATCATTTCTATTCTGCTGATTCTGTTCTTGCGGTCATAATGAGCCTCAGCGGTACTGAGACTGCCCAGTTCTACATTAGACTGTCTGCTTAGACAGTGGTAAAGGGGTTGCTTCTCTGAGACAGACATGAAGATCATAAACACACCTTGACTGAAAGATTAATCTAAAACTGCAGGCAGCTTTTATTCACCAAATAAAAAGAACATCTGTTGAGGTGGGGGGGGGGGGTTAAAGTCGTTTGGATTGCCAAGAACATAAGAACATTCCAGCCATGCCATTTTCAATATTTTGAATTAACACCATTTGGTGTTAAGATGTCTCTAACCTCTCCAAGACAGGGAGCTAAACAGCTACTAGCACCTATAAGAAAAGCGTGTGATCAGCTTGAAATGTAAATCTCACGGAAAGGATACAGAGGAGTCTTATTAAAGTGAAGACTAGAGGTACTTGTTTGTGTTGGATGGTTATTCTTTCACAGGGGTGTGCAGAAACACACACACACACACACACACACACACACACACACACACACACACACACACACACACACACACACACA
>JAOYMR010000012.1:5436251-5451896 GCA_025802075.1 Tenebrosternarchus preto | reverse complement strand
TCTATCTATCTATCTGTCTATCTATCTAACTATCTATCTATCGCAATCAATTTTACACCTGTCAGAAAAAGCAAGAGACATGTTTACATTCGTGGAAAAAAAGAAACACCACTGTTTGTCCTGAGCAGAGCTACACTCAGCTGACGCTTTTCCATGGAAACGCTCAAACTAGTGGCAGATCTCCTGGAAAATGGCACAGCTGGAAAAGTGAACACCTCCACTGAGTCATGCGCTCGGCAAACAAAACGAAGTCCTACTCATGAAAGACTGCATTTTGTACCCCCAACCCCCTCCTCGCCCCCTGCTTATGTCGACAATTCCAAATATAGTCATTCAGAAAATGGCATCTGTGCTAGGAAGATGCAAGGTTTCTCTGTCTCTCAGACTCTGTTTGGGGATAATCCTCAGAGAGACGCCCGCATTCACCTATTCAATAGCAACTTGCTTCCATCCCTCTGACAGGCAGCATCTGCATCTAATCTGAAACATTATGTAGGTCATGTTCCCACACTACCCGGCATGAACACTGGCTAAGCTGGGTGTAGCCAAAAAATAATTTCAATATGCAAGGATTTCAGTAAAGACAGAGAGATGAATTGGGATGGATTAAGATATTAATTCTGTGGACATGACCAAGTAACAACAAACAAACTGTATATACCTCAAGAGGGGCTGTTTAGATGCTAGAGACCAGGACTGGAACAGAGAAGACATTGCCAGAGATAGTGAGAGTTATTATCATTGTGTTTATGCTTTCTCCCTCTCCACATTCCTCATGAAAGAAATCCTGCTGATCACAAGATCCCGCCAAGGAAGTCTTCATTCAGGAAGGAAGCATATAAAATTGCAGGACAACCATAAGAGCCAGAGATAAAGAGAAAGAGAGAAAGTAAATTCTCATCTGCACAGAATACAGCAGAGCTTCTATCATGCTCCTCCAAACCAATACCCAGATCACCTCATATGTGAAGGCGCACACATGAAACATCATAGGACTTGGCAATTTCATAGGAATTTCTTCTAAGAAAACAAGCTAATCCATGTGCGGTCATTATGTTCCTGAGACAAAGGGGGGGTAATTGTACAGGCTGGTAAAGTGCAATTCTGTTCGTAGTCCTAATAACAGTGAAAGATTATATACAGTTCTAAGAAATTCATTTACATATTCCAGAAGCACGGTTGCTACTTATCTGCTACACAGAGCATTTCTATTCTGTACATTTCTACTCTGTACAATTCTGCTCCTGGACTTTTGCAATGTGATTCAAAGATATGTCATAAAAGGGTTATCAAACCAAAAATACAGCAAACTACAACATAAAATTAATTTTACCTATACTACCTTTTACCTATACTTTTCAAACCAATTCAATTCTGCCTGATTTTTGCAAACCAAAAAATAAGAATAAAGCAACACTGCTGAAATGACGAAACCTGCGACGTGATGAAAGTCGATCTTCTGAGTGGAACCAGAGCGCAGCAGGAGCTACGTAATGAGGTGCAGTGCAAACGGCAAGAGGCACCAGGGGAGGCCAACAACCGCGAGCACAGGGCATCCTACACCACATGCGGACTTCATTAGAGATGAACCCTGTCTACTGCATCCAAACACTTGATACGGTTTTCTCCTGCACTTCCCAACCAGAGCACACTGTTAATGGACCTGGAATATTTGTTTATTCATTAGTGTCATGTTGGTTAATCTGCCAAGCCTTAAGTTTAGGTATTGAGCTCTGTGATTGGTATATATCAGTGGAGCAGAATACAGAATAATGAAATAAGACCATAAAAAATAAGACCATAAAAGCACTTCTCTCATTCCATTTACTATTCTAGTAAAAACAGTGCATTTTATATTTATGATAGTACAGGTTACAACCTTGTACTTACATCCAGCTATTTGCTTTTATTTCCAAATGTTCCTTTAAAATGTAGCTTAATAGTAAGCATATTATATGGACTAGCTGACAAAAAATGTATGTATATTCTGCTTCACATAGTGATGCAGCTCCCAGCTAAAAACATCTCTATGCCCTCCCCACTCCCTCTCTCACGCTCTCTCCATCCTTCCCTCCCTCCCTCCACTCTCTCTCTCTCTCTCTCACTGTTATTCTCTCACGATCAAAGCTGTACTCCCTCAACCTCTCAACTGACAGTGGCATGTAAAGGACAGACATGAAACAGAAAAGCAAGTAGACTAATGAAGTAAAGATTCACTAGGGTTACTAACATCATCTTGAATTTCCCTCTGGGATCAATAAGGTAATCTATCGATCTGTCTGTCTGTCTGTCTGTCTATAATTGCGATGCCACTCCTTTTTCACAGTAAAGGTAAATGTGAAATTTTCTGTTTTATTCATTTCATCCCATTTGTTTGAAGCTCTAAAGGCGAAGGTTCTCAACTCTACTCTTTGTTGGCTGGAATCCAGGAGTGTTTGGTGATTTCCCTGCTGAGATACACCTGATCCAACTTATCCAGTAACTACCAGGTTTAGTAGGCCAAACTGTACTGGATACTGGCCTTCTGGGTATTTTTTTTGACACAAACCCCCCATGCCCCTGCAGTTTTAACAGTCTGCAGTCTTTCAGAAACAGTTCTAGGATCCTGAAGAGCACTACTAATTTACAAAAGAAAACAAGCTCATGAAAATAACAGCATGCCCTGCAGTTCTGGGAATTTTAGTGATTCTAAAATTCATGACTACAGTACACCCCTTTCACAAATAGAAAAATTAACTATGGCAAATCCTTGTTATCTTTTACATGCATGGAAGAAAATGCTCTTTTTAAAGAAGCAGTAAGTATTGTTTTTAACAATAATTCTTCATTATTATTATTATTATTATTATTATTATTATTATTATACTATTATACTGACACCTAGTGGCCTGGATGTTTGAGAGATTCTGTATTAAATTTACTTTAAACATGGCTACCTTCTTGTGCTGGATCTACTACAAAGCACTTTCATTCTTCATCTCATATGAGCTGCACCTTCTAGAAAAAAAATGTAAAAACAGAATCATCCTTTTCATAAATATCATTTGCTACTGGTAAAAAGGTTATTTCTCCAAATACACTCTTTAAAGAAAGCAAACCTCACTGTGACACCCTAATTATGTCATCCTCCCGGTCCTATACTGTTTGCAACCACCGTGTTTAATGGAAGGATTGGCTTTCTTTGGATGAGCTGAACAGAATCTATTCTTCATGCCTGCATACCGGTCACGTTGGCCTTATGACATCTAGTGGTCAAAAATAAAAATTGCGAGTTCTATTAAACAGATTCATAAGTACAGTATTTTTCCTTTAAGATAAAATGGTCCAAAAATGTTATGCAGAATGGTTGATATTCATATGGTGTGCTTTTTATATAGTGAAATTAAAAAATATACAGTTAGAGACTATAGCACGCCTGCTACCTTGAACTCTTAGTATTTAGAAGGTTTCTGACCACAGGATCACCAAAACTGCATATTTTTGCATGGTGGACCTACTCTAAATCTGGAAGTAATTTTGCACATTCCAGCAAAACACTTTCATTATAGTGGTAGACAAGATATTGACACCAGCAATATACGCAAATCATGTCAGATCAATTATCAGTTATTTTTAGAATTGTACGAGATGCAAAAATACCTAAGCAATGACCTTATGAACAAAAATAAGTAATATATTGAGTAGAGGTCAGCAAACAAACTGCATATCAGTAGGGGGTTCTACTAAGTGGCAAATGTATAGCATGACAGAATTAACAGAGAACATCACTGATGGATTCACTAGGGTAAGTCCTAACTTGTTGATTCATGAAGGCTTGAGCAATGGCCAAATGGGTTTTGCATAAGGCCATATATTTGACTACTCCTTTGCAACAGAAGTACCCAGAGCATTGATGGGCAGCTTAAAGACTTTGCTAAAAGGTGGATAAATGAACACAACCAGCCTCTAAACTCATCCTCCCTTTCTCTGCAAGTCAGAGTACATCAGTGACAGGTTCTTAATCTTTAAATAGACCTTCCAGTTACCTTACATTTTCACACATTTATACTAAGTAATAATTGTAATTATAAAGTCTTAAATTCAAGTTTGAACTTAAGTTCAACATTCATCAATAACGGATTCATTTGTGCATGGAATTGTGAAACGGTTTCTTTTGAAACAAACATTTATTAATCACACTTCATCTTACACCAGTGGGACTGCTCCAAGGCTCTCTCCATTGCTACATGCTCTGGGAATTGCACAGGGACTTCAGGCCTCACACACCAGAGACTGGTTTACTGCAAAGCCTTCACTGAAGTGCAACTCGCCACAAGCACAAGCGTCTGGAGAAAAGCCACAGGCACTCCCTAGCTGGCACCTTCAGAAAACTCTAATCAACAAATGTGCAGTACAAAAAAAAAAAAAGACTACAAATAGTCAGTTAAAACATTTCAAAAATAAAAAGAGGTAAAGGTGAACTACTGCAAAGAAAGAAAATACAAACATTTGGAACATATTTAGAATCTATAGAAATTTCTTTGGATGACCAACAACCCTCCACCCCTACCCAGGATTTTTTTTATAACATTTATATTGTTTTTTATGCATAATGAATAAGATGGCTGTGATCCATCAGTTCAGCATGAGTGGTGTACAACCAGAAAAATAAAGAAAACAAGGTCAGAGGGCACTAAATCCGCTCAAGCTTCTCACTGAGGAACTCCTCCACGCTGTCTGTGTTCCATTTGAGGATGCTGAGTTCTTCAGCAATGTTCCCATGATCGTCCAGCAGCTTCAGTACAGGATCTGAGCCTCGCACATACTAAAGTAAACACACCACAATACATTCACATTTAGCTTATGTAGTATTAATCCTGCTAAATAAATCAACAATTTTTTTTTGCTTAACAAGTACATACATCGAGTATCTCTCTCTACATTCTTGTACTGAAAAGATAAAGATTCCCCTGCCCCCGATATTTTTTTCCCTTCTTTACCTTAACTTGGAGGCCCTTAAACATCTTCGGCTTCTCGCTCCTGACAAAAGCTGACAGAAATGCAACTCACATTGTTACAATTATTTCTGTACATATCTATAAATAAGCAAAACCATATAGCTTGCTTATTCAGGAATAACAATTAGCCTTTAAATTGTCTAATTATCAACAGCTTTTAGAAATGTACCATTAGAAAACATCTAAACCAGCAACCATCTTGCCATAATGAGCAATAGATGTAAGAAATGCAAGAGCAAGTTTTGTAATTTACTTTTAACCTAAAAAAAAAGAAAAAAAAAAAAAGAGAAAGAAATCTGCAATATTAATGACTTGCAAACTATAATAGTTTAATATTCTGTTTTTAGTTCCATAACACAAGGTTTAGTATACGACCTACATAGAGTATCTGCTCAAAAGATACTCTGTGTAGGTGGTATACTTTCTCTGAATATCTTAATAATTTGACAATTCTTAAGATTAGGTATTAACCTTCAAGGATGAGCACATCTTACCTTGGACTTGAGGGAACCTCCCCAATTTTCATCCACAGACCTCAAGGATGGCTCCAGGGTAGAGCTTTAAAGGAAACAAAATTCAGCATTAGCTCACTAGAAATATAACAATCCAGGGGCAAAAGTACTTCTAGATTTCTTTTAAACAATACCACGTGTCCAGCAGTTGTCTGAATAAGAACAGCAGCATTAACCATATTTTATAAAAACAGAGGTACTCTTACCTTTCTGGACTCATTAAGGGCCTCCTCTTGGCAGCACTGCCTACAGAAGGGTTCCAGTTGGGTTAGACTGAACTGACCCAACAAATCACAAGAGCTGCAGAGGAGATTACTGGAGAATCCCAGCTCCCTGCAGGCCTCGGAGGACAGTTCTGCTCCAAACGCCGAGAGCTGCGCAGAAACAAAAAGGCACACGGTTTTCATATTAAACGACAAGCAAATTATAAACCATTATAAAAGGCGTGGCAGGCCAACGCCATTGTTTAGTAAAGCACAGAATGCTGTAGCGTTAAACGTCTCAAATGAATAAAGAGACGTTTAAGAACTTAGCTAGCTAGCTATACTGGATTTAAAGCAGATGTATGGGCATTCATTATTTAGCTAGCTATTTCCCGCTGTAGTAGAAGTGTACAGATTCCGTAAACGCTGAATGTACCAAGTCTCAAAGCAAGTTTTATTTATGATATATATCTGGCTAGCTAGCCGGCTAGCACATCTCTTCTTAGCTGGATAGCTCACTAGCTACCGGTCCGAAAGTTATAAAAGAGAAATGTTACTGAATTTACAAATCTAACTAGATAGTTACATTAGCTGCCAAGTAACCATATCTGCACATTTACCTCTGTAATCTATGTTTCATTATTATATTAAAAGGTCTATAGGTAGGTTAGCTAGCCTTAAAATGAGTACAATTCAATAAGCCACGTCATGGAAACCAACGTTAGCAAGTAGCCGTTGACTACGTTATACTCTCTTCTGTAATTCAAATTCATTTCTTAAAATTTCGCAGAACGGTTAATTATTAGACTTAGAAACACTTGCTCGTGTATTTCCTACCGTTTGTAACAACGACAGTAACCAAAGTAAGTACACCTCGCCGGCCATTGTAATCTTTTATCCGCACTTAGATAGTGCGGAAGTGATTATATTCAACCGGAACTAGTCATTAAATTCTTAAACAAACAAGACTCGCTAACTAGCTAGCTAACTTGATTTTTTAAACACAAACGCAAATAGTGTGGTTTGGTGTTATTACGTGTTATGATACCCAGTAAGATTGTTAAAGCTGGTTAATTTAACTAGCTTGCTATTAATTTAGTCTTGTTATCTAGATTGCAGGATAACTTTTGGGCAGATAAATCAGTTAGCTTAGCTAAACTAGCTAAGATACAAATGATGAAGGCACAGTCGAACAATCAAGACAACTGACGTTATCGTAGGCAAATGAAAGTGCTCGTATTACATAGTTTAGTGGGCCAGGTTGATTCTGTTTCTGTCGTTGTGTGTGAGTCAACAGAAGGCAGAAAGCAGAGCGGGATATATCTGGCTCCACTAAAACTTTTAGACAACTTGTCCTATGTAGCCAGCTATCTTAGCTAGTTGTCAATAGCTGTCTCTAGCTATTTGTGTTTTACGAGATCACAAGTACAATGGGGTTAGCAATTTTTCTCTTAAGCTAGTTAGCCATCCACGTTGACCATGTTTTGAACACACAACGTACAGCGTATCCTGTCAAACTCGGTATGTCTCTCGGTTGGATGGTTTGATGAAGCTTTTAAGGATCATGATGCCGTCGAAGTATCAGCTCCTGGCGCTTTTGGCCTTTGCAATTGCAATGATATTTTTGGAGAACCAAATTCAGAAGCTTGACGAGTCGCGAGGAAAGCTAGGTATGCACGTGAGCTACCTAAATTTCATGTTTGCTGTGTGTAGCTAACAAGCGTTTATGCATACTTTGCTTTACACTTACAATGTCCAATAATGGGTACATTATTTACGGTAAGATGTTGCATGTTATCAAGTTTGTGAAAATTCTTTCTCATTTTTGTCCTGTCGTATTATTTTTCTTTTAATTAAAAAAATTAAAGATTGTGAATACTCATGAAAATGCACGTGTAGTTAGTCTCTAGCATTTTACAGTTTTTAAAGAATAATTTCATACACTTATTCAATTAATTATACTGTATTTTATATTGATTTGTTGTGGTCTTCATATGGCTCCTTCATATATTAAGTTTACATTTAGCTTGATACAATCATTCTATACTGCTGCAAGTGCATGAAGGTGATCTGTCCCCTCACTGTCTGTACTTAAAGTTGTCATAAATGAAGAATGTGAGGCACCTTCGGAGGCCTGGGGGCTGAGTGTAAGGTTCTGTTTCCAGCTGTAACTGCAGAGCACTCGACCTTTCAAGCCTTTCTAAATAGGCTAGAAGCCTTCATCCAAATGTGTATAAATGAGACGAGGCCCACAATCCAGTCTCATCAAAGGTTAACATATGTACAACTTTAATCACGTTTGCCGTTCTGACTTACTCGATTACGGTAGTAGGTGTTAACCGTAGACTTGAGCTATATCAGATTTTCAACATCGTGAAATTTGTCAAATTTGCCTTAATCTCATGAGCACTTTGAGGCAACATCTTTAGCCATAATTCATTGTAGTACTTCACTCACAAGACTCACTTCAAGGGCTGAGGAACATGTATATGTAGTGTTTGTATATCACACTTCTCTGACAGTGTTGAATATATGGCAGTGCTGTGCACTGCTCTAAGTTTTGTTGTGTGAATTGTTAATGTGTCATCTGATCAAACAGTTATGTCAGTATGTGAATTATTGTACAGATATCTGAAAGAATTAGCAGAGGGTGATGGATGTTTAGATTAAAGGCAAATATCGTATGGGGCTAAATGTTCCAGCACGTAAAGATAAACAACGTTTTGTCTGTCTAAAAAGACCAAAATGGCAAGATCTTAATACTTACTGTACTTTATCTCAGCGTTTCTTTTTTATCTAGTTTGTGCTGATGGAGGTCTTGTAGTTCCATAACCCTTAGCTAATGGAGCTGTTTTTCAGTTAATGATGATTGCAGCAGTGGCTGCTATTAAATTCATCAGCAAAGTAAGAGCGTTTAATAGGCCTGTTTGTTATTCACCCTCTATTCACTAATGGAAGCTCTTGGGATCTCTTTGGACTGTATTCATAGCAGTGCTATTCTTAGACTTTCTGGTTCTGTTTAACACTTAAGCTATGTGTTATGCTTTGGCACAGGACACTTCAAGCACTGTATGGTTTGTGTTTTTATGTGGATAGGAAAAGCTCTTGATGAAAGTACTGATCACTGTCTTTATATGTATCTCTATGACAAGGGAGTAGAACCTTTTCCCTACTGGGGGCCAAATTAATATTAACATCTCTGCTTGTGACCACAGATTTCAGCAATGTTGCTTATAGTTAGCTAATATGGAAATAATAAGCACAGTATAAAAAGTAACATGAATGTAATATTTTGTGCCATGTCACCAATACAGTCTGACACACTTGGACAAAAAAAAGGATGATGTGCTGAAACAATTTCAGATTTTCTGGAGCCAGCACTTGAGCATCAGCCAGCACGCACTCCTTCACAGTCTCGTCTCCAGAATACGGCCTCACCCTTTTTGCGATCGATTCGCTGACCACGTGACTCGTCTCTGTCAGACTGTCCAGCTCTTTATTAGGGTTCTGAACTGAAACATGCTACGCAATCATATTATTTCTGACCACCACAAACGATTCTCTTCTTGTGCCGTTCCTTGTAGAATGGCACAATTTCTGTGTTCAGTGATGTCGTTCAGTGTTATTTTTCTTAAGGACAGCAAGGGATACTCCACAAATGAAGCACACTTTCCTGTCACTTCAGTGAAAAAGGAATTGTCAATTTCTCTTTCAATTTCACAGCACATATCATCGACTTCCTGCTGCTTGGCTGTTTTTGCAAGCTGGACTTTATAGATGCCAGAGAAGCAGCTATAAAATGAAAGAGCACTTGTGGTTCTTGCAGACGGTTGGGTTATTTGAAAGTTGCTCATTTTATTTGCAACTAATGGTTATTTTGTAAAGCCAAAACTTATTGGCAATAAAAATCTAGGAAATATCTGGAGGGCCATATATGGTTGAATGGAAGGCTGTGGTCCAAGCTTCCTCACCCCTGCTCTATGGTTAAAAAAAGGTTAACTCCATAGTAACTTACCATGACAATTTATAAAATGGTCAAATGTTTTAGACTCGTGGAAAAAAAACCTTATATATAGCATGTTTCTAATCATTTGATCAGTTTAGATTTGTGATTTATAGCACATTTATATATATTATATTTATTTGTTCCATGCAACTTCTCAGTAAGCAGTCTGCTTCAGAGCAGTGGCACACAGGGTGATTGTTGTGCTGTCTGCAAAAAAAGAAAGTACCACACAAATCTAAATATAGGGCCAAAATGTGATGATTTGCACTCGCTGTCTAATCAATCAGAGTTCAGTCTGTCGCGTTGAAAGCCAAGCTGACCACCTGTGCCACTTGACTGGTGAGGGCATTCCAACTTAATAAGCTCGTCACATCTTCGTGTGCTGGTGCTAATTGCTTTGCTGGACCCAAATGAAACCAAAATCTCTCTGCATTTAGCGGTTAGCAGCTCAGAACGAGTGTTCTGAAGTCATTGAGAAGACCTAAGGGGAATATAAAGAACTGACTGGTCGTACCCTGGATCTGTGTGATATCCGTGTGCTTTGTGGGATCGCGGCTATTTCACTGCTAAAGACTTTCACTCAGTGCAGATGAAGACCACAAAGTGTTACAAGGCATTACACAGGCACCAAACAGGGAGCAGAATTATTTTGTTATTGTAATGCTATCACTTACCACTTAGGCAGGTCATTGGAGCATCTTGGCAGAGATGCGTTATTGAGGTTGTTTTTGGTTTAATGATCTAAACGGGCCACAACCCACATCTCCCTGGCTTTGTAGAATTCACTTTTTTATTGCTTTGTTAGGTTTCTCTGTAGCATGTTCTTGTACCTCATTTGTGTGACCCCGTCTATGTGCTTGAGGGTAAGGCTCTATGAACTTGGCCTTGTGTGTGTAATGAGTATTTAAAGCTATTCCTTTGTAAAAGCATTATTAATGTGTTGTAGGTAGTTCTACTGCTGTAGAAATCGTTTCCAAAATGGCCAGCTTGTTTCCCTTCATGTTTGTTCTGCCCTGATCTCATTTATCATTCAAGGCTCATTTAGCATTCAAGCTAAGTTGTCATGTTGTCAGGATTTGATTGACAGCTCACAGTGCACCATGGCAACATTTGTTGTCGCTGGATTCCTCAGCTGTTGACCCATGGTTGAAAGAGAAGTAGAATGTCTGATGTGTAACCACTTGTGCAGACAGCTGAAGTGGGAGGGGCTATGGTTAGAGGCAGAGGTGTACAATATGGGAGGGGGGGGGATTCTATACTGCAGTTATATTGTTTGCAGTAGTTGGGCTTGGATCATATTAAAACACACTGATGAATCTTCGATTTGTTCGGTGGCTCATTTGCATGTTGCCAGTGTTGCGAAGGCCAATTAAGCTGTAATCATAAACCAAAAATGTATTGGGCAGCCCTAGCTAGGGGAGACATCTTTGTCACCTCACAGGACTGACTGCAGGCAGTCATTCAACATCTGTCTTTAATTCCAGCTCTAAAATGGAAAAGAATGAAAGACACGCATAATACCAGAGTGAAGAAAATGCATTTCAAGGCTGCAGTGCTCTATAAGGTTAAGTAACAACTATAAGGTTAAGTAACAAGTTTCCCAACAGGAGGTGAGTTGAAGGTCTCTCCGGTCGTATGGGGAGATCTGCTAGTTTCTCCTCTCTTCTCCCCCTGTAGAACGTGCCATCGCCAGACACGAGGTGCGCGAGATCGAGGAGCGACACATCCATGCCGGAGCCGCTGGGGCCCGAGGCAGCGGGGCCACCACCACCGCTGCTGAGGAGGAGGACGTGGTGATCATCTACAACCGCGTGCCCAAAACCGCCAGCACCTCCTTCACCAACATCGCCTACGACTTGTGCAGCAGGAACCACTACCACGTCCTCCACATCAACACGAGCAAAAACAACCCAGTCATGTCTCTGCAGGACCAGGTCAGACTACACCAGTCTTTCAACGCTCACTTGCTATGCACAATGGCATGTTTATGTAGAAATGTGAAAATCGAATGCTAGTCTAGTTTAAGTTATTTGAAAATGTGTTTCTGTTCATCAACAATACATTTCTCTCATAATATCAATTGTCGGTGTTTAGAGCTTTATCTCTCTCTTGGTTAATCTTAATCACACACACTTGCAAGATTAGTTTTGTACTGTATCATATTGTTACACTTTGTCGCTAGACTGCAGGGACTTTTCAAAATTTTCCATTTTACATGTTATTTCCAGGTGCGGTTTGTTAAAAATGTCACATCGTGGAAGGAGATGAAGCCGGCTTTCTACCATGGACACGTCTCCTTCCTGGACTTTACCAAGTGAGTGTTGTACGTTTTACCCGTCTCCCACCGAACATCAGTTTCAACCATCTTTATCCAGGGTTCTTATCCAAGGCCACATGTGTTCGAGGGCAGTGTGTTGGGACCCTCCTGCTCTGAACAGGTCTGCACTTAAAACTTGTGGTATTACGTGGTATTAATCTGAAAAATGAAAGCAGTTAACAAGACATTAGAGATGAAAAGCCTTCAGCTTGGTAGCCTTGAATCTGTATCTTACAAGGTTCGTTGGTGTTTTTGCTTGTTACTGATACTTAATGATGAAAACCCCAAATAGGAGCCACATTGTTCCCATTATACCAAGTTTTTTTTGTTGTTTTTTTGTGAAAGAAGTTTAGAGAAAAGCTAAAGCCCCTCAACTTTTAAAAGACCCCTGTTGCTTATATTGTAATAATAAAGAAGGCATTTAAATCCTCAATGTATATTGGCACCATAATACATTTTTGTGCCAATACACATTTACATAATATTGGCAATATGTATGTTAATAAATGGTAACAGATTTCTTCTTTTGCTAGGTTTGGGGCGACAAAAAAGCCCATTTACATCAATATCGTGAGAGACCCCATCGAGCGCCTGGTATCCTACTACTACTTCCTGCGCTTCGGGGACGACTACAGGCCTGGCCTGAGGCGCAGGAAACAGGGCGACAAAAAGGTGAGGGGCAGCCTCACAGAGCAGCTGCTCCCTCCACTGCTGTGTGCTCCGCTCGTGGTTTTCTCAAGGCTTTTATGACGCGCACATGTTTTGTGTGTGTGTGTGTGTGTGTGTGTGTGTGTGTGTGTGTGTGTTTGCGCGCGCATTGCTCTTGTTTATACCTTGTGTAAAAACACATGAGCTATAGCTTTTGAACTTCTGATCTCCTATTGGCATAAATGTGTGTGTGTGTGTGTGTGTGTGTGTGTGTGTGTCTGTCTGTGACACATGCATGTACATGTGTATGTGTTGTTATTCTGCAGACCTTTGATGAGTGTGTTGCTGCAGGAGGTTCTGACTGTGCCCCTGAGAAACTTTGGCTCCAAATTCCCTTCTTCTGTGGTCATTACTCCGAATGCTGGTCAGTCTGAGGGTCTTTGTGCATATAGTTTGCTCTCTACTAACACCCTGTTGTGAAAATATTTCTCACCTTTGTGCTAGAAATGTACTTTCTTGTTTGAGCTGATTTTCCTGTTGCTGTAGAGTAGTTGAGCGTGAATAAGGAACCACTCAAAATTTCTTATGCATCCATGCTTTTAGTTCTCCTGCTACAAACCTCCTTTCTTTGCACTGTTGAAATTGGTTTGTTTTTTGATTTGATTGATTGATTGTTTACATCAATCGCTGGGTGCTGCCTGCAGGAACATAGGCAGCCACTGGGCTCTGGAGCAGGCCAAGTACAACCTGATTAATGAGTACATGCTGGTTGGAGTCACAGAAGAACTGGAGGACTTTGTCATGATGCTCGAGGCAGCACTTCCACGCTTTTTCAAAGGTGCCACAGAGCTGTACAGGACAGGTACGACACATCAGGGAAAGAGGGGTTTTGCCATTCCAAATGACTTCGCTCTGTCTTTCAAATCAATTAGTGATTGTATTTGTCAAGCATCACTTGTCCATCACTGGGGTAGAAAGATGCTTGTATGTGGGTATGAATATTGGTGAAAAGTGCCATCTATCTAATAGCGATCTCTACATAATTTTTCGAGAAATGTTTTGGGCAATGGTGTCCCTGACTTCTTGCTGCATTAAATGGCCATTTCGAGTTTGACCGCAGTGGTCTCTGGATCCATTAGGTCACTGATGTGCATCCATCTCCTCTCATAGGGACGAAATCCCACCTGAGGAAAACCAGCGAGAAGAAGGCGCCTGCCAAGGAGTCCATTGCCCGGCTGCAGCAGTCCGCCATCTGGAAGATGGAGAACGAGTTCTACGAATTTGCTCTCGAGCAGTTCCAGTTTGTCCGTGCCCACGCAGTAAGGGAAAAAGATGGAGAGCTGTACCTTCTGGCGCAAAACTTTTTCTACGAGAAGATCTATCCAAAAGCCAACTGAGATGAAAAAGCTGTATGCTGGAGTCACATACTATTGTCATATTCACTGGAGATGGGGGGCTTAGCCACCCCACTTGGACCTGCCATTTCCACCTTGAAAACAAAAGTGGCTACACGGGGGCAGATGTTATGTAGCAGGGTTTTTTTTTTGAGCTGAATACATCCTAAAGGTTAAACAGAAGTTCTAAAGCAGAGATATTCAAATCATAGCCTTCCAGTTTCATCCACGACAGATTTTCCACTCTCCCTTTACCTTGCAGTCAGGTTTGTGAACAGTGGCCAATCAACTGCATTAGATACCAGTGACTTAAATACCTGGAACAAGATTGGGATTTGAGATCCATATTTGGAAAATCTGATCTAAAACATGGAGACTCATCAGTGGATGTTGGTTCTTACCATGTACCACAGCACCGCACATGGTCAAAGGAATATTCTGCCAAAAAATGTAGCTAATGGCAAAGGCCATCTATTAGAAGCCAATCACTAGCTTGTACCAAGACAATTAAGTGTTTGCCATGATAGCATTGTGGAAGAAGGTTTTTATTTAAGGACTGAACTCAGGGTTGGAGGAAACACCTGCTGCCACTGCAGCCCTCACGTAGGACCAGAGCTTTAAACTAACCTTGAGGCCACTGAGATTTTGTTCACACCCTCACCCAAATATCTGTCACTTGACCTGCCAGGTGTTCGTAACTTCTGTAAGAAGTGTTGTGGAATTGTAGATAGGTCGTTTATAGTTTACCCTTACATGGTTAATTAGTCAGTTACCACAGAGATGGCCCACTCATGCTGACTACGACTGAATAACATTGTTCTGAAATGTACTGTTGATTGATCCATAGGATCTTGGTTTATTTGATTTTGTGTGTTTGTTGTTTTCCCCCACTGTTTTCTCCCCCACTTTATCTTGGTGAGCTATTTTTTACCTCTCTGTTTTGTATTTGGGTTTTTTAAAGTGTGCAAAAGACTACTAGCTTGTCATACATGAAAAAATGCATGAAAATGTAAGTAAGGCGTTTAACGGAGTTTTGTGCATAAATTAATTTCCTGGAAGTGGAGACACACGGAGCAAAATGTGCATTTATTGTTATTGCAGTAAATGCACAATACAGTTTACCCAGTATTTTTTGTATACAAAAGTACAGCAGACTCTGCCCGCAGACCTATAAGACAGCTACACTCTACATGCACTGTTTTCCCTGCCTTGCAACACTGTTCAACTGAACAGTAACTAATCAAGCCCTTTGTGGTATTGAATAAGTACATTTTTTTGATATACTAACATACTTTCATGCTGCAAGAACCAATGAGTTCTGTGTTTGGAATCATTTCTGAGACAAACCCTTTTTGTTCAGACATTGTCTGAATGTTCCCAGAAAATTCTTCTGAACATCTGAACTGTGCTTGATCTTCTCACCAGTGTTTTTTGTACAAACATGAGTCATGCCAAAACACTGGGTTCTGAAGTGACTGAACTAAAATTAGGTGATTACAAGTGTGTGTGTGTGTGTGTGTGTGTGTGTGTGTGTGTGTGTGTGTGTGTGTGTGTGTGTGTGTGTGTGT
>JAOYMR010000012.1:5415016-5431941 GCA_025802075.1 Tenebrosternarchus preto | reverse complement strand
AGCCACTGTGCCTCACCACTGTTATATACACAATACCTCACACCCAATCACACACATTGTATATACTGTATTTTTTTGTATTTTCTTTTTATATTTTATATCTTTATTTTTTATCTACTATATTTATTGTCTGTATTCCTGCACTGTGCCCTGTCTTGCCCTATGTCCAGTCTTGCACTATGTTGTCTGTAATTGCAGTCCTAGCCTAAAAAGTGTTTCGTTGTACTGTACAACCCTGTTTCAGTATAATGACAAATAAAGTTGAATTGAATTGAATTAATAACAGCTACAAACCTTTTACAACATGTCTTGTGATATAGTGGATAGTCACAGAAAAAAAAAATGCTAATTTGCTTTTGACATGGCAGAATAGCAAGTCGTGAAAGGAAATAATTAAAACTAATTTGTTGGTCATATTAATTAAATGGTCCTGCTTTATGATTCTAATTAAATTTTACTTTAACATGCTACAAACCTTTTACAACACGTCTTGTGATATAGTGGATAGTCACAGAAAAAAAAAATGCTAATTTGCTTTTGACATGGCAGAATAGTAAGTCGTGAAAGGAAATAATTAAAACTAATTTGTTGGTCATATTAATTAAATGGTCCTGCTTTATGATTCTAATTAAATTTTACTTTAACATGCATGGAGAGTTACTGTTCAGGAGGGTTAGGCATGTTTCAGCTTGTACATTTTGAGAATCTCGTTGCAGTCACTGGGTGGCACTGTGGATCCATGGATTAAAAAAGGTCAAATACATAATTTATGATTCACTCATACAAAGTAGTTAACATTGGTGTCATCATAAAGCACATGAATAGTTGTTTAATTTAGAAAATATAAGTCTTTCTGAAGAGGGTCAGGTCCAGGTTATAACCCCAGGTTAAGATTAAGATTGAGATCACATGGAGGTCAGATGGAATGCTTTTGTCATATATATATATATACTCGTATGTCTGTATATAATGTAATGTTTTCTTCCCAAATGTGTATGAATTCTTATCAAAAGACTCCAGAAGGCCATAAAGTTTGGATCATGTGTTTTAAAAATGATAAAAAAAACATCATCTGAAACTTAAATCCTGTTATTGGGGTAAAGTTCAGACTTGCTCAAACCATGTGGGCTAATAATGTGATCATCCATGATGTGCACTGTGATGGGCACTTGAAGTTGAGAGTCCATCTGAGGTGGGGTAACTGTTGTTCTCCACTACTGTATCAGTTCTCCCATGTTGTTCTGTATTGCAGACAAACAAACCTTGCAGATAAAATATGCTTCAGCATCCCAACCTGCACATAATTTACAACTACGGTCTTCACATACCCACTGTCCAAGGTGTAGTTGAAAGGACGCCATAAGTTGCTCCAAGCAAAAATTGCCCACCACTCTTACCAGGTGAATTTCTGCTTCTCTAGATTTTTCCAGAGAAGCCATTGACCTTGATTTCCTTGCAATGATCCTGTTGTTTGCCATGCTTCCTCTTCCTGTTCACAAATAAAACTTTCTCTTTGGTGATGCGTCCTTGTTAAACGTTTTCCATGAATCACCTAACCCAAATCCTGCTTTTCGATATTGCACTTAACCAATCACATCCCTTAGCTCTAATATGCACTACAATTTGTGGACTCCCTTTGCTCCCTGCTTTTCTGACTGGCTATGCCTCTTTTATCATCACATCCTTAGACCCTAAGAATTCATCTCCCAATTCACTAAATTCAACTAAAGCTTGTCAGCAGTACTATGGCTACTATGGATACTGCACAGTGTACAAACGTTCATCATAGTATATTTGTTTATCACAGTATATTTAGCTTATCCTAGTCTATTTATTCATTTATTTTAGTCTATTTTACTTAGTCTATTTTTATGTCTCAATGCTGCTCTTGGGGTTTAAACCGGGATCTTGGGTACTTAGTTTCATTCCACCTACATGTACCACATGTGATGTGAATGACAATAAAGCCTCCTTGAAACCCTTGAAACTATGGCTACACTTCCTTATAGCTTTATTCATAACCCTCACTATGGCTACACTTCCTTATAGCTTTATTCATAATCCTCACTATGGCTACACTTCCTTATAGCTTTATTCATAATCCTCACTATGGCTACACTTCCTTATAGCCTTATTCATAATCCTCAATAGCCTTTCAAATTCTCTAGCACATATCAGTTCTTTTTCCATCAAAAAAAC
Source organism: Tenebrosternarchus preto (assembly GCA_025802075.1). Classification (NCBI taxonomy): domain Eukaryota; kingdom Metazoa; phylum Chordata; class Actinopteri; order Gymnotiformes; family Apteronotidae; genus Tenebrosternarchus; species Tenebrosternarchus preto. The sequence continues at coordinate 5,429,742 of JAOYMR010000012.1, read as the reverse complement.
CCAACACAAGATTTCCTTTAACAACTGACAAACTTCTAGACTAGCAAGCATACTTGCTGTCCATATCCTTTGGTCCTTTTGAGACATCTTATAAAATTCAATGTAATTTTGCCAGTGCCCTTTACTTTGATGCTGCATGTAGCACTGAGTCATTCCAAATATGTTGTACCTGAAGGTGATGAGTAAAAGCTTGTTGTGTCCTATACTGAATTTAAGGTGGGATTAATTCTATCAGGAACCTATTTTGTGAAGTAACAATTATGTCTTTTGAAGACATCAAAAAGTATCAACCTCCAAATATGAAACAACTGTAACATGATTGCCAGTGTTAATGTGTTATGCATATATTATGTTATGACAACAGTCACAAAGCAGCAGTATATTCTATAAGGTTATTAATGGGACATTCAACACCTCTTGTAACAATCTCAAATGGTAGACCTTGAATGTGTATTTTGTTAGATATGTGTTATTTTGAATTAATGGTTAAACAAAAGGGAAGCAAAGGGGAAATTTATCTAAAAACAGGCATTTTTCCTTAAACCATGTATGACAGTAGAGGGAAGGAGCAAGACACTGCAGCAAATGAGGAGCATCTTTATTATCCGTAATTAGTGATTCAAACCAAACAAGCAGCACAATTTCGAGCTTGAAAAAGTAAGAGATTATTAGCTGGTAGTAAAGACACTTAGAGCAGTTATAGGGGAGAGCAGGCTATTCTAACAGCATCTCCATGGGCACACTGTCGAAGAGCAATGCATATCACTGGAGGACAGTACTTGTGGAGTTCAAATAAGAAGCTAGAGAAACAAGGCACAGGTGCTCATAATGACATAACGGTTAATAAACTGGTGATTGGGAGCAGAGCAGGTGTGGGGTGTATGTGTGTGTGTGTGTCAGTGAGCTATCAGTGAGCATGTCCCTCTGACTGTGTGTTTGGTGCACTTTGACACTGTAGAATGGATTGACAAAAAGTGAAGAATGCTGAAAAGGCAGTAGGAAGAAGAGCACATACCGGTACTATAGTATCTATATGCACATACTATATATACTATATAGTACTATTATAGTATGTGCACATACTATATGCACATACTATATATACTATATAGTACTATTATAGTATGTGAACATACTATATGCACATACTATAATATCTACATGCATTCTGGGACTGCCCCAATGTGAAAAAATCTTGGAAAGAAATTTTGGACTTTATGGAAGATGAACAGGTTTTATTTGTAATTTATTTGTAATAAAGTCATTTTCTTAGCTGTGATTTCAGAGAGATGCCTTGCATTCAGTGATTTGATGGTATGATGGTATTTATATTGTAAGTGAATTAAATTCTCATATGCTGAGAATTGAATTCCTCTTTTTCCCTTTAATTTGCTATTTCACTGGAAACAAATATTTTAATTATAGAATTTTTTTTTTTTTTCCACATGTACATTGGAATTTAACTTGGAAGAACAGCACAAGAACATATAATGTCCAAAGAACAAATGTGCAAACTCATATAGAAGTGCAGACAAAACTATATAGTATGATACATTAAGTACTGCTTTGTGCTAAGTTCACTGTAGTGAGCAGAAATTCTCCTGATTTAGCCACCCATAATCAGCCTATTTCAGGGTATTGTTTTCAGTCAGTTGTTTTCTATCTGTTTATCTACTATGGCCTGTGAATCACATGTAAACTTCATGGGGAACGTAAACACTGTGGAAAATTACAGATGGAAATTCCTGAGCAGAGTATGATCTATGAAACATGCCTGCAAGTGGGTGAGTGGGTGAGGACTATTAATAAAGAGTCTCCAGAAAGGGTGAGGAGTATTAATAAAATGTCTCCAGAATGGGAGAAGAGTATTAATAAAATGTCTCCAGAGTGGGTGAGGAGTATTAATAAAGTGTCTCCAGAGTGGGAGGGGAGTATTAATAAAGTGTCTCCAGAGTGGGTGAGGAGTATGAGGAGTACTGGGGAAATATTCTGGGAGAATCAGATCTCTCAAGCAAAAAAGAGGAGGTCCCATTAAAGTTTATGTATGTTAAATTCGGTGTGTTTTAATTAATCCATTGCACAAAGAATGCATATTAGATATGGAAATACCAGGTGGAACAGTGTAGTTCTCCTCCAAATATGAAAGGCCATAGCTGTCTTCCTTTCACTCAGCTTCAGGTCACTTGATTGTGTTTCAGAATATTGTCAGGAGGATTAAGAGTGAATAAAACACATTTAAAAAAAAACAAAACAAAAAAAAGGTTATCACACATACACAGGAGAGCATTGAAATATTTTGGAAGACAGGATGGCACTAAAATACTATCTGGATAGTTTAGCCAAACAAGGATTACCAATTTATTTTAGTTAAGTCATTAATTCCATCTTCATCTGTCTTCCTTTTTCTGAAATGCTTGTGGTAAAAAAAACAAAAAAAAAAACAAGGGGAAACAGATGCACAGCTGGGATGCAGCTACTATATATGGCCTTTCTTGTAACTGGAAATGCAAATTTTTGTTTACCACACTGATGACCACAGCAGAGGACTGGGGTTCCTGGGACCAAACTCTAAGGCTTCCTCATTCATCACACTATATGCTGGACCACCCTGAGCATTATGTATTTCTCTCTGGACAAAGCTAAGCAGGAACAGCCCGTCCCCTCGCACCGCCAGTGATAAGTAGAATCAATTTTTAGAGGCTGTGCCTAAATTGCTCTATGACCTGTGCTGCTTCAAAGTGCACTGAGAACTACTCAGTTTAAATAATATGACACTTGGAAGTTCATTCTGAATAAGCAGAAAAAAAGGAAAGGAACACGAACATGAGTAGAAGCTTTGACATGGAAGGCCAAGATCACACACAAGCTTACAGATGGAAAGAAAGAAGAACTTATGTTCTGATTTCACATAACAACTGTAACAGGCCATACAGCACCTTCAGACTCTGCTTGGCTTTGCTTTATCCAGGCTGAGGAGCTGAACAGGTACATTGAGTGGTCAGAGACATAAGTAATCATTAATATGCCAATTCTCTATGCTGGCTTAGAAGTTACATTTCTGTGTGTAGTTGCGATTCCTCACCGTTACTACACCTACACAAAGTTGCAGTGTAAATGAAATGTCATTTCTAAAATAGCATGAAATAAAGCATATATACCAACATCTGTATCCTAGCAACCAATTAGGAGTTTATCTACAGCAGCAGAGCAACTTCGTATATTTAAAAGTTAGACTTGGTTAAGGTGGACCTGCAATAAAGTGAGCTTTACAGGGGAAATGTTAGAACCAATGGATATAATGTCTGCACAAGTGAGCTGAGAAGTGCGTGTATGATCACAGTACAGATTGCTTACTTTGACACATTGTTTATGGGATTCTGTTGTGTCAGGTGAGTTTTACATCCTTAAATATTGTAATATTGTATCGTATTGTAATGGCAGCCCTGTAATACCTTAGTGGTGCAAAGGTATTATGTGACTAGGATTTTTCATCACTGGGAAACAAGTCACTGATGAATGTGCACAGGCATTAAAAAAGACAGGTTCAACAATTTGATCTGCTTGTTTGTATTTCATGCAACCAACAGTTTAAAAACAGAACAAGAGCAAACAAAAAAAAAAAACCCAGTTTGTCTGCCATCACTATGCAAGCTGCGTTATGCATCAATGGAAAATGAACAGGAAATCATACTTCTGATCAGCTTATACACACACACAGACACAGGAGATCAACATTAGAGAATGTATGAACAATGTATGAACACTTGATATTTTCAGTAATAATGTAATCTACATTGATCAACATTTGAAGGATTTTTTGTAAGGGGTAACCAAAGTATATTAACATGAAACCTTTATTTTGTAAAAAAACGTGATCATAATTAAAGAACAGCAATAACTGTAGCACAGAGAAAGATAACAACTAAATTTTCTAAATATTACAAGTCAGTAATCAGTAGGAAGTATACTTTGAATGACTTCTGCACATCTACGGCCACAGGACATCATTAGTCTCTCACACCGCTCTGGTGTGATTTTGTTCCACTCTTCTTCCAGTCTCTTCCACAGTTCTTTAAGTGTTGTAGGTTTCTTGGCCACAACTTTGTCACCAAGGATTTTCCAGTGTTTTTTCTATTGGGTTTACATCAGGACTCTGGGATGGTAATTTCATTGTTTCAGTGTTTTTAGTTTCAAGGAACTGCTTTACCCGTTTTGCTGGTAAATGCAGGGAATCCAAGGAAGGAACCACATGTTGTTGAAGGTTCTGATACACACTTGCATTCACTCTTCCATGTAGATGTAGGAGAGGTGCAACTCCTGCTGCTGAAAATGTTCCCCAAATCATGACACTTCCTCTTTCACCTTTCAGTGACTTTACACACTTTGTGTTCAGCCTTTCCCCAGTTTGTTTAGGAACATGTTTCCAATCAGACCCAAATAAATTAAACTTGCTTTCCATCAATACATGAACTCTGGACCACTTCTCCTCTGTCCCCACAACATGCTCCTCAGTGAGTCTAGCATTTTCTTTCTGCTAATGAGAGGTTTATTCACTGAAGCCCACTAGAGTGGGCTTTCAGTTCAAATGCTCTTAAACATCGAGACTCTGTATGACAAGACATTGTTCAGTGCTGAACTGGCAAGCGATTCCAGCTGCAGTGTTAAACCGATTACCCATGGAGATTCTCCGCATTATCCTGTCCTTTCTTGCATTTGTCTTTCGTGGGTTACTTGAATGAGTTTGTGATGTTATAAAGATGCAATATTCTGGAAATCAGACTAGGAATAACCAACTTCTCTTGCTATGGCTGATAGGGTCACCTCATTGGCCTTCATCTGGACAACTTGCTGCCAGAGGGATTCAGTCACTTTAGAACGGCTCACCATTTTTGCTACGTGAGTGAAAACTGGAAAGTTAGGCTGCCAGTTAAATAGGGTTTGTCAGATAATTAAGTAAATTAGCACCAATAACTTGTATCTGAAAGTGCTCTCTAATTTTGATCAGTGTTCTTTTTCAATTGTATCACTGAAGTTTTTTATGCTGTGCTTTAAAATATATACAATTTATGAAATAAGCTTAAAATACTGCTGTTTCACTCCTTTTAGGATAATTTCACATAGGACTACACAATAACCTTGACATTTAGGAAACTGTGTTGTTCTCTAATTTTGATACACACACACACACGGTCTTATGCAGACTGCAGGTCTCTTGCTGGATAGTTGTGTCAGTTACATTAAAGCACTGAAAACACTGGAATGTGACCCTCACAAACATCTGTAAACCAATTCCATTTGGTTGGTAACACGTTAAACACATGTGACCCAGTTACATTTAGTCAGAAACACGTTAAACACATCTGTGACCCACTTACATTTAGTCGGAAACACGTTAAACACATCTGTGACCAAGTTACATTTAGTCGGAAACACGTTAAACACATCTGTGACCAAGTTACATTTAGTCGGTAACACGTTAAACACATCTGTAACCCAATTACATTTCCCCCCCAATTTCCTCACACTTTAATATGCTTTGCTACAGTAATCAGTGCTCAACCCATAGCATCACAAACACCCAGTGATAATTTTTTTCTAACACACACAAGAAAAAAAGGACCACTAAAGTGGTGCTAAAATCACGTTGTAGTACAGTTGCAGCACAACCCATAATGTGGTGATCAGTGAAACATGGACTGTCTGTAACTCCACCTCTTTCATCGCTCACAGAAATGACAGAAAAGGAGATAAAGGGAGGGGGTGGGTTTCGTTGTCAAATTTATACGTTTACTAAAAGTGTGAACGTGAGTATTGCGAGCATAGAGCGTGTGCATATTATACAACAATATGGTCTCACCATATTATTTTACTGTATAAATATAATTTAATTTTAATATTTTCAGATGGGCCAGATCTACTCGTCTCTCTCATGTTCCCAATAGTGACTGAAAAATGAAAGTACGTCTGCCTTCACTTTGTCAGCCAAACATGAAATTAAAATTCAAATACAGAACTGGAAAACAAAATGATGATTCTTCATTTCAAGTTTTATTCTAAAACAAAAAACAGCCTTCAACATACTGCTTAAAGCACTGGCACAAAAACAGAAGAAAATAAAAAAATATTTACAGTCAGTTCACATTTGCATTGTCTCCATTAATTTTTTTGTGTGTGTGTGTGTGTGTGTGTGTGTGTGTGTGTGTGTGTGTGTGTGTGTGTGTGAGAGAGAGAGAGAGAGAGAGAGAGAGTACTCTTTCCCTCTACTGCAGAGGTGTTCAAACCATAGACCGTATATACATATACAGTATCTGTATATACAACTCTGGAGTGCGCCCCCTAGCATTGTACTAAGGAAATGCAACAGCGCGTGTGTGAGGTGAGAGAAATATAAAAACAATTAACGATATTTAACAATATAGAAAACTGTCTTCGTATAATGTTCGTATTATACAGAAGTAATTTGGTAATATTGATTTATTTTATTTTTATAACAGTAAATAGTGTCACGTGAGAAATGTATCGTCATGTGTTGACAACTGGCGACAGGTAAAAATTTTAAAAAGGGACCGCTTAATTTCTTCCACATCAATTATAAGGTTAGGGTTATTAGAAATATAAATAGAAAACGCATGTAAAAAGAGAAGATATGAATATTATTCAAAATATTGGTTTACTTACGTGTATGAGGTGATGTAAGGCCGCCGTGTAATTCTGTGCAACTACTCTTTGCTAATAACGTCTTAGAAGAGATTGTGCAGAATAGACGAGAAGCTATGTGCTGCTTTTTATCTTATTGTATTTTCTTGGACAAGTGATGGATGGCTAGACTTGATTTTTTGATACATACGCTGGCACATGTTCTAAAAAATGGCAAGGGGGCCTCCGGAGAAAAAAGTTCTTATACCTCTGCTCTACTGTATACGTGGACCATCGCTTAACAGTGAAGCCGCCTACTGGTTAAAAAAGTTCTCCGGATCCAGTCCTTCTGGGTACAACACTAAACACTTGTGATGTTGTCTCATCAGATTTTAAACTCTTAAAGACTTGAATCAGGTGTGTCAGAACAGGGAACACACAAAAAAAGTCAGAAGGACCTACATCGTTTAAAGGAGTTCTGAATCCAAAATGCACGAAACAAAGCAAATGCAAACCAGATAGAAAATATAACTTTGATAGCATCCACTGCATGATGCTGATGTACAAGCAGTGATACACTAGAAACACTATTTATATACTTACTTTAGTTAAAATTATTTAAACTTTTTAACTTAACAGAATCTTATCAGGGTTTCATCCCAATAATTGTGTATCCACAGGCATACTACATCTATGTATTTGTTACACTTTAAACGGAGTCCGCCACTAAAACAGGCAGGGGTTGCATACAGAATCTATACCCCCCTAATCCAGCGTGTACACTTTAATATGGATGATCTCCTCTTGACCTTTCTCTAAGCAGCATCTGTTGTTGAGAGCTGCTCGTCTTTTTTTTAGCTGTACAAGAGACTGTGCTAACAGTTTATTTGTCCCAATAAAGTACGAGCATCTCCAAAAGTACTTATTTGCACAGTCATTCTATTCTTTCTTGGAACTTGATAAACTGTAAAATTGGGCGGTGTTCTTATCACGTAGGCAACAGTACGCCCAGAATAGTGTGAGAAACCTTGCATGCGTTAAAAAAAAACATATTGATCACATGATCTGGATTAGACTCACTTCAAGAGGAACAGTGAATCGCATTCGGGGCGTCCTGTTACCCGCCTCCCCCTTTAACATCTATGGGACAGCTCTGTTTCGGTAACATATGTGCAGATTACGCACGCTCGTTGCCAGTGTATTCCAGCTATTGGAGTACATTTAAAGTTATGCCATGGGACACTTTGGATATTCAGGCGTACACATGGTTTCGTTACCGAATATAGGCTTAGTGTTTATTGCTTGAGACGAAAACACAAGCTTGTTTTTCGACTCTCACCTCCCCTTCCCCGTAGAGTTTGATTCAAAGTTGGGAGCCAAGATGGCCGCCGATCCCATGCAGGTAGGAAAACTTTTCGATTTTAGTAAATGTATGTTTATTGTTTGTGTCCTCTTCTTTGCACCACCATGAGTATTACACACTCCTCGTACTTCGAGGGTCATCAGTTGCTGTCTACATAAAGAAGTTTTGATGGCCGAAACTTTGTTGTAAAACTGACACTTTCCAACGGGTAATCTATTACATGGGAAACAGGGATTGTGGCCTGAAAAACATTTATGACAGTAAATCTGTTTGAACGGATGTTTTTGCTCTGTAGTTGATTGCTTTATTCAAATGCATTTAATTCGTTACGAAATATGTTATATTGATGCACGTTATGATGTCTGTTTTACAAAGATATTTCTGTCGCTTTGAATTGTCCTTAAAAGCGCGGAATTGTAAACACAGAAGACATGCAGTTAACTGTTGAGAGAACAGATTTTAAGGCGGCTTTTTCGATGTTTTGCCGATGAACATTACCCTTATGTCAGGGGCAACGTGAAACGTATACAGCGAAGTTACTGGTGTTTTTTTGTTTGTTTTTTGAATGCCACTCAGATATTTTTTAATATTTTTAAACTTTACTTTTTTCCGACAATGGGGAGAATTCCGTACAGTCTGTTTAGATGGGACATTTCCATTTTATTTTTTTCATTGTTTTAATTTCATTGTTCCTGTCTAAATTATTATGTATTTATTGTTGTTTATTTGTGCTTTTTGTTTTTTTGTTTAGCGTTAATCCAAAAAGATATTACGGTTAACATTTTCTCTAGCGTTTTTCATTATTCTGAGACCAAAAAAGAGACTGCAGTTAAAACGTTTTTGGATGCTGTTTATATCATTACAATTTTTAATGGATTCATTAGTGGTCATGCAGTTATGTCTGTATCTCACGGTAGTGTTATCAATCCGGGAAGGGTTTTCCAAAAGCTTTGTAACATACATAGCCAAATCTTCAATGGTAGATACAGTACCACACTGAACAGTATTTCTGATTTGTTATTAATACTATGATGTCTTTGGGAAACGGGCCTGAATGTTGAAAATGAAGACCTCTGATTGCAATTTACATATTCAGAGAGTATCAGTCAATATTCATTGGCTAATGCTCACTAACCAAATGCAACATCTCCATGAATTATTTCTAATTTGGATTTAAAAAAATCCTTGAGAAAATGTTTGGCTTTGCTGCAATAACCAATGTGAAGACAAATTGAATCGATACGCTTAATGACCTCCATGACCTCAAATGCTGATGACAGACTTAATTTCTCTCTTTATCTGAAAATGCTCTGCTTGTGTTTGGAACAGTACAGTGGTGGACTAAATGTTTGCTTAGTGCATGTGAATGACACCAGTTGTCACCAATTAGATATTTCTATTTACAACAAAGATAAGTGGCTTAACTCCATCAGCTGCAACATTAGGGACTGCTCTGCTGTTTATCAGCAGTGTTTGATAAGAGTTTTTTTGTTGTTGTTTTGTGTTTGTTTTAATTTAAGGTCAACAAAATATTTGCAAAACAGAGTATGGGGAAACATTACATATAACACACAAACAACATTTGATTGTAACAAAAACATAAAACAGACGTAAAACCTGTCACAGCATATCACAATAAACCACAGTTTGACAACATCAAAGAACACAAAAACTGGCCCTTGGGTCTTCAACTGAAACCATTTTAGGCATAAGAACATGTATATGAAAATTGACTCTTTTGAAGAAGTTATGCTAGATCTTCATGGTACTGTTACCCCATGAACATTCACTTAGTCATGTCTCCACCTCCCTCAGCTTGCCATGGTTTATTGGGAGGCTCCAGCTTTGTGCTGGGCCTTCCCTTTAAACAGGAGCAAGAGTAAATTGCTTTTGTTGGTTGTGTTTCTGGTCATGTCACTGTCTTTCTTGCAGTTTGTGTCCCTCCTTCAGAATTTTCCTTTTCCATTCAGTTGTCTGCTCTATGTATGTGTGTTTGTGAGTGTGTGTGTAAGTGTGAGTGAAAGAAAGGAAAAAAGAACTAGGAAATAGTTACAATAAGCTTGTAAGTTACTGACTCATGTTACTGCAGGTGACTGTAGTGTCCCAAGACATTCTGAATTGGCAAAATAGGAAAGCTCTATTGCTATTTTTTGTGTTCTGGGAGATAAAGACACACTGAGACAAATTTAAAAAGAACTCCTTGAACTTTTCTCAACAAACATTGTGGACAGCGAGGAAGATACCATTGTAAAACAGAGCTAAAAGATTGAACAATAGAAAGCTAACAGAAGCATGTAAGGAGTTAGCTGTTTAAATGTTTCTTTCTCTTCATATCTGCCATTTCCTTTGACCATTGAGCTCCAATTCAGGTGACATGAGCATCTGATTAGCAAGACTCTTCCACTGAACACCTGGGTGCACTTCTACCTTTTTACAACAGCCAGTTGACAAAAAAGGATAAAGAATGGCTCCGTTTGCCTATCAAATTTAACAAAGTGTTAAGTCAGCCTACGGTATGAAAAAATATTTCATATAGATAGTGATGCGCTTGATTTTATCTGGCTATGCAAATTTGAGAGAGTTATTTATGGGACAGAATGCATTGAGATGAAGATTACAACAGGGGAAAACAATAATAATCAAGGTTACTTAAAGTTTGAGGAACTATGAAATAATTTATGTAGCTGGCAAGTTGAAGCACATGTATAAAAATGTTCTTGCATGACAGAGGAAAGTGTGCCAAATAATAGATCAAGTGTGCAATGCAAAACAAAGTGAATTGTTCTCTGATAGTCATGGTTTGTTGGAAAAAGAGGGCACAGATACTGGCACATAGCTGTCTAGCAGTTTAACACCAGTGTGATTTTTCTTACTTCCCATAGTCAAATGGAATTCACAAAGATTATGTTTGTTTTATATTTTGATCACATTGCTGTACTGGAGCTTTGACTGGCTTTCACATAACATGTAAGTGATGGAGTTCCAGATTTAACACTGTTAATACCCATCTTGGTAGGCCACAATGTAAAACTTCCAAAGCTTGTGTCCCACCAGCAGACCGAGCAGAAGCTGCAAGAATCTATCCAACAATTATATCTTTTGTTATGTCTTTTAGTTTACTTTGAAGTACAAGCTATTTGGACAATCACTACCCCCAAAAAACTGCTCCAAAAGTAAGTGCTAAATCGACAATAAAAAAAAATGCAACAAAACATGTCTTACTCTGTAAACATACAGAGGAAACACTCACCACTTACTCTTCTGGCTTTGTTGCTGAAGGAATTCTTACATAAAAGCAGAAACCACTTTTATTAAGAACACCATTCTAAAAGGCGTTGGAAACCTTTTCATATTTTGGTCTGTATTCCATGTAATTGCTGAAGATTTGTCAGCTGTTTATTAAAGCTGCAAATCCCCTGTTCTACTACATCCCTTCTAAACCTCAAAGATTTAGATCTTTAGATCATTACCCTACCACCACCACCCCTAGCAGTGTACACTAATCAACCATAACAGTAGAACCACTGGCAGGTAAAGAGAATAACACTGATAATCTTGTTACAATGGCACTTGTCAAGGGGTGGGATATATTAGATAACAAGTAAATAGTCAGTTCTTGAAGATAATCTAAGGATCCGAGCGATTTTGACAAGGACCAGATTGTGATGGCTAGATGACTGGGTCAGAATATCTCCAAAACACCATGTATCCGGTATGGGATGTGTCTGGAATACAGTGGTTGGTACCTACTAAAAGTGGTCCTAGGAAGGATAATTGGTGATTATTAGATTATAAGATTATGGGCACCTAATGCTCATTGCTGTGGATGGGGAGCTGTGCGTGCGAGTCGCTTTCCTGGGGAAGAGAAGGTAAACCGGTGGAGGCAGCATGATGCTTTGGGCAATATTCTTCTAGGAAACCATGGGTCCTGGCATTCATGTGGATGTTACTTTAGCACATTCCAGGTACCCAAACATTGTTGTAGACCCAGTACACCTCTTTATGCCACCAGTACTGCCTAATGGCAGTAGCCTCTTTTAGCTGCCCTTTCAGCGTTCTGCCACACTGCAAGAATAATGTTCAAAAGTAGTTTGACGAACATGACAAAGAATAAAAAGTATAGTTCTCTCGAAAGCCGTTTTCGCAGCACAAGGAGAACCTACACAATATTAGGCAAGAACTTTTAATGGCTGATTGATGTAACTGTTCAAGGCAGTTTTAGCTCTAACATCTGCATGTTACAACAGAAATTGAAATTAATCAGATGAAGCAACATTTTTTTCCAATCTTCCATTTGCAGCAGACACTTTTATACAAAGCAGTTAACATATGTTTATCAATACAACAGGATATGGGACTCAAGCCCATGACCTTCATGTTACTTGCACAATGTCCTACTTGCTTTACATGGCAAGCCACAAGAGCCCAACTCCTTCAGCTGTCTTGTTGCAGTACCTCTGCACGCACCCTCAGATTCCTGAACTTGGCTCAGGAGTGGAATCTGATGTGGTCTTCTGCTGTTGTACACCATTTGCTTCAAAGTTTGGCATATTGTACATTATGACTTGTTTTATTCTCACCACGGTTGTAAAAAGTGGCCCTGTTGGTTTTAAAGAGGGCAAGCCGATGGAGGAAGCAAAACACTTTGGACAACGTTGTTCTAGGAAACCTTGGGTCCTGGCGTTCATGTAGATGTCACTTTGGCATCCAGGAGATGTGGATATTCTCCTCTGATGACCCTCATGAACATCTTCGTTCTGTCTGCAGAGCTTTACAAGGATATAATACACTGTCAATTTATACACAAACTCTCATTTTACAATAAGAGGGCAATTATTACTGGTCTGTTGAATGAAGGTGGAGGATGAGTGCACACATCATGTAATATACACAAGCTAAACATCTTAGTTCATAATACATCAAATAGTCAATGATTGCACTTTTATACATTGACTGTTTTTGCCTAAGCACAGACGATTTAAAATCTTTTGTTCTGAAAACAAAATTATGTTTTTGAACCAGATCAATATGTGTAGGCTAAAATCTGAAAAATGAAAGCATCATTACACTTCTACTGAGATATAATCGTGTTATGAACATTGATTCTTGGCTGTAAACCTTTACTAGGGAGTTGGGCCTTTGACATCATGGCATATGGACACAGAAACCCATGAACGTGACACACTAGACATTTAGATGTAGAAAAAAAGAACACAATCTGTCACAATTGAAGCCTGAATGTCAAAAGGTTTAAACTGTGTGTCTTAAGATATTTAACGTTTAAAAGCACTAACATAATTTTTTCACTAGGGGGATCTGAGGGGGCACATGGTCTCAGAGCGGCTGGGCCTCGGCCACAACCTGGATCTCTCAGACACCATGGTGCAGCAGAAGCTGGATGAAATCCGTGAAGAGATCAAACGCGAAATCCGTAAAGAGCTGAAGATCAAGGAGGGTGCAGAGAACCTACGCAAAGTCACCACAGATAAGAAAAGGCTTGCTTATGTTGACAACATGCTGAAGAAGTCCAACAAGAAGGTGGAGGAGCTGCACCAGGAACTGCAGGAGCTCAACGCACATATTGTCGTAAAGGATCCAGAAGATGTACTCTTAGGTAAACAATAGATAGTTGTCTTTGTTCTGTGAGGTGTTTGATTGCTCCAGTAGACATGAAAGCTCATAAATGTTGTTTCATTTTTCTGTTTTTGTTTTTATTAATTGGATATGAAAACCTTTTTGGAAAATCTACAAAGATAGCTGTGGTTATAAATGCCTGTCAGTGACAACTGGTAATGGTTCATATTTAATGTGATCTTTTGGTCTCATTCAAGCATAGTGAAGCTGTTCATCATGATCATGGTTATAACCTAACCCTTCATCTAGAGTCAATGTGGGAATAGTGGAGAAAAGAGTGAAAACAATGACAAGCTTTTGATTGTAGCTAAATACGTACATGTGCCTTATTAACCTGAGGAGCACAAGTACAACAGTAGCTATGCAAAGGTTGCACTTAACATTCTGACTAAGTTTTTTCATTTGTTTTGTTGTTTCATAAGTGTAGTCTGACTAATGTCCTTTGCTGTTGCCTGTAGGGTTGGGAGTTTCTGCTATTGACCAGTAAATTGAATCAGGCGACTGCTTAACTGCCACATTTTGGCCAACAGTCTGCCACCTGTTGAAAAACTACACCTAAATTTTCTGTTTACTCACACATTTCTTTAATGCTGATCATTAATCGGTGTCTCTCAGTTTCTTAATATTGCATTTCATTCCTGAAACACTGCCATGTCAGACTATAGGAGTTTAGATCTATGAATGTTACCTTTTTCAAACATGCGCTTTTACGCGAAACCGCACTCTTTCAGCGATCATGTATCGGTTTGGCCCTTGCCGTATTTTGAGGTCCCCTGTCAGGGTGCTGGCTGCCTACACGCGTCTCCTTGGGAGTGTTTGTGCACAAGAGGCCCAACACGGCGAGAGGAGGCTTTTGTTAGTGATTCAGCAGGACGGGAATGTCCCAGGGAGGCGCACTTATGTTGGCTGGTCTCTTCACTGCCCTGTGGTTCGCAGCGTACTGACGTTTGTTTGTTTTTTTAGCACTGCTGAGTAGTTCAGTATTAGGAGATGCTTCAGAAGAGAAGTGCATGAGAGTCCCTGGCTTTCTGTGGGGGGGGGGGGGGGGGGGGGGGGGGGGGGGGGGGGGGGGGGGGGGGGGGGGGGGGGGGGG
>JAOYMR010000012.1:5387133-5414916 GCA_025802075.1 Tenebrosternarchus preto | reverse complement strand
CTGGCCCTTGAGGTCCCCTGTCAGGGTGCTGGCTGCCTACACGTGTCTCCTTGGGAGTGTTCGTGCACAAGAGGCCCAACACGGCGAGAGGAGGCTTTTGTTTGTGATTCAGCAGGACGGGAATGTCCCAGGGAGGCGCACTTACGTTGGCTGGCCTCTTCACTGCCCTGTGGTTCGCAGCGTACAGACGTTTTTTTTTAGCACTGCTGAGTAGTTCAGAATTAGGAGATGCTTCAGAAGAGAGTGCATGAGAGTGCCTGGCTTTCTACCACCCCCCCGAGTCCTGCGTTACCACTGGTTTATCTGGTTTATGTTGCCTAGTTGGCTAACGCTGAATATTTATCAATTGTTTACATGCACGGCTTAGCTTTTGCCTGAAGTTACTCTCCAGCCGTGCACACATATTCCATACCCATCACATGTATTCAGAAAATAGCAAGAATCCCTTCTATTAAACATGGAGGATAACCTGCTACTGTATGTCTGTCCCTTCTTGAACTGGTTTAATGTCAGTATGCACTAAAATTTGGTCAGAATGAGATTGTCACTAGTTTTTTCACCTGCTTTGTGTAGTGTGGCACAGTCTTACATTGGAACTGAAGGTGTTCTGATCACCTACAATGGCTATTCTGTGGTTCCTAAACTCTAGTTCTGGAGGTCTACAGTATGGAATGGTGTAAAGGTTGCCTTATGGAAAGTATGCTGGTATACACACAGCAGTGTGCTCACTTACTATGGCATGTGAAAAGAAGAAGTCGAATTAATCACACACTTGTGAAGTAATAGCACAGTGCTACTGTGTGTCCTCCTCTGTGTTGCCTAGCACAGTGGCACTAATGCTCAGGAGAGGAAGTCAAGAGGGTTTCACAGAAACAAATCTGAAACGACATCCATCATCGACAGCCTGTACAGCAGGACAAACCCCAGACTCCTCTGGCTCAAGGCGAGTCTTGAACCCCAGACGACCAGACTACTCTGGCCCAGGGCTAGTCTACAAACCCAGACTTCCCTCACACAGAGGAAGTCTACAAGCCAAGTTTACTCCGGCTACAAACTCTCCCAGCCCCCATGGTTCTGGCAAGAGGTGCTGATGCTTGAAAACTTGAGTCCACTAGATTTCAGAAACACCCTGAGGCCGTGCTCATCACAAACAGCTAATAACACTGACTGCCATGTGTGTTCTTGTGTCTGAGGTACTGCAATGGTCTCAACTGCTGACCTACTATATATATACTCTTTACATACTGTAATTATGAATGAAAGTATATTGCGATGTGTTATTGTGTTGTCGGTTGCATTTTCGGACAAGTTAACGTACATTTAGACCTGTTATGTGGTATAACTACGTTTTTTTCCGTGTTGTACGTTTGCTCATCTGGGATATCGACTCTAAAAGAACACCTTACTTATTACAGGTGGAGATATAGGAACAGATCTTGAATGAGCTGCTTTAATTGCTTTTGTGAGAAATGAGTCTCATTGGTGCCAAAAGGAGAAGTCTAACAGGTTTCCTCTGTCTGTGTGAATGCATAACAGTTCATGGCTTTGCATGTAATTCCAGTCTGGGCATGAAACGGTGAGCTCATCTGTCAGTGGTGTGGCTTCTCTGATATTCTAGTTGATTCTTTTGTTTTTAGCTTCTCGAATATGTGAACCTGATCTGCCCAGAGGCAATGCAGAAAAACAACTTAAAAAATCTAATTACTATGGATCATATCAAGAATCAGATTTGGTTTTTTCCAGACTGTAGTGTTATTTTTTATTTTTATTTTTTTTAATTGTTTTATGTACAAGGCGAACTTCAAAGCATACACAACCGATAAAATGCTTCATATACAATATTCAACTTTATGTTGCATGGTTAGTTGATTTCTTAATATGTCTGTTGACATGAGTGTTTTGGTAATTGTCTGAGATCAAAAACTTGTGCATAATGAACTGCCTAAACCATAAACTCAGCAGTGTAGCTCTTGGATGACTATATCCACTCTTTCCTTTCATGCCTTTGCCTCATTTTGTGGCTGTTGGCCATTCCGATTTACCCAGAGTGCCCCCTGACGCCGGACACCCCCAACGGTGAGGCCCGAACATGCGGTGGCAGCAGCCGTCTGGCAGCCCTGAAGAAACAGATCGACATCGAGCTCAAAGTGAAACAGGGGGCAGAAAACATGATCCAAATGTATTCAAATGGCTCCTCAAAGGTAACCTCCCATTTGTTCTTAGCTGATGACATTTTTTGCCTCCAGACTTACCTGAGGGAAGTGCTTACACCTACATGTGGAAAGCTATGTAGATACCAATCTGTTGTATACTAATAATTAAACAACTGACATCTCTGCTTACAACTGCATACAACAATGTTATAAATTTTAAGAATAAAGTTAAATCCTGCATGCATAATTGAAATCTAGTGGATGTACCCCATAAAGTGTAGTACTGTAAGAAGAAGGTGGTGTAGTTCATTTGTATATCACTGCTCATACACAGTGGCTGTTTAAAGCACTTCACATAAGACTTGATGAAATAAGACATCTTCAAATAGAACTCTTCAGCAAGGTGTTTAAAAAATGTCACTAAAATGAAATAAAATAAAAGTGTAATTAATAAAAGATATGGAGAGCATAAAATCAAATGAAAGATGTAAAGTGTTGAGATAAAAGATAAGAATGTCAGAAAAAATTAGGAATTAAAAGAAATATCAGCAATATGCTGATATGCGATCACTGTACTATAATACACATTAACACATTGTGTGACCAGTACTTCTAGAACACTGACTTATGTGTTTTATAAAAAATAGAGATTTTAGGCCAATGATATAGTGTCTGTAACCAACAACCAATAGAATCACACTCTCAGATTAAACCTGCTTAGTAACAGAGAACTGATTGGATGTTAGTACATCATGCCATTATCTTATTATTTTTGTATCATTTTATTTTTTATTTTTTTACCTTTTGTTCTTTCTCATACTGAGTTTTAAGCAGTCTTGCATTTAAAATTGATAATTGTTTTGCTGGTGTGCTGGGTGTCATCCAGCTTGTTAGCTAGCTTCATAAAACTACATATCGTGATACATCTGTATTGCATGTTGGATTTAACATTTTGCCAAATTGTCCACCCCTTCTGTGAACTACATATTTTGAACATAGCTTCAGTTTAGAAGTTTCGGCCACATAATCTTGACAGAGCTGTTCCCCCAGAACATTTCTGGAGGAAACACACACACACACACACACACAGAAATAAAACATGCACTCAGCACAACAGAATATCAAATCTGAGTTCAGTAAATGCTTGAGGTACTTATGAGGGGTTATGAACACTGTCTTGTTCTATGTTGTTCTAATTCTATGTTGTGCTAGTTTTATAACCACAACCTGAAATTCAGTAGTGTATTTTTTGTTGAAGCCAAATGTCCCCCACAGCTGTGAAAGTTTCATGTATTCCTATTTTGGTCCTCATAAAGAGCTAAATACCCGTGCTCATGCGTGCACTGTGTCAGGATGAGGAATACGAAAGCTCCAGTTACTTGTCTGTTTTAAAATATATGTACGTTTCTTAGACAAGTCAAGCATTAAGATCATGTCAACCAGGAAATAACTGATAAAGGGAAGCCTGTCGTCTTCATCCACACACACCATAACGGGCTACGCTATATGGGCGGAATTTTGTTTACTCACCCTCAACCCTGTTCACATGTGGGTGTTTCCCGCATGGGTCTTCCAGGAACAAAACTGCTGTCACCTGCAGAGCTATGAATCTGATGATTCATGGATTACACAAGATACGCTGCTGATATTGAGCAGTGGCCAAGTTCAGACGTTCCGGAAACTTTCAGAAACTGCCGTGTTGGAGATTTGCTTTGCTGCACTGTTGTTTGACACTGGTTCTTCTCTCACCGTGTGAGTGTGGTGGTGTTTGTTGGTTTGACTTTGCAGGACCGTAAGCTGCTGGCCGCCGCCGAGCAGATGCTTCAGGACAGTAAGATGAAGATTGAGTTCATTCGCATGCAGATCCTCAAGGCCAGCCAGCATCATGAGCTCAGCTTCGACAACAACGACGTCATTGGTAACTTCATTCACGTGTCTGGCACAGTCATCAGTGTGTATGTGGGTCATATATCATTAAGATTGATATAGGCCAGATGGAATGCCTTGATCTGTTATTATACATATACATGTGTACAGTACAATGAAATGTTGTCTTCACATATCCCAGTTTCTTTGTGAGCTGGAGTCAGCACACGGTCAGCCACTATATATATTGCCAAAAGTATTTGCTTACCCATCCAAATGACTGTGGACCAGTGCACAAAGCAAGGTCCATAAAGACATGGATGGCAGAGTCTGTTGTGGATGAACTTGACTGGCCTGCACTGAGTCCCGACCTCAGCCTGATAGAACACCTTTGGGATGAATTAGAGTGGAGACTGATAGCCAGGCCTTCTCGTCCAACATCAGTATGTGACCTCACAAATCCTAACCCGAAACTAAGGCAGATCTCACTAATTAGACTAATAACAACAACAGATACCAAATAGACTCCAAGACTAGCAGAATTAAGCTGAAAGTAAAGTAATCCAAGGCCTACCTCAAAAACAGAAGATAATTCCAAGAAATGGTGGACCAACATCATATTAAAACCTATGGATTAGGAATGGGGTGTCACTTAGCTCATATGTGAGTCAAGGAAGGTGAGCGAATACTTTTGGCAATATAGTGTGTATGTATATGTGTGTGTGTGTATGCGTGTATGTATGTATGTATGTATATATGTGTGTGTGTGTGTGTGTGTGTGTATATATATATTGTGTGTGTGCGCACGCGTGCACAAACGCACACCCCTGCCGCTATATTGAGTACACCTGTTCAACTGCTCATTAACATAAATATCTAACCAGCCAGTCACATTGCAGCAACTCATTACAGCTTTTTGGCATATGGACAAGGTCAGTTCAAACCAAGCATCAGAATGAAGAAGAAAGGTGATTCAAGTTATTTTGAACGTAGTATGGTTGTTGGTGTTAGACAGGCTAGTGCAAGTATTTCAAAAACTGCTAATCTGGGATTTCACTCACACAACCATCTCTAGGGTTTACAGAGAATGGTCTAAACAAGAAAGAAAATATCCAGTGAATGACAGTTCTCTGGGTAAAAATGCCTTAGTGATGCCAAAGGTCAGAGAATAATGGCCAGACTGGTTTAAGCAGATAGAAAGGCAACAGTAAATCAAATAAACCACTCATTGCAGAAAACCATCTCCGTACACACAGCATGTTGAACCTTGAAGTGGATGGGATATTGCAAAAGAAAACCACACTGGATACCACTCCAATCAGCTAAGAACAGGCAGCCGAGGCTAGAGTTCACAGAGGCAAAACAAATTTTGACTGCAGAAGATTGGAAAAAGTTGCCTGGTCTGATGATTCTTGATTTCTGCTGCAATATTAGAGGGTAGGGTCAGAATTTGGCCACATATAATAGTTTAATGGTGGTGGGGTGGTATTTTTTTGCCACACTTTGGACCCTTTAATGCCAGTTTAAATGCCACTGCATACCTAAGTGTTGTTAGTGACCATGTCTATGCATTTCTGACCACAGTGTACCCATCTTCTGATGGCTACTTCCCGCAGGATAAAACACCATGTCACAAATCTCAGACCTGGTTTGTTGAACATGATGATGTATCCACTGTACTCAAGTGGCCTCCCCAGTTCCCAGATCTCAATCCAGTAAAGCACCTTTGGGATGTGGTAGAACGGGAGTTTTGCCTCCTGGCATTACAGCCAACAAATCTACAGCAGCTGTGTGATGCTAACATGTCAGTATGGAGGAAATATACCATAAAGAATTAAGGCAGTTCTGAATACAAAAGAAAGTCCAACCCAGAACTAGCAAGGTGTACCTAATAAATTGCTATGTGTGTGTGTGCATGTGTGTTGTATATATGGTTAACATTGATTACAATGATTGGTTGACATAAGATTTGCAAGCACTGCAGTACTAGACAGTGTTATTTGGGATGATGTTAATTACTTCCGGTCTGCAGAGATGAGGGAGCTGTGCAATGTGCCCTGGGATGCCTGCATTGTCGCCCAACGTAGACCCAACATCCACAGCAGGGAAAATTGTCACGGCCAGCTGACTTAAAGCCTGCGCTACAGCTCTGTCTGAGCTGTTTGGGTTAATTAGTGCTGCAGTGATTCATCGTGAGTGTTTCAGTGTGTGATGGAGGCGATGGGTTGTGTTGCAGCCAAGCCCATCATCAGTCCCCTGGACCTGCGGGTGGAGGAGCTCTGTCACCACGCCCGCATCGAGCATGCAGTGGCGGAGGGTGCCAAAAACGTCATGAAGCTCCTGGGCTCGGGCAAGCTGGCTGAGAAGAAGACACATTCTGAGGCACGGTCCCCAAACCACAATGTTGTCAACACACACACACACACACACACACACACACACTCTCACACACACACTCTCACACAGTCATGGCAGACTGAACTAAGTGGTTTTCTTTATAAGTTGCACCTACTATGACTGTGAGAAATGGTGCAGCACTTGTCCACTCAGCAATAAAATAACAACTTGGACAACACTTGGGTAAATATAGCAAGGGCTTAGTGCACTACATTTATTATTGTTATGCACTTTGGGCACACTGATATCCTTTTTGCTTACTCAAAGATCATTGTGAAACAAATTGCTGTTTGTGTGTGTGTGTTTGTGTGTGCGTGTGTGTGTGTGTGTAATGTAATTTAGGCCCAAGCTCGCTTTAATGAGTCCAGCCAGAAGCTGGACTTGCTGAGGTATTCTCTGGAGCAGAGGCTTTGTGAGCTCCCTAAACACCACCCCAAGAGCAGCATCATCATGGAGGAGTTAGCTCTAATGGCCTCCCCTCCGCTCAGCCCCCGCCAGAGCCTGATCTCCACCCAGAACCAGTACAGCACAGTGGCCAAGCCTGCTGCTCTCACAGGTGGGGCCTCCTCTCTCTGCCTCCTGGCTATAAGCCAGCCACCATTTTAGGCTTGTAGGGAAGTGTTTTCTTTATGAAAAATGCCTTTTGGCATAAAAGTTTTTTTTGTTTGTTTTGAGGCTGGTGTGGCATTGCCTTGTCGATCTCGGACTGCACTCTTCCTGACTGCTTCCATCTGTGATTTTTTTCTAGGCACGCTCGATGTGCGGCTGTTGGGCTGCCAGGACCTGCTGGAGAACGTTCCGGGCCGGTCCAAGGCCACGACGGTGTCCCTGCCTGGCTGGAGCCCGAGTGACACGCGGTCATCATTCATGAGCCGCGGCAGCCGCAGCCGGGGGACGAGCGGTCGCAGCCTCTCCAAGACGGACGACCTGTCCAGTTCAGTGGCTCTCCGTCTCCGAGTGTGGGAGAGGGGCAGGAGGGGGGTGGAAGGGGGGGCTTTCGTCTATACCACTGACAGGAGAGGCAGAGGGGTTGCAAGGGGGTTGGGCTCTCGTTCAGTTCGGTACCTCTTTTATCTACTTAAACGAAACAACTGGCTTTTATTATCTAGAGTCGTCAAGGTTAAAGATTTACTGCATGTGATTGTTTTTTCTTCTTCAAAGAACAACACTGGTAGTTTCCAGTTTTTATCATTGTATTAAAATTAGAACGGAACTGTGATGCAGAAGATTTTGGGAGAACACTTTGATTTAACACAGCAAAAGTGTATGTTGTAACTATTACAGGACGTTTTGTGGTTCTTTTCAATTCAACTTTATTTAGTTTGATGGTGTTTCTTATTAGCCCTTAGAGGCATTAGAGTATGGGAGTTGAACAGTACGCTATTACAGTGCATAAAACTAGGACTTACCATAAGTAGAGCTAACGTTTTGCAAAACAATTCAAGATAAGTTTAAGACGATGGTCCAGGTGAAGACTTGTTTTCCTGAGTACAACTGTGTGCTTCTGTCCAGATGACATCATAGCAGTACTGAAGCTGGATAACACAATGGTGGGACAGACCAGCTGGAAACCTGTTAGCAATCAGTCATGGGATCAGAAATTCACGCTAGAACTCGACCGGGTAAAGCACTACTATTATCACTGTCACTGTTACCATCGCTTAAATCATGAACTAAATGCATGTTGATAAGTCATATTCAAATTGTGTGTGTGTGTGTGTGTGTGTGGGTGTGTGGGTGTGTGTGTGTGTGTGTGTGTGTGGGGCTTCCCCATAGTCTCGGGAGCTGGAGATTTCTGTGTACTGGAGGGACTGGCGCTCTCTCTGCGCTGTGAAGTTCCTGAGGCTGGAGGATTTCCTGGACAACCAACGCCATGGCATGTGCCTGTATCTGGAGCCCCAGGGCACTCTGTTTGCAGAGGTACATTCCCACTGCCTCCTTTCCACAGAGGAGAGGGACCTGAGTGCTAATTAGACAAAGGTTTCTGTAGGATCTTGTACACATTGAGTATTTGTCTTAATCAAAGCCTCCAGCACACTTGTCCTCCCACAGGAGATCTTAGGAATGTTGTAAACGGGGAGGAACCGAGAACTGGCTCGGATACGCTGTTTTACCAAAGTATTTTGTGTTTTTCCCAGGTTACATTTTTCAACCCTGTCATTGAGAGAAGAACCAAACTCCAGAGACAAAAAAAGATTTTTTCAAAACAACAAGGTAAATGGACAATCTTGGACTGTGTTTCTGAGATTCACCCTAAACGGTATAATATTTAGGCCTCACCAGAGCACACTCGGCTAATTCGTGTGCGCTCTGCTTGCCACGCCACAGGGAAGACGTTCCCGAGGGCCCAGCAGATGAACATCAATGTGGCCACGTGGGGCCGGCTGGTGAGGAGAGCCGTTCCCTCCGTCAGCAACTCCTTCAGCCCCCAGCAGGCTGCTGAAACCGGCCGGGGCAGCCAGCCGACCACGCCCACTCTGACCAGGTACACTTTCTTGATTAGGCACAATTCTCATCATTGAGTGGCTTTTCTGGTTGACCATGTCTTATTGTAGCAGGGTTGGCCCAAACAATTTGAGTGCTGTGGTTCATTACGTTGGTATTTGGGTTTGAAAATGTATTCATTTCTTATGTTTGTTCAACAAAACTATTTACATTTTAGCTACAAAAGCAATTATTTACATCTCTCATTGTTAATACGTGGAAAAGAAATTACGGTTTAACGTTTCATTAATTCACTCCATACGTCACTGTCACCTCAGCTGAGAACATTTTAATTTATTCAATGTTCGTAAATTACTTGTACAATTTATGTAAAATCTGTGACAAGTTTGTGTATTATTTAATTTAAAGAGATTTTGATTTTATATAAAAAGTATCCTGTGGCAAAAAACAACTAACATGTATTGTAGAACCTATTCAACCTGCACTGGAGTCAGTTTACATAGATGTTTATTAATGGGACACTGAATTCCTGAATTAGTGACCCAACGGTGACTAAGCTGAACTTTGATAAAGACCACACGCCTGGCACCAAGCATTACTCACTGGTCAGCATGAGAGAGACACTCCCAGAACAGAAGATCCAACACAAAGAACAGAGCCAGGTAACGTCACATTAACACCACAATGCTCTACTGTTGCCGCTCCACGCTGGTACAGCCACCAAGCCCACGCCTGGTGGGTTATAAACACGGGGTGAGATACTGATCTTCAGCACTAATGTCATTCAAGTTCCTGCAGGCCCAGGAATTGCCTGAGGGCTCCACACAAACGTACAAATGACGGTCATTGGTGCCGGTTTTGTATAAACGGTTGATCTACTGTTGGTGGTGGATGACAGTGGTGCTGAAACGGACATCCCTCTCCGCAGGACCCCCTGAGCACGTTCGGCTTCCTAAACAACAGGAACAGTGCGGTTGTCAAATCTGACCTCAAAGATATCGCAGGGCCCGAGATTCAGCCACCCGGGTTGGAGCTTATAGCTGTACAAAAGAACACGGATATAAGGTGAATTACATGGAATTGTTTTTTTCTTCTCCTTCTCTTTGCTATATTTATGTCCTAATGGTGTTGCATTTAGAACCTTATCCAAAAAAAAAACCCTGATTTCTTTACCCATTGGATTATGACTCAAGTTCTAGGGAAGAGGAAGAAGATGAGGAAGAGGAAGAACACTTTCACTTCAGCCTCAGAGACTTTAAATGCATCGCAGTGCTAGGTCGCGGCCACTTTGGGAAGGTAAGTCTGATCTGGTCTTTGGAGAGTGTCGTTTATTTGTACTGTTGGAAATGCATCATGGAAGTGACTGTGCCTGTTCCACAGGTCTTATTGGCAGAGTACAGCAACACGGGAGAAATGTTTGCAATCAAGGCCCTGAAAAAAGGAGACATCGTGGCTCGTGATGAAGTCGACAGGTATGGTATCTTTTTCTCTTTTTTTGGTGTGTTTAAACGCGTCTGCGCTGGAGTCTGTGGTCCTAACAGCCCCGCCGGCCGCCTGTGTTCTCCCCCCGTCAGTCTGATGTGCGAGAAGAGGATCTTTGAGACGGTGAACAGCGTTCGGCACCCCTTCCTGGTGAACCTGTTCGCCTGCTTCCAGACCAAGGAACACGTGTGCTTCGTGATGGAGTACGCGGCAGGAGGGGACCTCATGATGCACATACATGCAGACGTGTTCTCGGAGCCACGGGCCACGTGAGTCACACACACGCTAACATTTGACCTGTCGTATGCAATGCTGCAGCATTACACTGTGCATCAGTTTATTGTTTGTTTGTTTTGCTGATTTCCCCTCCCCCGAATTTGTGTTGTACACATGAACATGTTAATGGCCACAATGGTTTGTGTTAAGGAAGCTCATTATTTCCCATTGACAGTTGTTCTTTGTACTGAAGCTTTTGTTATGTTTATTTGTGAATAGACTGACTAATCACATGGCAGTGAATCTTTTACAAACTCTTTCTTCTGACAGGTTTTATGCTGCATGTGTCGTCATGGGATTACAGTTTTTACACGAACACAAGATTGTGTACAGGTATGGAAAACTAATCAAGATATGGGCCTGCATTTTTCTGAGGTCAACATTTAACGTTCACTTTCATGTAAAGTGAATTTGGTCATGAAATCCATTGCAATGAAATTCCTACAGAGATTTAAAGCTGGATAACTTATTGCTGGACACAGAAGGCTACGTCAAAATCGCTGACTTTGGTCTTTGTAAAGAAGGTAAGCCGAATCGTTTTCGATGTTCCGCATCCCTCTGGAGACCTGCTCTCATCGCTGTGTCCCCGTGTGGGCAGGAATGGGCTTCCGGGACAGGACGAGCACGTTCTGTGGCACGCCGGAGTTCCTGGCGCCCGAGGTGCTCACCGAGACGTCTTACACGCGTGCGGTGGACTGGTGGGGGCTGGGCGTGCTCATCTTCGAGATGCTGGTCGGCGAGGTCAGTGGCCACAGCGGCTTTGGGCTTCAATTATGTCCAGTAGCTGAGCTCCTACATAATTACAACACAGTGCTCTAGACTTAGCAAAACGTCATGCCACTAGGTCATTTGTGGATTGGACAGAACTCCTTCACAGTACTGACGTGAGGGAAGGTCCATTCACAACCATGTTGCACACACCAAGGTGTTAAGAAGCGTCACCAGCCGAGGTCGCTCTCCTGCCACCTGAGAGGGTTTTTGGGATGTTTGTGGTTGGGTATGGAGCTTGCGGTTGAGTGACTCTCTTCCCCTGCAGTCTCCTTTCCCCGGTGATGATGAAGAAGAGGTGTTCGACAGCATCGTGAATGATGAAGTCCGTTACCCAAGGTTCCTCTCGACCGAGGCCATCTCTATTATGAGGAGGGTCAGTTCCAAAACAAAACTAAACAAACCAAAAAAACCCTGTGTATCAAAGCACTGGAATTATTCTTACAAACTCTCGCTGTACACCTTGTACCTACTCACTGGCACCATTTAGATATACATTTTTAAGTGTATACAGTTACAGACGAATAAGACTGTAGCCCCTCTGTTCATCGAATGCTACCCTATCACCCTATTCAGCTGTACACCTACAATCTATTTCGATTAAAGTAACTAGGGAGGGGACACTGTACACAGGGAGCAATTGGGAATTGTAGCAACAGTTTTAATATTTGTTTTACCCCTAGCTCCTGAGGAGAAACCCAGAGAGGAGGTTGGGAGCAGGGGAGCACGATGCAGAGGAAGTAAAGAAGCATCTGTTCTTCCGAGTAAGTAGTGAAAGCGTATCTGATTTGTCCTGAGGCGCTGGTGTCTTTTACTCAGTTCTTACTGACTTCCCCTCTGCTTGCTCTCCCACAGCATCTCGACTGGAACGGATTACTGGCCAAGAAAGTTAAGCCACCTTTTGTGCCGACCATCCGGGGCGCCAGTGATGTCAGTAACTTTGATGAAGAATTCACGTCGGAGGCGCCGGTCCTGACCCCGCCCAGAGAGCCCCGTATCCTCAGCCGTGAAGAGCAGGGCATGTTTGCTGACTTCGACTACATCGCAGACTGGTGTTAGCCACGACGTCCTGGCTCCCTTCCCTCCATGACAAAACCAAAACTGTGAACGTAACCCTGTATCACTTCACTGTTACTTCATGCCATTTTAGAGAGACATTCCTAAGGCCCTGTGTTTTTAATCAAATAATGACATTTTTTTAATTTGTCGAGCAAAGTGCTACACAGCATTAAGAGTGGGGAAAATGTTTGCATCTCCTCCGATCACGATCTCCTGGTTTCTGCAGGAGTTTCAGATGCCTCACTAATGAAATGAAATAACTCCGTTGTTACCACTTCAGACATCAGCATGAAAATATCAGTTGTGAAAAAGGTTTCTCCTCTTTGTACGTAATTGCTTCATTTGGCAAGATAATCTTGCTACAATACATTAATGCACTATAGACCAGTTTCCCATGCCTGGAATAAGACTCAGTATAGACAAAAAGTATTTCCTGTTTTGATGGACCATTGGCACTACAACTTAATCCATGTCTGGGAAACTGACCCCCAAGTTTCCCCATCAACTGTCTTAAAGTGCCACCAGTCACTGACAGTACAGACGCAGTACTTTTAACTTTAAAGCAGAGTCATTTTATACTGAGCAAATTGAATCTGCCCCCACCCCCATTCAAAATTCATCCTGGAACTCCTTTTGAGGAGTAGCTTTTTGCAGTGGGCCAAGCATGAGGAAAAAGAATGTTTAATGTTCATTTTTAGTAGTTGCAATAAGAGATGGCCGGCTCACTGACCTGGACTTTACTTTTTGAATGTAATTAGTAGTGTAAAATAGAGATGAACTATTGTAGGTTTTGAACTTTTTCCTTTTATGGACATCACTATTGAATGTAAAAACATAGCAATGTACCATAGAGAAAACGAAGCCAACGACTAACTTTATATACCATTTTACAGCCTAATGGGAGCCTAATGCTGTTCTGATTTTTTCCCCTCTCCCTGGTCATCAGCTCCCTTCGGTGTAGTATTACATTTATCTGCTGCCTCTTCCTCACAGTGAAGTGCCTGGCAGGACAGGGCCACATTGAGCTGGGATGACACCATGACGTCAGTAGTCTGCAGTTGTGAAAAGAACCACAGCTTTACAACTCTCAAATGTTCAGTGAATGTTTGGGCTACCAGTGATCTGTAACCAGTAGCTGGATCTGAGAAACTATTCAGTTTTAAAAACAATGACCTGTCAAACACTCTTCTTTTTAACATTATGAAACAAAATGTATGGGGCCTTTTAATTTACACTTATCTGAAAGTTCATCACATCTGAGGTGAGAAGTAAAACTTTTCTTTGCCCAGCAATAGTTAGAAATGTCTATTGTCCTCCTGATCAAAAAGCTAATTGCCATAATAACTGAGTAATTGAATCATGGGTTACTCTGTAATTGTACTTTTTCTTTTTTTCCTAAAGACAAATCTACCTTGTGACCATGTTCTAGGGCCTGAGGATCCTCAAACCTGTCCTAGAGAGAATTCAATCTGGATTCTTACTTTTCATCTCCCACAAAGAACCGAACATTTCAGTGGGAAATGAACACAGTATATGAACTTCAAGGTCACACTTAAGCCCACAGTAGAGCATAAACCTTGGGTCATTACAGAGACCAAAATATAATTGCTACAGTCCTATATTGACGGTTAAAGCAGCTTATGAATTTGGGCTGAAGAGTTGTCCCCAGAGATGTGGCTGGGGCTGAACATTAATGTAGCCTGTGTAAATACAACGGAACCCAGAAGCACTTGTTTGTATTCTTTTTTTTTAAATTATCTATTGTTTGATTTTTGAAAATGGACTTGTAGAGAGGTTCTTACTCATTTCTCACATGGTCGAGGGAAAGGAGTCTAGAGCCTTTCAGTGGTAACAGCCTTGAAAACCAACACCATGTTGTAAATAAAACTTTTGCTATGATTGATGCCAGTCAAGAGCGCAAAAGTAAATGTCTGTTCTGTAACTATTTTTTTCATATATGTTTTGTGTGTGAACTACATAGTGAGATGCATTGATGTTTGGAGATAAACTGACCTGTAAGGGTTAGAACAGAAACACACACACACTCCTGTTCCAAGGGTTAATAAAGATGTGTTTTAAGTGCCATGCAGTACATAACCAACTGAATTAAATTTTTTTTTTGCTACGTCTAAACCACCTTCCATGTTATTGAAATTCACAAGATATCCAACATGCTTTTCTGAAAAGCATTTATTGTTTAAATTACTAAATATAATGCACACACACTAACAAAACACTCATTTCCTACAAAAGAAAATGTTTACAGTATGAAATTGCTTAGTTGTGACCAATTAAACCCTCACTTAGACATATATACAATATATATACACAAATGAACTTCAGTCAAGTATAGATTGCAATCTGTGTTAAACCTTGGAATGTGTCTCCTGTACTTATGTTAAATCCCTGCCCATCGCCTTTCAAAAAGGCTTAATGTCGTCTCGGAAGAAGAGCAAACCTTTTGAACCCAATACAAAAAAAACCCACATCCTAGTACAAAGAGAAGTAGATGCTTAGACTGCAGGCATGGTTCACAGCAGGGGAAGCTTGTCCACCGGTGTGTCAAATTTGAAGTCTGCGGGGAAGAGATCTGCAGCACGGGGGTAGATGAGCCTGTACGATTGGCGGATGGTCACGTCGGCCACACCCGCTATATCACCAATTTCTGCACAAAGACCAAAGGTTTGAAAATGAGCCTGATGTCAGCTGCCACTAGCCATGTGATGCAGTAAATGGTACATCTGTGTTCAAGCCGAACAATTAATCATGCGTCTAAGAACGAACTGAAATTGATGAGAAACATCAAAAGGTTGTCGTTTCGCTTCACGCCAGAATCATCTTCAGCTCGTCTAACCCAGCCCCAAAACCACAACCACAATGACTCCTAGATTAATGGCACCACCAAAAGCCCTCACCTTTCTGTGTCTTCTTCTCGGCGGAGGCCTGGGAGGCCATGTAAATGGCGGCGGCGGCCACAGAGATGGGGCTTCGGCCCGGCACCAGGTCCAGCTCCACTGCCTTCCTGGCAATGAATGTGGCTGCCATCTGCACGTGCTTGGGTAAGCCCAGGTTGGAACAGAAGCGTGACATGAAGTCGCCTGTGGTGATGAGGTCCACGCTCGTCTCTAGCGCCTTCAGGATGAGCTTGAAGCATCGGCCAATCTCCTTCTTTGAGATCCGGGACACGGCACAGATTTCTGCCAGCGAAGAAAGGTAGACCAAGAGATGATTCAAGCCACATGCCATGTGTTTTTATACTATTCATCATGACTCAGTGTCACCATTTTACAGTGTATAGAATTTTAACCATAGCTGGATGCCAAAAGGATCCATTTACACCTTACATGAACTTTATTTTTCATAAAGCAAATTTTCTAATATGCAAGGACATCAAGTCAGACAAAAAGTTGCTTGATGACTTAAACCATGGCAGGTACAGGGTAAGCAGAGATAATTTTGCTGTACTTCCTGTACTTACATTTCCTCAGCTGTGGAAAAGATCATTTTTAAAAGAAGTACTTTTGAAATCCCTATATTGTGGTGGAAAGTGCTGCAAATTGAATTCCTAAGACCTAGGCATAGTGGACTAGGTTTGCTCAAATTAATCCGATCTCGTTGTTACCCTGTGGGCAGGTACTTTCGCCCTAATGCGAAAACACTGGACAGACTGTGGATTACGATGAGGGAGGATGACCTCCTGCAGATGTGGTCGGGCTGATCTGGTCACATTTATCTCACGACGCTTGCTGTGTGCGTTTTTACCCCTTGCATTAGCATATTAGCATGCTAATTAAATCCAAATAAGTTATGGAGGGTGTAAATGTAGTTCACCTATTGTGACCAACACAGAAAACAGCCTCACCTTTAAATGTTCTGGGGACTCCCTCCTGTCTGCATGCGATGTACAGGCAGGCAGAGGCAATAGCATCATTACTCCTGCCTTTAAGGCTCTTCTGCTCATAAACTTGTTTAAACAAGTTATTTGTGCGATCCTGGTGAACATATAAAAATAATAAGGGGAAAAAATACACATAACCACAGACATTTTTAGTAGATGACCTACCCTACACATGCTTGTGTCGTCAGTTTTGTGTTTGCATTGCGTCATTTGACATTTTTTTCCCTCATCATAGTTGTAATTAGCCTGTCATTCATGTTACTATGGTTCCTGTTCTTGCCAATCTATTTCCCCCTCATTCTCTTCATTTTAATTTGTTGACTGTGTTTGTTTGGGGTTTGTTCTTTTTTCCAAACTCTGCAGTCTATGGTCATTTTTATTTCCAGGGCATCTAAATAAGACGACAGTTACTATAAACAAGACACTTACAATGATGTTCCTGGGCAGGTTGATCCTGTCTGCCATGGTGCTGATCTCTTTGAAGGCGTTCAGCATGGCCCTGTCAGAGCTGCTCATGGTTCTACGGTTCTGATACTTAGAGTTGCCAAATTCATCGAAGCTCGCCGCACCTGTGCCCTACTCGCATGGAAAAGCCAATCATGAGAAATCCCAAGGAATAATCACAGGAAAAAAAAAGAAGTGCCTGGAGTCAAGCTTGACGACTTGTTCTACTGGATCTGGGTACTTTTAACAGTGAGAGAAACAAGTGATGCTGAGCAGGCTTTGGTTTTGAGTATATTAATTACATTATGCAAATAGAAAACACGGACCAGCTTGGTTTGGCGTGAACGTCTCTCCACCACCTAAAGCAACGACTAGAGGCGTTCTATCCACACGCTCAGACACACCTACAAGGCCATTTTAATAAGTACGCTTCTCTTAAAGGTCAGTTTTTTTATAGGTAGATTGCAAGTGCACAAATGGACTGCGGCCCAGTCGTGACGTGCACGGTGTCAGTCAGCACTCGGCACAGATCGGTTTCTGACCACGGGGTCCACTGCTGACCGCAGGGTCCACTGCTGACCGGCTATTAGGAACATTCTCGACACTGATTACACCACAGGCATTTTCTGTTTAAGCAACCTAGGTCAAGCCGACATCGTTCCACGTCTTGTAAACAGAAGAGGCAAACAAATCCTGACAAGTTAAACAGGTATTTGTATTTGCCTTGCATGTCTAGGTGAGCTGCGACAAAGGCAGTCTTATTACCTTGCTGATCATTGTGGTGAGGTCTCCTCCGTTCAAGAGAGGGTTCTGCGCGTCGCCAACGCGCGAGGGGTCTTTGGTGGCTTTTTCGTTCGTGAAGGTCCTCCATTCTGAGCCGACGTCAATGACGCGATCCCCTGGTTTGGAGGAGGGGAAGAGAGAGGATTGGAGGCGAACTGCTTCACAACAAGACAGAGAGCAGTGCATGTGGCCTTGAATCAAACAGGCTGATGAATGCCCTGTACGACACCCAACTTCAGTTAGACAGACAATCAGACCTGAATGACTCCTGCCTGAAACTGAGGCAGAATACCTGAGGATTATTTGCTTGCTAGTGTCCAAAAAATAGAGTTTTAAAATCATGCTCATTTAAAAAGACCTAGGTACTTAAAAGGAACGCAGTCTGGGTGGTGTTCTAAAACTACATACACAATGGGTTTTACAAGTCAAATGTGACATGTACCACTGTGTGTGTGTCCAAGTGTGGGGAGCAGAGCAAAGCTTTTGAAGTACATTTTTTATACAGTAATTTCGGCTGCCCCTACGTCCCTAATTGTAACACAGAGACAACATTCAACCATGTGACCATGAGCAGCTGATCCACAGTACACTTGGAGCACATACCTACAACCAGGCCACATTCTGGACAGATCATATCTCCTGCCCTGTAGTCCTCCACCAGAATGGCATCAGGGTGGTTGGGGCATTGCACCTTCGGAAGAGCATCTCCACTACAACATAGAACAACGGAGGTTAGATTTGTTTATATTTTTACAACAGGTGAGGGGTGCTACCAAAGTGCCTGAGATATGGGAAGAATAACACATCACAATTACATTTTAATGATAAGCTGAAGAAAAGAAACAAATACGGATAGGCTAAATGAGCCAAGACCCAATCAACTGTTTGTTACTATGTGGTTTGAATGACAGTTAGACCACATGGGCTCTTTACAGGCTCTCTCTAATTGGTCCAATTGTGTCTTTATGAAACATATGTGCTCAGGAAGTGATCATGTCAATTTATTGTGAAAGCAAGAGCATATACCCATCTGTCACCTCTAACATCAGATGAATTTCTGACAACTGCAAGCCAAGAATAAACAGCTTGACTGGGCAATGCATTCATGATAAAGTAAACTACACCCTTTAGGTATGTGAGTATGCAAAGCACATGTCCCCATGAGGCTGCATAATCTTCACTGACCTCAGTTCAGTCTGATTTTTCCTGGCAGCGCACACACCAAACCACCCAACCACACATCATACAGCTATAGCAGCTATTCCACAAGGCCACTAACTCACCAGCAATTACATATGCAAAGCTGATTACCTTAATATGCTTGTGTTAGACACTTCATCTTAGCAACCGCAAACAACCGCAGACCAACTCTGACAACAGATGTACTATGAATGGCCATACAGATGAATACCACTGTCCCCGATTTGGGCTTGTCCTCGTCTGCCTTGCATGACTTGTGCAGTCCAGTAATGACAGTGCAGTACTAGGCAAATAAGCGTAAAATTCTGCGAGATTCACAAACACCACTGGAATTTGACAACATGGATGTCGGAACCAACTCAACTGAAAATGAAAGCTTGTAGTCTTTACTGCATCGACATACATGAAGCAGTACAATACTGAGATGGAGCTGCTAAAATCAGAGCACAGGCCAGACTTGCTCATCAAGTTCTTTACTGGCACTAGTGCTTGGGATTGTTGAAGGAGAAGCGTGTCAGAAGGACGCTTAAAGTCTCAGAGTCATTTGTGTTTGGCATTTATATACATTTTAAAAGTTCATTCACCTTTTAAAATTAGTGAAAGTCAATTAGCCCCTTTCTTGCCAACATTTGTTTTCATGTAATGCAGCTAATTCAAATAACATGTTATTGACCCAAACAACTAAATCTAAGATATCTTACTTTTAACTTTTCACGTATCCCAAAATCATTTTAAAACAGCCATGTAGTCCCCAAAACAGAACACTTCTGGTGACCGATTTTACATCCCAACTCACAAAAACACACACAAAGATCATTAACCTACAAGTCACACGCTACTCGAAAAGGAACAAAAAGATAAGCGCCCATCTATCTGTGGTATATCCGGTGGTTTTCAGCATCCATATCCGTGCCATAATCTCTTGTACAATCAGTACAAATATTATACAATACAATATAATACAATTAGTCTAAAATATTATTAGTGTAAAACGCAAGCTAATTTTTTGACATTTGTATTATGCAACATGTAAATCCCAAACGAAACTGTGCTGATGTGGCTATGGTATGCCTACATTCTAGCTGGCTTGGTTAACTTGCTACGTTAGCCGTAAAAGGTCATCAATGCTCCACCAAAAAGTCCATAGTTAGACATTTACAGTGAGTGAGCATGGATAACGTCGATTACTAAAGCTAAACAACGGAAACCATCGACAGAAGAGCTATTCAACGTTACAGTTAAGAGCATTATGTGCAACAGCAATATCCGCAGCAAGTGAACTGGTGAACGGAGTTGACTTATGTGACGTGTGCGACGAATTTCACCGACTTGCTTAGCTATAAGCTAGCTAGCAACGCGTTGTGTCGAATTTACACAATGCATTATGGGTACGCGACCAGTCTTAGAGCTTATTCGGAAAATAAAAACGACAGAACAGCGTAGATGTATGACATTAATTCAACTCTTTCCCGTAGCGTAATCGTGGCAAAATGTGGCCATTAACGTAGCTAACCCATGCGTCTCCACAATTTACCAGCGCGG
This sequence comes from Tenebrosternarchus preto, assembly GCA_025802075.1. Taxonomy (NCBI): domain Eukaryota; kingdom Metazoa; phylum Chordata; class Actinopteri; order Gymnotiformes; family Apteronotidae; genus Tenebrosternarchus; species Tenebrosternarchus preto. The sequence goes on along the minus strand of JAOYMR010000012.1, from coordinate 5,394,603 downwards.
TAGCACTAGAACCAGCCTTGCTGGCTAGCTAGCTGCACTGTACGTTAGCTAAACAGCTAGCTAGATAGAGAGCTAGCTAGCCCGCTAACGGAAACAGTGTTGTTGTACACCACATATATTAAGTTTCAGATGCACGACAATTTGTTTTGCATAGCTACGGAAATGTATTATTAAACTATTGTGAGTTTAACTATGTATATACGAAACAATTTCTGAGAAGTGTAACATTAAAAAGCACACAATGTACTGACCGGCTCGTTGACGCCATACTGTCACCCTATCTGTGCTGTGGCAGTGCACTCCCTACTTGAAACAATGGCGTTCTCTACCCTTACTTATAGCTTTTCCAGCTCACGTGTCTCGTTTCCGGAAAGCTGGAAGGGCCAAAATACATTATACGCCTTAGCGCATGTTTTAGCCATTTCTTTACCTTTTCTTCAAAGTCCTTTGTTCCATAATGTAGTCGTTTTAATTTTTTTTATTTTACTGGGAGCTGTGGAACAAATTCTGGCATTTTTTTGGCACAACACAAACAAACAAAGCATTAAAAAGCAAGGTTTGCTGTTGTCACTGAACACCATATTTAAATATTTTCTGGTCAAAATGATTAATGATTGATGACTATGGTCTGGGTCAACAAACATGACCCATAACCTGGGTCTACCGAAGGTATACTTTCCTGCAGTTTTCAGTTCTGACACAAATCTGTTATGCCTGGTCCAGCTAATAAAGGGCTTCTCTAGACAACAACTCACCTTTCTCTCACCTATGCCCTTCTTTCTGCTTAATTTACTCTACCACACATTGTTGATGTCTAGTTGTAATATTACTGTCAGGTTGATGTTTCTCCTAACTGCTGAACCTTTACTCTCTCTGTCTTCAATGTTCTATGTACTAATGATTGTAAGCATCTTTGTGCTATATAAGAATAGAGATATTATTATTATTGTTGTTGTTGTTGTTGTTATTAGAGTCAAGTGTGCTGGAGCAGAGTTGGTCACCATGTAATGTTAATTGAGAATTGCTTCTGACAATTGTTAAAGACTACTTACTCCTAGTTTAAATCTATTCATAATGTAAATTACAAACTTACAGACGATATATTTGACCATACCATTATAGATGGAGCAAAAGAACTTTGTTCCTATACTTCAAACTGACTGCAAAACAGATTACCAGTTAGTCCTTCTAAAATGTCAGAATGTATCTTAAGATATATGAAAACCATATCATATTGACTGAAATATAGACTGGATTAACACTACATGTGAGTGACACAGCTGTCTTAGTTAAGGTAAGAGTTATATTTATTTCATAAATGGACAACTCCACACTATATTATATGCAGCAGCAGCAGAGGTTAATGGTCATGTTACAAGTTTCATAATACACTTTACTGGCACCGTTCATATCTGTTTCCCACCCTATCAGTAATGTATTTTGATACATTAATAACAGAATATTTTCAATATTAATGGAGAATGAAGAATGTAAAACCTTTGCCAAGTGCCCTCTGTTTGGAGAGAGATGACAAATTGTTTGCATCATTGCTTTCATATTATCATATTTTTTAGCACCGTATTATTTTTTTTAAAAAAATGTCAGTTTGAGCAACAATTTCCCATGTTTCACCAACCCTTGTCAAAATTAGTTAAGACAGACCTGAATTAAATTCTGACTGAGCTAAATTCTCTCACATCTAAAAGTTAGGTGAGTGCAATGGTAGCATGTTCCTCATGCAAACTGGCTGAAACCTGAAGAAACCATCCAGAAGAGGTTTCAGTTGCCTTACACACTTCCTTCACCGCCTACTGTGCCAGCTCAACAATACAGTCCTGTAAGAAAATTTGAGAGAGAGAGAGAGAGAGAGAGAGACCGCACAATGGCTATATTCAGACAGAATGACAGATACGTGAAAATGCTTAATATGTAACATACTGTTACATATTAAGTATTCTATTAATACAGGAGTTCAGCAAAGATTCAGTTCCAGTGTTGTCCCTGACTGTTGTTACACAACTTTGGGAAGGTTGTTTAAATTACTCTGTTAGGACACAGTTAATGTAAACTATAAAACGAAATTAACACAATTGTTCACATTTGATATCAATAGGAAGTCTCCGAAATGTGTCAAGTTGCAAGGTGCTCATTAAACTCCTGAGATCAATTCGGAATTACAAGTGACTGGCGCATCTACAGTATAACCACCGAATGATGGAGGCAAAGTACATAACCGCCACAGCTTTGGACGTTGAACGACGTTATCGTCCAATGAAAAACGTTACTCGCTTCCACCAACGTCACAGACTGGAGAACGGCTTGTCGAGGCAAACCGACGGACATTTAAACACGATTCTATAAGAACTCTGAATTCTTTGAACGATGATTAGGCTGTATGGAGTTGCGATGCGCGGAAAGTACGCGTTTTAGTGCCATCGAGGTTTGTGACTCTTTCCGTAACGAATTGCTCTCTATTCATGAAATCGCCGTCTGTCGTTTCTTGACAGTTGAACGAATAATTATGCGGAAAACAGCTCTATGGAATACAGCTTGTAATTTGTCAGTCAAGTAAAAACATCCAAGACTAGTAAGTTATGTGTTTCTCTGTCCTTATTAACGCATCCTCCATCCGTAACTATCATATTAAATCAGCTTCGCGATTAATCGTTCGATGCGCTACAAAAGTGAATTTAGGCGCTTTTATACATTGTACTTCGGTGATCTCTCTTAAGAGTTAATGAACAAAATACACCAAGTTCTGTTTATTGGATCTAATGAGATATCACAGGCTGAGGTGAATGACAAACTGCCCACAATATTGCTTTTAACAATGTAAACAAAATAAATAATCTGTTTTGTTTACTGCCATCTTGTTCAACATTGCATCGACTGAACTCTTATCTAGCACTCATGCTTGTAGTAATTCTGCTGAAAAGTAGTAACTTGGGTATAAACGGAGAACTTGTGTAAACACGTTTCTTGTATGTTCCTTCCGGTGTTACATAGGTTGCTCTTCGGCATATGATCGTGTAGTCGAAATGTGATCAGCCTGAACACTTTGCCTTGTGTTAATGTACCTTTAATCAACTTGATCTGACATGTCATTGTGCCTTCAGGCGTTTCTCCAATGTAGGTTGCCTGAACACGCCTAAAAGTAGCGTGAAAATTCTACAGCCTCACTATCGTCTCAGAAATGGAAGCATTATTATTGCTCTCAAATGTCACGAGAACATGTTAAATTTCTCATGAAACTGCCACTTAACCAGGCTTTCATGATCAGTCTTATGAAGGCCTTTGTAGCCTGAATAGGCTGCAGTAATTCAGGATACAAGTGTTCAAAATACAGAGCATATAGATTAGATGCTTAAACTATTTATACTAAAGATTCATGCTACATATAGACTACATTCATATATGTAATAATAATATAATACATTTTTGGAATTTGTCATATCCCATTCTAGTCTCCTCATTCTAACAGTTTATCATCTACACTTTAAGGATTATGCCAACTTTATGCAAGCCTCTGCCACACAAAATTACTACAATCTTAAATTAGAACACCCAGTTCCATTTGAAGCTTGTGGATGGTCTATATTTACAAAGGAGATGCATGGTTGGCGTATGGCAGCAGTATAAGGAAGAACTTGTGTAAATGTATTCTAAAAATTGATAGAGGATGGGAAACAGGTTTGTATGTCCAGTTGTACCACTTAGGTGTTACTAGGTCTGAAATGTTTCGTGACTGCATACTGTTGTTCGGTTTTGCTGCTTTTTAAACTTTTTTTGAGCTTTGAGCTTCTTTCGTGAGCTTTGGGTGTTATGGCTCCTATGACTGTAAATTTGTTTATGTAAATTAAGGATTGGATTATGTTTGGCCTTGACTATAGGAAATGTGTTATATTATTATTATTATTATTATTATTATTATTATTAACAATAATAATGATAATAATAACAACAACAATAATAATATAATTTTAATTTGTAATTAGAAAAGAACCAATTGCTAAATTAAAACCGCTGTTCATTTTACTCCATACTTTTGAAAATCACTTTAAATTATATTTTAAATCACCCCATCTCGTTTCAGGCTACTACATAGTAGCCTTCCATACTGCTGTATACACTAGCTAATGTGACTTTGGAGCACTTTGGGCAATGTTTTGGTTAATCTAATGTTTCTCTTGTGTGTTATGCAATAATTGGATACAGTCACACTTGTTGTGAACCTGGTTTTTATGTCATTTATGGAGGCAGCCTAAAAAGTAAAAAAGGTTTCTTACAAAGTTGCTTTGCAGCAAACTATTAATCACATGGATGTGTGTTTTTACATATCAGGGGCATAATAATTACACATAAAAGGCTCACAGTATTTGTTTTCTGCAAGGATTTTTATTAGCTGTTCTTTATAGCTATACATTATACCGTGTCAGACAGTAAGAGCCAAACAGAATCAAATAAAGCATTCAGTCAGTATCAGAAAGCACTGTCAGCACACTGATTACATGGACAAAATATGAATGTATATATATTTATGCATCATATTAAGCCTTTTTCTTTTGAATTAATTAGGTTTTTCAAAGAAAGAACATTCAAAAAGTACTGCACTGTCCCACATTAAGACATTTGAAACATTTAAGTCAAATGTAAACATCATTATACTAACTTGTGTGGTTGTTTTTTGCAGATATGTTTAGTCTCTCTGAAGTCGCCTCACTTAATGATGTCCTGCCAACATATCGAATACTGAAGCCATGGTGGGATGTTTTTATGGACTATCTCGGGATAGTCATGTTGATGTTAGCCATCTTTGCTGGGACAATGCAATTTACCAAAGACCAAGTGGCATGCCTTCCCATTCTAGAGGAGAGGCATGAAATCCTGAGAACTAGTCATTATACAACAGAGAACCCACTGGAGACCTCCACATCATCTCTGGGTTCTGCACCTCCAGCTACTCAAGATCTTCCAGACAACATTGTGCATAACATGTATCTCACTCAACGTACTCCCATTAGGAGCAAAATGGTCAGTTCCATACCTCAACCCAGAGGCCGCCCAACTAACCTAGACTATCAGCAGTACATTTTTGTTAACCAAATGTGTTACCATGTTGCCTTGCCCTGGTACTCCAAGTATTTTCCTTATCTTGTTCTGATACACACTATATTGTTGATGGTAAGCAGCAACTTTTGGTTCAAGTACCCCAAAACAAGCTCAAAGATTGAACACTTTGTGTCAATCCTCGGCAGGTGTTTCGAGTCACCCTGGACCACAAAAGCGCTGTCTGAAACAGCATGTGAAGACTCTGAAGAAAGCAAGCAAAGACTCATTGCTGGTCAGATGACCCCTAAGCATATATCCAAAGACAGCCGAGAAGACAGTGCTGGTTCATCCACGCCTATGTTAGGGAGCAGTGAGGTAAGGTTTTCCACGGAGAGGTTCTCCGCTGCTCCTGAAGGTCCAAGCATGACCATTTTGGACAAAAAAGATGGAGAGCAGGCCAAGGCTCTTTTTGAGAAGGTTCGGACCTTTCGAGCTCACGTGGAAGACAGTGACTTTATTTATAACCTCTATGTGGCACAAACAATCATCAAAGCACTGAAGTTAATTTTAATCCTGAGCTATACATCTACTTTTGCGTCAGCCATCCATTTCTCCCATATATGTGAACCTAAAATTGAGCACCTGACTGGCTATGATAAGTTCTTCTGCACTCACAACATGGCCTTCATGTTGAGGAAACTGCTTTTCACATTCATGGCCATAATTGGCCTTTATGGCCTTGTGTGCCTGTATGCACTCTTCTGGCTTTTCCGTCGTCCACTGAAGGAGTATTCGTTTGAAAAAGTCAGAGAAGAGAGCAGCTTTAGTGACATCCCTGACGTCAAGAACGACTTTGCTTTTCTTCTGCATATGGTCGATCAGTATGATCAGTTGCACTCAAAGCGTTTTGGTGTTTTTCTGTCCGAGGTCAGTGAAAACAAACTGCGGGAAATTAGCCTTAATCACGAATGGACATTTGAGAAACTCAGGCAACACGTAAGCTGCAATGCCCAAGATAAGCAGGAACTACACCTGTTCATGCTCTCAGGACTACCTAATGCTGTGTTTGACCTCACAGAGCTTGAAGTTCTTAAATTAGAACTTATTCCTGAAGTCAGAATTTCAGCCAAAGTCTCACAAATGATGAATTTAAAGGAACTGCATCTCTATCACTGTCCTGTAAAGGTTGAACAGACAGCTTTTACTTTCTTTCGAGATCATTTGCATTGCCTTCATGTGAAGTTTACAGATGTTGCAGAAATTCCTGCATGGGTTTATCTGCTGAGGAACCTTAGGGAACTGTATCTGGTTGGTAACCTAAACTCAGAACACAACAAAATGATTGGTTTAGAATCCCTAAAGGACTTAAGACACCTGAAGAAATTATATCTTAAGAGCAATCTTAACAAGATGCCCACAAATATCACAGACCTCTCACCCCATCTTGTCAAATTAGTAGTGCACAATGATGGAACTAAACTGTTGGTACTGAATAGTCTTAAGAAGATGACAAATTTGGCTGAACTAGAGCTCTATAACTGTGAGCTAGAGAGGATCCCCCATGCTGTTTTCAGCTTGATTAACCTGCAAGAACTGGATTTGAAGTCCAACAGCATTTGTACAATCGAAGAAGTCATCAGCTTTCAGTACCTGAAGAGACTGACATCCCTCAAACTATGGCATAACAAGATCACTGCTATTTCACCATCTGTAAGTTATGTGAAGAATCTCGAGTCAGTCTACCTTTCTTACAACAAACTGGACACCATTTGTGCAGCTCTGTTTTATCTTCCAAAGCTGAGGTGCCTGGATCTTAGTCACAATTCCATATCTTTGATTCCAGATGAGGTAGGACTTCTCCAGAACCTACAACACTTTGCTGTCACTGGAAATAAGGTGATGTCTCTTCCCGAACAGCTGTTTCGATGTACCAAACTGAAAGTGCTCTGTGTGGGGGACAACAGTATCACCATCCTCTCAGACTCTATTGGGCAGTTGAAACAGCTTGCTCAGCTAGAGCTAAAAGGAAACTGTTTAGACTACCTTCCGCACCAACTTGGGCAATGTTGTCATCTTAAAAAAGCCTTCTTCGTTGTGGAAGATCACCTTTTTGACACTCTTCCCCTGGAGGTAAAGGAGAACATGAGTAGAGATAATCTGTAAATCAAAAGTCTACAATGTGAACACGGTTTACGGCGATTTTATCACCATCAGTCTTTTGCTCAAAAAAGACATTCTTATGAACGATATAACCAAAACTCAATGCTACAGTTAGCTTCCTGTAGTCATACACTATATTCCCAAAAGTAATCGCTCACCCATCCAAATGACTGTGCACCAGTGTACAAAGCAAGGTCCATAAAGACATGGATGGCAGAGTCTGGTGTGGATGAACTTGACTGGCCTGCATAGAGTCCTGAC
>JAOYMR010000012.1:5371070-5387033 GCA_025802075.1 Tenebrosternarchus preto | reverse complement strand
ATTAGGAATGGGATGTCACTTAAGATCATATGTGAGTCAAGGAAGGTGAGCGAATACTTTTGGCAATATAGTGTAGTAAGACACTGAAAGAATGCAGGAGCTTGGCATGACTAGAAGTGATAAGTGAAGTCAACCAGTATTCACTTAGATACAAATTTAAAGTGAATTCATTTATTTTATACAAGTGGTTTTACTAAATGATTTTTTAAATGGAAATATGTATTATGTTTTATATTGTGAATTTTTTAATAACATTTTAATTCCATTTGGGTTGCTGGATATGTCATTTTTAGACATAAAACCATGCTTAGTGGCTTGAACTGTTGGTTATACCATATTGAAAACAATAGTGTAGTGTAGAATAGTAAACACTAGAATTTTTAATTGATCAAAAGATTGTGTGGTTGTGTAAATGCACAAATAATGGATTCATAACAGTTGAAATATAAAGTAGGGGTGTGGGTGTTGTGGTGAGGGCATGTGCATATTAGCCCAGGGCAAAATCAGAATTGTTAATAGAATTATTCAGTTTTTATACAGTGTATTGCTTTGAATGATGCTTTGTGTTTTCAAGAAGTACCCTGTTACCCAGTGTGTGTGTGTGTGTGTGTGTGATAATTCAGCTGTATTTGCTAATCATCTGCACATTGCTAGCTCATCATTTCTGGTCACATGGCTGCTCTCAGGCTCGTGCAAAAGAACAGGAAACAACCTGCATTTCCAAACACCGCAGGAAAGGAAACCATTTCCTCAGCTTATGGGACCCCGCAGTTCTTCATTTGTCTTCTCTGTTTAACATTGCCATATTTTTTGTGATAAAGCAATTAAGCAGTACTTAATAAATGAACTTAATGAATAAAATTAGTACTTAACAAATAAAAGTTTTATTGTAAAGTGTTATTTTTCTTATTTTAATGCAAAATATTTTAATCAGTGATTTACAAGCTTTCCCAAAAACATTGTAGTGTTTTGATCATCCTAATAATTTGCATTTTATTAATTGTTAACAAACTTTAATGAATTTAAAACATTTAGTATTTAGATTTTATCATCTAGATCCATGTTATTTAAAACTTAGCACCTTCAGCATCATCCTTTGAGTATTTGCTAGCTTTACATACATTTACCAAAGTTGCCACATGAATAATTTTAACGCATTAATTGAAGGTAACAAGTATTGTCCAGCAGGTGGCACTGCTGCCCTGAGCTTGCTTCATTTCTTATCAAGGTGAGAGGCCATTTTCTCACTCGTGAATTGCTATCGTTTTGTTTTTTTGTTTTTTTACTGGGTAGAACCTTTACCATCTGTTCATGAGGAAAATTTCAGTGCGAGAACTTCATTACTCTATATTAAATAATGCAGGCGTCTGTTCAGAATCCCGGATTGCTACTACATGCCAGGACAGCAACAAATTCGAAATATCCACATTATATCAATACCTGCATCAACGTTGGTGTCCTCTGTCTGGTATCATTTGAGCTCATTGCTCATTATATTAAGGAATTTTAAACAATCCTGTCGGTATATATTAAAAATGCATCCACACTCCATAAGTAAGCATATGACTATATGCACTGACCACTTTATTAGGAACACCTACCTGTAGGTATTCTATAGATATGCAGTTAAGACTATAGCCTCTGCCCAAATTGCATTACCCAGTGTGTAAACTTTCAACAATACTCTGCTGTCACTAATTATGTTAATTATTGATTTTTTTAAACCAGTGGAACATGCTGTTTCTCCTGCCTTGCTACCCTCCTAAATATGGTCAAAAGTGATATTGAGTGTTGGTTGCTGGGGTAGAGGGTACCTTAATGTTCATTGTGGCATCAGGCTAAAGTCGGTTACTATACACCTACAAAACATGTATTATGTAGGTGTGTATGGTATTACTGACAGTCAAAAGTGGTACAAGGTACAACTAAAAAAGTAATCAGTGAGTACAAGTTATACCAACAGCAATTAACTATACACTTTAGTGACAGAAAACAATATACCTCTACGCTTACTCACCAGTTTTATGTAAGAAACAGACTGCTATCCTTGGCAAAAAGTGATAATGTGGAACATACAGTCAAGATTAACACATTTAAAACAGTGTGACATTATTACATTCACGGCGTAATGTTAATATCCCAGCTTAGTATTAATATTCCAATAAGGTTAAGACATCAAAAAAAACGAAAAAAAAAAAAAAACCAAAACAACCTTTTATTCTGCACGACAAAAAAGATCTTTCAAGATTTACATTGACATAAATTATTTAAAACTGTTCAACAAAAATAGTAAAAATAAGTGTACATAAGTAACAGTATTTTTTTTCCAGCACAAATGGCAAAACCCAAGGGTGGTTGTCAAAATCAGGGGATGCAGTGTGTAGGTGACCCATTTCTGAGAAAAATAAAAAACATTATTATGCCGTTATACATGAGATATAGAAATCAGTTCAATCCCCTAATTGTGACGGACCAATTTGGTTTTTGTACATCATGTTGTAATTTAAAAACATGTTAAGTAAATATATCAACTATTTTTTTCTATATATTTGCACCATAGATCAACAAGTGGGAGGATAAAAGGCTTAAATGGAACTTCATAAAAAAAGAAACTAAAATCATACAGTATCATTTCAGGTTTTGTAGAGGCTACTTCAATTTCTGTAAAATAAAACCCTATCTGAAAAGGTTTGTGAAGTGTCTGAGGTAACAGTTGTCTTTTGGTGTTGGTCTCCACTGAAATCTCAACACATTCACCCACCATGATTACTATTATTAATGAATCATATAAAATACAAGGACAATGTAACAATACTAAAAAAACTGTTAAGAGCTGAACATTGTTGTGCGCTGAAGTGTGAAAATTACTTATTATTCAAGACCATATAAACTTGCACGGGAGGTAAAATCATTTACAAATACATTATAGGTCATGGACGACAGACACATTTTGGGTGTCTTCTGGTCTCATGAGCTTGTTTGCATTGCGGGTGGTTGGGTCTGTGGTTCTGTGTCTGATCGGGGCTCTTCAGGAAAGCAAGCGATCTCCACCATTCCTGCCCCTGTGCGTGGTACAGCAGTGTTCATAATGTGCCTCTGTAAATGCTTCACCCAGTCCTCCTGTACAGACAGTGGGCCCTGGAAGACTAAATCACAAAACCTGCAAACAGGGATAAAGTGTGCCAAAGTTACTCATGTCCTTGGGTGCGAATTGCTTGACAAAGTAACACAGTTAACCCTGAGTCAGTAATTGACCAAGACAGGTTTCTGACAGTCAGATCATCTTTAGTCATTCTGGCTTTCTGCTAGACATGCATTCTCAAAAATGTGTTTATTAAATGCCAACTCAAATATTGGACTTAACTATTTTAGTAAGCTAATCACATGTTCTGTAGCCATACAAAAAAAATGCACCTATCGTTCAATCATCCCAAAAAGCTACGTCCCAGTAAGCTAACCTAGGCCACTTTTTATGACAAAATCCAAGATGTCTAGATCCAAGTCAGTAAAATGGTGACAATGAACTAATCAATATTACTTTATTTTCATACCATTAGCCTGCACTGTTTGGCCACCCTCCTCGTCCTCGTACGTGCTATTAATAGAAACTGAAGCATCTAGCGATGAAGTGGCAGACCTCGCAAACTTACTGAATGGGTTTGAGTGATGACGTGCATAAAAAAACACTTAAAATCTATTGCATCACTCACTAGAGTTCCAAAGCGAGCAGCAGAACAGAAGATTAAGATCACTGTGCACAATGTCAAGCTTCAGCTGGAGTATCGTGTCGTACGCTGCAGCTGGACGCTGGAGCAGTGGAAATGCCTTCTTCAGGGTGATGGATAATGCTTCACTGTCAGTGTAATGGACTAATGTGAGTTTGGTGGATGCCAGCAGAAAGCTACCTACTGGAATGCATATTGCGAACAATAAGGTGTACTGGAGGAGGGATAATGGGGCAGAGGTTGTTTTTCAGGGTTTGAACAAGGGCTCCATTTGTTCCAATGAAGGGTAATGTTGATGCTACAGCATACAAAGACATTTTAGACAATTATAAGCTTTGTGGCAACAGTTCTGGGAAGGCTCGTTCCTGTTCCAACATGCATGTATCCCTGTGGACAAAGCAAGGTCCATAAAGACACAGTTTAACAAGTTTGGTGGAGGAAACTGCCCACAGCCCTGACCTCAACTGCACCCAACACCTCTGAGATGAACTGGAATGTCGACTGCGATCCAGGCTTTCTCAAACCTTCTCAAAAAAACATCAGTGTCTCACCTCACAAACACAAATTTCCACAGACCTATTCAAATTTTGAAGAAAACCTCCCTGGAAAAAGGAGGCTGAAGGTGGCAACTCCATGTTAATGCTTATGGTTTTAAATGGGATGTCTAAGAATGTACTTTTGGCCATCCAATATATTGCATATATTTCATCTCTGCTTATGAATACCACACTTAGGTAATGAAGAAACTGTTACAATACTATATAGCATATAAAACATTGCAAAAGACATTATTGCAAATAAACATTTTTGTGTGGTTTAATGGAAATGATAGGTAGTTGATTGCTTCCTTCTAAGCAGTTAAAAAAAACAAAAACACAACTAAGACCTAGATCAGACCACTTACAGAAAGGTCAACGAGGGCACGAACACACACACACACACACACACACACACACACACACACACACACACACACACACACACCAACAATCCCAAACACCAGAAAATGATGAATTACTATTCTTAATACAACAAACTAATATACAATACCTGCAGGTGAGTCTGTAGATTTCCTCTGGAGTGTGTAACAATGGAAAAGTCTTCTTCTTTGACCCAGACCTTGACCTCTGCTTTCTCTGTTTACAGTCATAAGCTGAAATATAAACAAAATAGAACACTTAAAATAAGAAAGCTAAACAGTATTTTAAGGATTATATCCTGGAATATTCTGGTGTTTTTAAAACTTACATTTACTTGCAGCCATAGCATTGTTGATTATCCCAGGCAATAATATCAACATCATTGCCTGTATTTAGAAAATGAAGGAAAGCCTATGCCTCGAATCATGCTTAGAATGGAAGTCTGGGCCAGTTTTTTTTGGTTTTGTGGCATGGCTACACTAATCATGTGCCCAGCCTGTTTTTCAGGCCTTTTACTAACTCCTTCCTGTAATTTCCCACAAACCCAACTGAACACACACACGTTTAAGTGAAAGAATGATCACCTTCAACTCGCACTATTATTCTGTACACTTTCTCTCATTTTCCATACTCGCACAGACCTGGAAATTATCCAAATCAAATTCCATCCATGAATCTAGTCTTAATCCTATGTTTTCATTTACTGAATTCTAAAAGCAGGACATTATTCTCTCTTTTTTTGTACTTTATTATTATTATTATTGGTTGTATCATTTTTATAAGTGAAGAACAGGCCAGGACCAAGGTACACAGCTTTAGAAGTCATTTTTAGGGTGTCGAGTTCTTAAGAACACTCAGGAACGTTTTATGTATGCCATATAAGCAAATTATTAAGGGAACATTTGACTTTATTGAGCTGACCTTACGGAAAGAGCATGTGTTATTTAACATAAAAATATGAATGTTTTGCTCCCTATTCCAACGGCTTATTGCCATGTGGTGTCAACCAGAGGAAGACGGGCTCCCAGTCCGAGCCTTGGTTCCTCTCAAGGCTTCTTCGGCGTGCTCTCAGGGAGTCGTTAGTGTCACCTTGGCTTACTCATTAGGAGACTGAATCTGGATTCTCTGTGTTGACGATTTCCGTAAAACTGCTTTGTGACATGTGCTGTGCTACACAAATCAATCTGAATTAGTGTTATGGTTTTAGTCTTGAATGTACATTATTTAATCACATACTTCAACCATCTATTGACTGAATTCAACAAGCACTCTTAAACATCCATTATAAGTGCACAATGTCAACACGATACCCCCTGAGTACAGGATGATAATTTTTTCGTCCCTGATAATTGACTATATGCTACAGACGTGGTAGGTGCTACGACTGAACTGGCTCTCTTCACCTGCATCTATCAGTGAACTATGATACTCACTTGTTCCTTCCAAAAGTGCATTTCTTCTCCGACGTGCATAGGCCCTCAAATGATTGGAGAGACTAACTCCACTGTGGAAAGTTGTGTTACAGTGAACGCAAACTTTTCTGTTCAGTTCATTTTTCTCTGAAAGAGAATCAGGTAAGCAATTAAATGATATCAAGTACTTATATTACACCAAGGTGTTAAATCCTCAAATCAACCCACAAAAGTACTTGCTTACTTATAAGTTCATCAACTCTATACACCCTCTAACAACCAATCAAACAAACAAACAAAAACAAATACTGATGCTCAGACAAAAAAATGATTATACATAAAATGAGGAACATTTAAGATCACAAGATCAAATGGAGCTAAAGTGTTTAGTAGCAGGGTCTGACAGCATCGTAATTTCCATTTGAAAATGTCAGCCAAATGCCATAAATGTAAAGAGCATGTACATTTGAGCTACATTAATAAGAAAATTATTCAAGCTCACTGAACAAAAAAAATCTTTGAACAGTGGGAACTGTGTTCTCTATTAAACTCATCTGGAACGTTATATGTTGGCATTTCAGAGTAGAATCTAGAACAGCCCTTGAAATTCACAATTTAAACTAATAACAGTCTACCATTGATTGATTTAACAACCCAAGAACTGGCTCGGTGTTAATTTGGGAAAAGTAGCCAACATATGTTCAGCAATAACTGTTGAATCTACTTTCTTGGTCAATATTTTTATACTTGTCTGTAATAAAGCTAATATGTTTCTCATTTATTAAGAAAATGAAAATCATTAATCCACATATTGCACTCAAACCTCTCTAAATAGATTTGCATCATAGCATTTATAGACAACTAAGATTAACAAAAAAGAGCAAGAAACAAGCAATACCTGATATTGAGTTTGGCAGTGTTTTAAAATGCTGTAGTGGTGGAACGCGCTCTTTAACTGGAGATAAAAGAAGAGCCTTTCTTGCTGTTTGGGGGGGGCTTTTGGCTTTGGCCTCGTCGTGAGCTCTTCTCTTCTTCAGAATTCCTATCAGGTCACTTGATGGCGATTCTTTCATCCCATCTTTACTCTCTGCCTTTTTCTTTTCCTCTACTGACCGAGATGAAATATGTCCTTGTCGTTTGCCACTTTGTCCAAAGCGCTGCACTTTGGCAGTCGAGAAAATGAGACCATTGCTTAATCTAAACGGATATAAAGTATTCGAGGCACGACATTTCTTCTCAAGAGCCTGTAATTTCAACTGGAACTGCTTCTTGTCACGCATCAGTTCCTTTAGGATAATTACAGGTGATTTGGTCGTAGATGAAGTGCATGCTTTTCCTAGGCGCTTCAGATGACCCCGGACATGATTGGACAGCCCAGTCCTGGTGTCAAACCACTCCCTACATAGTGGGCAAGTAAGCTCTGATGGCTGCTCTGATGGCTGCTCTAGCGGTTGCTCTAGTGGCTCATCTGACGGCTCTGACTGAGACGAGTCCACCTCTGTTACAAAAAAAAAACATGACAAAACAAAAGCAAAGTAAAAAATCTTTTTGCAATAAGATGCACATTTGTAATGAAAATGTAAAAAAAACCCTGTTGTTTCATACTTTATTCTGGCACTTGTGATGTTTCAAATAATATGTGCAGAATTTGTGGACAGAAAAGTCTTTCATAGATATATAATGTGTCATGTACTACATCAGATAATTTAGTGCTTCTACTGCCAAACAGATACTATGATTATATTTGTGCGGTGTCATACATCTTTTTCCAAAATCTCAGTGTGATGCTTCTATGATACACTGTTAAAAATAATTAATAGGGAATGTTTTGGAATTACGGTAAGCACAACCTATGTGCCAACTGTAAATGAAAAGCAGTATAGCAAAATGAAAAAGTAAGCGGAACTCCAAAGAATATTTTGTGGCCTTCTGATGTCTCCTTTTGGCAAAAATGAGTGGATGAAAACTGTGGAATACCATAATGATCTAGAATCATATAGTTTGACTTTCATTACACATCAGATTGCACAGTGTCAGTGTGATACTCAACAAACATATAAGACTGCTATAATCACATATTGTAAAGCCAACTTTAAGCTGTTAATTATAGAATAATTTAAGAAAATGTCTGAATTTATCTAATTTGAATTAACATTGAATTTATTCAAGATAAAATTATACATACATGAAGGGCCATGAAGTGTTCTAAAATGGTACCACTCAATGCCAATTTCCTTATAACTGTACTTTAAGTCACAACATCAGAAAATAGGATAATTAGACAGCAGATGCACTTGAGAAGATAATAGGAGAAAACTGAAAGGTTACCTGTTTTAACTTGAAGCACTGCAGCCATCCTTCGCCGAACAGGAGGCACTTTATCTTGGGAAGCCACCTGAGCCACTGATACGGCATGGCGTGCGTTGTAGCTCAGACCTACCCTGTGCAAATGCCCTCTTATATGGTTTGAGAGACCGACCCCTGACTCAAACAGAGCAGGGCAATACGGGCAAGACTTCAGATCGGTCTCAAAGTCTGCATGGATGCCATGGTTTGCTGTTGAACTTGACTCACAGATGTCACCACACACTTCTGTTTCCATACATTCTTCTTTGATTGAAAACATTTGCGGGGAATCCGGATCTTGTTCTGAATGACCACTAGAAGCACGGGGACTTCCCTTTGTAGTAGTTGAGCGTTTGCTTAAGAATTGGCTGTTGGTATATAAACCATCTTTAAGCTCACATTTGTCAGGTCTAGTAAGGTGTGAACTGGAGTTATGGGTAGAATCGTGTGTAAAACCGCCCTCGTTATTCACTTCCTTATACTTTTCAGTCATATCCTTTTTCTTAAAAATTTGCCTGCATTTAGGAAAGTCAATTAGAATATGTTGGCCTTGCATGTTATGGAACGGAGTGGACATTTTCCTTTTAGAAGGGGATTTCTTTAAAGTTGGCTTCCCTAAAGGTAAATGTTCATAGCTGGACCTTGATTTTTCTCTCTGGTAAACATCATCATTACTTTTTATGACTCCTTTACACGAAGCACCATTTCCATCAAATTTCAAAGTGGTAACTGAGCTTCCCTCTTTAACTGAGAACAGTTCCCTCTTCCCCTTGGCCTGAGATGCAGTGCCATCTTTCCCAGACAGCGTGGTATCTGAATGAAGGGAATCATCACCACAGTCATTCCCAAGGTCTGGACATTTAGTTGTTATGGTAACTTTGTCAAACATCAGATTAGATTTGCTTTCTGAGCCAGTGTTTTCATTATGCCTTTTCCGAGACAAGAGTGTGTTAATCGATTTGTCAAGTCTTGATTCATTTTTAGGCAGTTTATCATTTGTTGTGTCTTTTTGTTTTGTTTTGTCCATCTGTAATAGTCTGGGTGTTTGCTCAGACACCGGCCTTTCTTTTTTCCTAGAGACTTCAGACAACAGTTGTTCTGGCTCCTTCTCTGGTGACTGTGAACCTGCACTGGGCAATCTGCAGAAAGAGGAAGACTGTTTAGTTGGTGATGTATTTTTGCTACTTTCCAAACTGTGTAAGAACTGCAAATCATCTGAATCCACACCAAAAATCTGTCGATGCAGTATCTCAACATGGCTCCTAAGGATGTTTTTGTTTTTTGTTTTAAAGGGACACACTTTACAGGAAAATGAGATTGGATGTGAAGTTACTGCATTTCTATCTGATACATCCTTTTCTTCCTCTAATCCATCTTGCTTTCCCATTATCAGATACTGAGCATCACTTACACGATGTTTAGAAAGCATATGACCTTTCAGCTCAGTTTCATTCATTGCCACATAATTACACTTTTCGCAGTGATAGTACCTCTTGTCTTTTTCATGGGTTTTTGCATGTTGAACAAAGGTGTTAGGGCAGTTGGTTCCAAAAGTGCATTGTGGGCACTGCAATCTTGCATCTTTGCCTTCATCTTTAAGTTTATCTGTTCCCTTAATTTCCTCCACAAATTTCTTTCTTTTATTCTGGTGAACGGTTATATGTTTTAAAAGAGAGTTGTGATCAAAAAAAGCCCTCCCACATTCTTTGCATATGAATGGCTTTTGATTTGGAGCATTTGAGCGATTTTTCATGTGCCTTCGGGCATGAGATTTATCTTTAAACTTGCTATTGCTCGGAAAAAAAACAGGCTCCTCCTCTGAGCCAGAGTCTGTTGATAGATTTTCTTTGACAAATCCAAGCTTCTGATTTTTCCTATTTCTCGCTGGTTTAGGGAAAAAGTGCTTGAAGGCCACTGTAGTTCCATTTGAGTATGGCAAGTTTTTTGATACTGCTGAATGTGATCCAGGTCGTTTCCACTGAGGGTCGCCCTTGTTCACAGCACCATTGTCTGTTTGGCTTCCATCACCTAGGTGATCATTTTTTGAATCTAGACTTAAATCTTTGTAGAGATCCTCTGAAGGATCTACCATTACAACCATGTCCATTTTACGTTTCCTCTTTCTGTGGTTGATAGATGGAGAAACTGTTGGAATTTTTTCCTCTGTTTCAGAACGATCATGATCTTCCAACAGGAATTTCATGAACTCTCTCTGGGGATTCCAGCTAAGATCATTTGCATCATCATAGCTATCTAAAGAGTTTTCAGGAGATTCTGCGTCAAAACCCCAAATGCCACGGTTTTCAACATCTTCAGCAGTTAACATCTGTCTTATCGTCATTTCTCTGTCTTTTCTAAGGGAATCACTTTCTTCAAATGGGATGTTTGTTGTGACAGTAGAATTTTGTGCATGCAATGATTTAGGTAGGAATCCTGGAACATTCCTGGAAATGTCCAGTAGGACTTCATCTGATATATTGGGTGAAGTTGATCCGTTGACATATGCAGCTTTGGCTGGCCCATCGGCACAGATGGAGTCAATAAAACTAACATGTGTCATGAGATCTGTTTGGTCACTATTGGGTGTCAGGTTCTCACGTGGGCACTGCATTGATGGATCCAAAGCACTTCCTCCAGGAGAGAATGCTTGGTTGCTCATGACATTGTCAGGGATTTCTGACATGGAGTTGTCATTTTCTTCTTTCTTGGTATTCTCCTTCAAAGCAGACATGCCTCAGGACTGATTCTGGGAGATACAAAAAGAAAAATGAATTTTAATAAAATACAGAATGTAATTTAGACCAAGGTTATACGCTATCTTTGATCTCTAATTACAACCCCAATTTCAATGAAGTTGGGAAGTTGTGTAAAACATAAATAATAATACGATGATTTGCAAATCCATTTCAACCTATATTCAACTGAATACACTACAAAAACAAATAGATAAACACTTTAATTTGAGGCCTGTAACATGTTCCAAAAAAGTTGAGACAGGGGCAATAAAAAACTGGGAAAGTTGAGGAATGCTCAAAAAAACTGGAACATTCACCTGTTTCCAATGAACCTGTTCACCTGTGGAATGTCATGACTGGGTATAATGGGAGCATCCCCGAAGGGTTCAGTCGTTCACCAGCAAGGATGGGGCAAGGTTCACCGCTTTGTGAACAACTGTGTGAGCAAATCGTCCAACAGTTCAAGAACAACATTCCTCAAAATATAATTACAAGGAATTTAGGGATTTCATCATCTATAGTCCATAATATCATCAAAAGATTCAGAGAATGATGGTACTCTGATGGTACAGGGGTATTAGAGGCCATGGCATGGGTAACTTGCACATCTGTGAAGGCACCATTAATGCTGAAAGGTACATACAGGTTTTGGAGCAACATATGCTGCCATCCAAGCAATGTCTTTTTCAGGGAAGTCCCTGTCTTTTCCCTTATTTCAAAAAGACAATGCCAAGCCATATTCTGCACGGATTACAACAGCGTGGCTTCATAGTAAAAGAATGCGGGTACTAGAAAAAGAGTGTGGGTACTAGACTGGCCTGCCTACCTGGCTCTCATTGAAAATGTGTGGCGCATTATACACAAAATACGACAACGGAAACCCTGGACTGTTAAGCAACTGAAGTTGTACATCAAGCAAGAATGGGAAAGAATTCCACCTACAAAGCTTCAACAATTAGTCTCCTCAGTTCCCAAATGCTTACTGAGTGCTGTTAAAAGGAAAGGTGATGTAACACAGTGGTGAACATGCCCCTGTCCCAATTTTTTTGGAATGTGTTGCAGGCCTCAAATTCAAAACGAGTGAATATTTGCAAAAAAACAAGTTTATCTATTAAAACATTAAATATCTTGTCTTTGTAGTGTAATCAACTGAATATAGGTTGAAAAGGATTTGCAAATAATCGTATTCTGTTTTTACTTATGTTTTACATAATGTCCCAACTTCACTGGAATTGGGGTTGTATGTACATAGGCCAAGACTGTCAGGCAGTGTGCAGTGATAAAGTAATAATGGTAGGAAATTTTAATATACACTTTGAGCAGGATGATGATCCACTGAAAAAAGCCTTTACTTCAATATTGAACTCTGTCTGCATTGTACAAAATGTTACATGGGGCCTACTCATTATAGATTTAATTTTAACGCTAGGTATTAACGCAGATAACTTAAATACACACCCTCAAACCGCGGCAATCTCCGATCATTATTTTAACACCTGCTTGTCCCCTCGTTATTGTATAAAGTGATCGATAACCCTATTTACTGCAACACAATTTATTGAAATCCTTCCAGACTTAACTGCCTTAGTTCACTCTCCATCAGATCCAGAGTTAGACAGACTAACCAGCTGTTTGGAATATGCTTGTAGATCAACTGTAGACAAATTGTAGACTGTAGACAACGCTCAAACTTAAAAAGACCAGATTAAAAAAGCTTGGTCCGTGCTCCCACAATCTCTTAACTTAAAACAAGTAGTATGAAAATTAGAATGAAAATGGCGACTAAGTTGGACATAATTCACTGTGCCGGGAAAGATAGTCTCAATGAATACAAAAGGGCACTGACTAAAGCACAATCAGCATACTTTGCCTCGTTAATTGAGAATAACAAAAATAATCCTAGATTTCTTTTAGTGGTATTTCTAAGATTACGAAAAATCAGGCAGGCGCTGAACCTCTTGATTCCAGCAAACATAACCAGTGATGTTTTTATGGATTTCTCTAATAGTAAAATAGAGAATATTAGACTAAACATAAAACCCTTAATAGTTAATCCCACTGGTCTGTCAACTGGTATGGCTGATATTGAACAAAATTTTGTCTTAGAAGAAACACTTGAAGCTTTACATCCACTTCCACAATCAGAACTGGAAAAAAATATTTCATTGCTGTCATTGGAGACCAGTCCTGCAGCACTAGGGACACGTCCACTCCATCACGTCAAAGCACCAAAACACTCCCATGGTCCCAATCACCTTGTTATTAATTTAGTACACCTGTTCCTTGTTTCGTTTATCCCCGTTTAGTCCCCCAGTGCTATGCATTGACGTCACTTCCTTGGTTCTACGCCGGACGTTTCCAAGCTCATCACGAGCTGAATTGTGAGCTTAAATGTTATTGCTGCACTTGTGTTTATTTAGCACTCTAGCGCTTGAGTTGCCTGTACTGTATCCTTGTTTAATTATGGATAGTAAAGACGTGCCTCTGCCACCCTCGCCTCCTGCTTCTGTCTCTTTGGTCGCCTCTTCACAATTGCTAAATTGTACAACTTGCACATTAGATTCAATTCCCTCACATTTACTCAAGGAGGTACTACCAGCTATGATTGAAACTCTTCTAATGGTTGTTAGCACCTCTAATTAAGAAATCAAATCTTGATCCATATATATTATCTATCTATTAGTGCTTCTCGATCTTAGAGCAGCTTTCGACACAATAGATCACAATATCTTACTAGAAAGATTAGAAAATAGGACTGGAATCTCAGGAACAAGTCTTACCTAACTGAATGCTATCAGTTTGTAGAGCTAAACAATGTTCCTGCCAAACACACAAATTGAAATATGGAATCCCACAAGGATCCATCTTAGGACCATTATTATTCACATTATATATGCTACCACTGAGTACAATTATAAAGCAAGCATGGTGTCAACTTTCACTGCTATGCAGATGATACCCAGCTATACATATCAGCCAAAAGTGATGACAGACCCAGATTAGAAAAAAATGATGCCTGCATAAGAGATGTCAAAGACTGGATGTCACAAAATTTCCTGCACCTTAATGGTGACAGAACAGAGATTCTCCTCCTGGGCCCAAAGGCTGCCAGAGAGAAAATACTTCCCCACTGCACCTGGCTTGGTAGCTAAAAATCTCGGCGTCGTATTTGATTCTGACTTATCGTTCGATAAATACATAGTATTACTAGGATAGCTTTTCTCCACCTATGCAATGTTAGCAAGCTAAGGAATACACTATCCTTTATTTATACACGCCTTTATTAACTCCAGATTAGATTACTGTAACTCATTACTATTAGGATGCTCTAATAAGAACTTAAGTAAACTTCAACTAGTTCAAAATGCTGCAGCAGAGTTCTAACTAGAACTAGAAAATTCGATCACATCAGTCCAGTCCTAGCAGCCCTGCACTAGCTCCCAGTCAAATTTTGTATAGACTATAAAATCATTTTATTAACATACAAAGCTCTGCATGAACTCGCTCCTGATTATTTGCAAGAACTTATTTACTACTATGAGCCTCCACATTTACTAAGATCACAAGGTGCTGCTTCTTACTGGTTCCACTAATTAATAAGGTAACAGCAAAGGGAAGAGCCTTTTCTTACAAAGCCCCCCAACTATGGAACAACCATCCAGAAAATGTCAGGGACTCTGACACAGTCTCTTAAATCTTTAAGTCTAGGCTAAAAATTTACTTGTTTAGTTTAGCGTTTGGTAATTAATATTCCCCCTTAGATAAAGGCTAAAGATTCAGGGGTCATATGTCATCTCACCACTGCATGCATTCACTCAAGTTTGTTGACGGTGGAGTGGAGGGATGACAATGCCTCAAGGCGTCCCCAAGTCTGTGTAACCTTCTGGTTCTGTTCTTTTAGTTAGGCCATAATAGTTAATTGCCGGAGTTGTTGCTATGCTTCTGGAGGATTAATCAACTGAATGGAGAACCCTCTCAACACCCCTGATTCCCAGAAGAGGATGCCCCCCCCCCAGTTCTGGTTCCTCCCAAGGTTTCTTCCTCATGATCTTAGGGAGTTTTTCCTTTCCACTGTCACCCTTGGTTTGCTCACTAGGGGCTAGGACTCGGGCACTTGTGAAGCTACTTTGAGACAACATCTGTTGTAAATATACTGAATATATATTTTGAAAAGATAAAATTTGTCACATTCTGACTCAGTTATACCATTTTAAATATTCTTGCAGGAATTTGAAGGAATTTGTATGAAAGATAAGATGAATACAGAGTATTATGGTAAGGTATGATTTGGAGAAAAATACTATATTGTGCTTATACTGCTACATATTCTGATTGTGATGTGCTTCAGAATACACAAAAACAACAGCAGTGATTATCCTTTGATATAGGCTAGATAAACACTGGCCTGTATTATTTTTTACTAACAACATATATGCTTGTTGGATCACTTGAAGGTTGTCACAGACTCCCAGGTTTTACTAATAAATATTTTATATTTATGATTATTAAATCCTGAACCTACTGGGCCTGCTTTTGTCATTTAATAAGATAGAAAGAACCTGTTACATGTGACACATGAATTAAACACAACATCTACCACATTTGAAATTGTTAATTTAAAAATTTGCTAAAGCACGCCACCGCGCGATGCTAGACATCAATACGAACCACGTTGTGCAGATCAAGTCCTTCGGTACCCTAAGGGTATCCTCAAATGACGGTCAACCTACTTTGCCGGAATCAGCAACGACGAATTCCCGCACCCACCAATAGTACACGCAGACCCAGTCACCGGGTTTGTCAAACCGATCACCACCGTGGAAGT
>JAOYMR010000012.1:5346681-5370970 GCA_025802075.1 Tenebrosternarchus preto | reverse complement strand
CGTAAGAAATGGAAGAAGGCATGCCGAAAAGCGGACCCCGCACCAAGCGGGACATAAAACCGCAAGGAAAGAAGAAGAAGAAGGAGAAGTTGGATTTTCATATTGTTGATTACATCATTATATTTTGGCATGTGCAAATGACAGGTCATGAGCCCTAAAACAGGCAAACAGACTAAGTGCATAATCAAAAATGTTATAACAATATAGCAGTAAGATATATTTGATAATGCTTTTCGATAAGTATTTGCATGAGCCAGTATCAAAGAACAGATAGCTCAGAACAAACAACAAACAGAAGGTTGTTCCCTGCTTCCTTCATAGGCAAACAGGACATTGTATTGGGGAAAACAGGACAATTGGATTCAATAAGAACCTACTGAATCTACAAAAATTTCAGGTCCACTGAACAAATGCAAGGGTGTTATGATCAAACTAATGAATCAACCTCTTGACAAACATAATTACTATAAGATCAATTAACTGCCATTGATATTTTAGTAGATCAACGATTTAAATTCAAATTATGTAACTGAACAAAAAGTCTCACGCAAGTTTCATACAAGAATGTTCAGTGCAGTCATTGACCCTTAGATAATTCTGAAAGTTATTTACCTTTACATTCAAAAAGTCTGTTAACAGCATAAGACTCATCTTAGCATGCTAGCTAAATAAAGTTTCAGCAATGTTGTGTTGTGCGTTATTCAGCAATGTTGTGTTGGACCATCGATTGTTTGCCTTTTTAGAAAATGATTCAAGTTACAAGAATCTAGTTAACATTAGAATCTAGTTAACATTAGCCGAGTTGTCAAAGAGTCTGGATAATTCAGCTGGTTTGGGAGGTACATTTTATTATTTTTTCATTTAATGTCGTTTACAAGATGGTGAAACTAGAATATATATTTTTTTAACGTACTAACATTTTACAAACAACTTCTGGCCATTTCACTTAAATTTTCATTGACATGTTTTTCTTTACAGGACAATGAGTATACAAACTATGGGGTGGTTTACCAAACCAAGATTAGTCCTAAAATACAAGATTAGTCTAGACTAAAATACATTCAAAGGTGATTGACCACTGATGTTAAAATTATGTCTAAGAACACATTTAATCCATGTCAGCTGACAGTATAACTGTATACTACTACCATTATTCTCTATTGATGACTGAGACCAGCAAAACAAACACATGCATGATTTGTTTGTTAATTTAGTTATGCCTTCCACTAGGCTTGTGCAGAACAGTTTAAAAAACAATAACAACCTGATACTAATAAAAAAATGCTGATGATTTATACAATTTACACATAAACCATTCAGAATCTACAATGGCAACAAGATTAACAAGATTTACATGTTATCCTGTGATTTGAATTTATTAGTAGCCTTGGGCCAATAAACTACATTATCAAATATTGCAATAATTTAAACCAATGACGACATTAAGGAAATTATTGTTCTATGTCTTTTTATCAAATACTATTGCTGCATGCCTGTTCTGTATTTTTGGGTGTTGTTGCCTTTATTTAATCATGGACTTTGTATTAGCATTGTAATCTATGGTGTATTAAAAATTTAGACAAAAATGTATTTATGCATAGACCATACAAACATAACATCACAAACTAATTAACTACAAACATCAGAGAGTTTCAGTATGGCAAAGAATGCTGGGTACATCTCAGGACCTTCACTCTGTACTCCAGAAATGAAAGCTGAAGGAGGAAAAATTAACCTGCACTACAAAGATGAACTTGGATGGCAATGATTAAACTGCTTTGGCCATAACTTACATATGGGTGTGATGAATTCAAATATGAAGCAAAGACAGAGTACAGAACGAGCTCTGGGTGTACGTCGATTGATCGTTGGTACTCTTTTCCACAGCTGGCAGAAGAAGCAGCCTTGCTGAAAGCTCATCAAGAACTCCAACTCACAAAACATTCCTTATGTTTCCAGTTCAGACTTGTGAGAAAGAATAATTCAATTAAATGTTTTTTAATTATGATTGTTTTATTTAAAATAAATGTGTGCCCTTTAATAACTACTTACATAAAAGGAAGGTAAAAAAGTGCACAGCTAAATGTAATTATTTAATAAAACAAAACAAATTAAAAAAACAAACAAAACATTTAACCATATAGGCTACGTATTTTTACTAAACCAGGATCAGGATTATGCCATGCTTTGGGGGCTCTAAACAATCGAATGTTCTAGCCACCGACCAACGTGCACAGTCACTGACCTGGCATGGCCTTGATGTGCTGGATCAATGAATAAGGCTCTTAAGCCAGTTGCAGACTTAACTGAGATTTTGTCAAGAGAGGTTGATGTCACCGCATCTTTGCTTTTGCCAACTCTTCCAAAAAGCAATATATTGAGTGTATTGGAAACAGACGTACAGCTAACAAAGGACATCAAATGTGGGGTTTTGATAGAACTGGAGTTGAAATATGACTATGAATCAACCAAAAGACGGGTGTGTATTACAGCGTTCTAGGACCCCTGATTTTGTGGCGAACGTGTAACTGAAGATAATTTGCAGCAGACAAAAGCTTAAATACATACTGAAATGATCAAAATGAAGCTGGAACAGGGCCAGACAAGTGTGTCCATGAGACAAGAAGAGGATGAATCCCTGTTAAAGAAGAAAACATTGGGTAGCTATTTGTCCAAAGCAAAACCATCACAAGTCTCTTTCATTGAAGAAGCGCAAGCTACTGCTGAATTGGCAGTGTATGAACAGGAACCAACTATTGATAGCGATGACTATCTGCATGGTGCAGCCCATCCAAGTGTTTTGTCGGCCTAACTGGAACCCTAACTGGAAATGTTAGTACCTCACTCTCTCATCTTAATCCTGACAAGGTTACCACGCTTGTCTTCCTTACAAAGAAAGCGTAAAGTTGCTGGTACATGGTAGTGAAAAAAAGTTTATTATGCTAGTGAATGTAGAATTTTGTACAATATTATGTACATTTTCGGTATAATCTGTGATGATAACATACTGTAAACAAAAAACAAACAAAAAAAAAAACCATTCAACAGAATTTTCTTTATGGTTGTGTAATTAGTTGCATGCATATCATTTAACATTGTAATATCAGAAAAATTATGCCTATATGCTTTAAATGCAAGCCATTTTTCATTTTGTTAGTTTCTTAATGATGCTGTACAAGTTTTTCAAAGTTTGTAAAATGAAGTTGTTAATTTAGTGGTATAATTTGAAGTAAATCTTTATACATGTACTCTGCCCAATAAATTGCCTGATAAAAAAGTGAGTGGAAAAATGCACGTCAATAACAGCTGAAAAGTTAAATGGTTTGTCCTTAAATCACTAATAATATTCATGAATAAGTAAGTCTTTATTTCTTTGTTGTTTCTTTGTTTTTTCCAGAATGTTACAATAAATGTTATAATTCTCCTTTACTGTCCCACTGAGATACAATAGATCACTTTAACTGGCTGCAATAAAATGATCATGTGACAAACAGATGAAAGGCCCACTAATGTTCATGTGGGGTAATTCGTATGTGAATTTTTAACAAAATGATATAATTTATCCCAATAATTCTGGAGATGATTTGACTAAATTTATGGTCAAAAACTTAAGTTCAAGGATATTGTAGCAGGTGTTTGAAGAGGTAACTATAAACACTTATTTTGCAGAGCATTTATTTAAGGGAAAATATGAAAAGTTCAGGCTACATTTACTTTTTATGGTTATGTTACATTAGTTTGCTAAATGCTACTTTTAAATGTTTTTTATTTTTAATTATTTCAAATGTTTATTATATAATATAAACTTTGTCTTTTATAAAAAGACAAAAAGGATACATGCACATAAATGTTGATATTGCATGAAACTAATTCCAGAATTCATTAAAAAACGCAGAGTGAATGCAATGTCAAACTTGGATGCGTAGCTGGTAATTTTCATGCTAGCCTGAATTGCAAATAACTATAAATGAATTCAACTGCTAATCTAAAAATAATTAACAGCTGCTATTTCACTGACAAAAAGTGATACAGGCTTACATTAAAATTCTGCAAAACTCAGCACATAATGGGCAACTTTGCATTTACTTTTGTTTACCTGTATTGCAACTTGTGCCACCTGACTTAATTTAAATTAAGCAAGTTGACTTAATTTAAATTAATTTACCTGCAAGCTAGGTATCAATGAGTAGTAAGCAACTGAATAACAGTATTATTACACTATTTTGAAGTCAGACTTGGATGAATACCTGTTTCATGTACTAGAGAAAGTGTGACCATATTTATCTAATTTATTACTATTATTATTTTACAAAACCTGACAATAACTTGTACTAAACACACCTAGCCACCCAGCCCATGGGTCTGATTTGTTTTACAGCTTACTGTGATAAAGCTGTGATAAAACCAAGCAAAAATAATAATAATTACCACACTTTAGTAATAATACTAAAACACACAGTCAATACGCTGAGAAAGTGTCTTTGTTACATTAAAATTATCTTCAAATGTGATGTTCTACAAAATGTCTATGTGTAAAAAGTTTCTAATTTTTTTATCACTCACTACAACCTACACTTGATCAGTTGTGTTATGGCATGTGATACTACTGACACATTTATACAAATGTTCTCCATTGAAAATTGATTACTACTACATTTTTGTGACTTAGCTAGCTATTTGATTTTTGCTAGATATTTGATTTATGCAATATGGTAAAAAATAAATATTTAAGCAGTAAGTTAATAAACACCATGTCTGCTTTTGTCTTGGATAATAGGAATTATTGATACAAAAGAGAAAAAAGTTATAGTCCAATGTTACAGATCACTCATCAATAGTACACAAACTTAATCCAAGTAGTCAAAAATATTACAAACATTAAACATTAAAAAAGAATAAACTATTAGTCATGACCAAATTACAACCAGTCGCATGTCTTGTTGATTATGTCTTGTTTGAATTTGTAGAAATGCTAGCAAATTCTCATCAAGCATTCAGTCCTGCAGCCTATCCCATTTGAAACCGTGCAATTTACCACCGTGCATACGTCTTAAAAGGCCCGAGAGGTACTTAAATTCTTCGAAAGGTAGTTAGCTATCACTGACATATCAGTACTGCTTCTCTTCTTACTCTTGTTGCTAATGCACGTTATGAGTATGAGACTAAGTGTTAGCAAGGTAGGTAGCAATCATTGCCTATTATGTTCTACATCAAGCTTAAGAACACAGCTACCCATACTGCAAAATTTAAAGGAAAGTGGAATTCTTTTACTCTGAAAAGATATCATGCAGACAATTTTTGCCATACCTTACTGTTGCCGAAACTGAGAACAATAACACTGAAGTGTAATCTTTTCATTTTTACTCGCTCAAACCTTCCATCCATTGCGAAGCCGCCATATTTGCGCGATGGTCTATGGATAAGACCAGTACACCTTCCTGGGGGATACAGAAAGAAGTACATGGATAAAATAACATAGTCAGTGTTTAGACGTGATATATAATAAATGACCAATTACAATTAAACGACTATCGTTTACGTAACTCATTTGTCTTACTGTATATATATTATTAAATAGTATATATTTTATCAGTACTGTAAATAGTTTCACCCAAAGACAAAGTGGAGTAGTCCAAATAGGTGGCATCAAACACCCAAGTCGAAAGCGCTGTCGGTAAAAAAAAAAGACAGAACACGACCAGTGGTTATTAGGAAAGAGAAGACAAAGCGATCCTTCTCTGCTTTCTTCGGAAATAAAAACCTATTAATGTTTTAATTACAAGTGATGCAGTTGAGTGTGCTCTCATAAGCGAAAAAACCCGTCAGAAAACGACAGAACTTTTGTTTTTAGCTAGTAGCTGTTTAATGAAAATAACTCACCGGCCCTCGCCAGAACCTTGCTGACAAGAGTACCCATCAAACCTATTTCAGTTAGCTGGTTAGCTAGTTATCCACGCTAGCTATGCAGCTACTACCACACATTGAAACAGGACGTACTCCGCTTTGGTGGATTCATTACTTGATGCATTTCAGCAGATGGCAACATGAATTAGGCGTAACATTAAGAGCATATGCAAATAACTAGATGAACTACTAGGGTAGCTATTATAACCTGTTACTATGGCAGGTTTGCTAACAGTTTACCTACTAATAGCAAGAGTTGAACAGTTATAGGTAGCTAGCTACCTGCATTATCTATCCTTGAGGTATTGCTTTGCACGAGATCGCGACACGAGACAAAGAATAGAAAAGCTTGTTCGTTCGTTAGAAATCTGAATGTCTGCAAAGTATTAGCTAGCTACCCAATTTAAGGACTATTACTCCTGGTCATATCATATTAGCAAATTTTCTATTCCATAAATAATATACTTTCTATTTACGAGGTTACCCATAGCCAAATAAACGCTGCTATTGTTCCAAGTTTATTCTTGCTATCACCAGTTCAATGGTTGGAAAGTTAGGAAAGTTAGCTATCAATCTAGCTTAGTGCAAACCGAAATTGCAACTAGTTAAGATAGCTAGCTAGATAACTAGATGGAGTTTGACATATGGTTATTTGAGAGTTATTCATAAAAAGGTATACTAGCTAGCTAACAAAAAACAAGTCAATTCGAATTAACTGTGGTGAGTGAGACAGGTAGATAAATTCATTTGCTTTTTTCTTCTTTTTATTTTTATTACAAATATTTTATGTTGATGGCGTTTACTGTGGTGTTGGTTTATGAAGTACCCTGACGTTTACATTCAGTTGGGTGGCATAATTATGTGATGTAAAACAACGACATTGGTTAATAAATGTCAGAGGGAAAGGGATATTATCAGGCTGCTTTGCTAGTTAGCTAACTACAAAGCCTAGGATCTTTGCTCTTTACTTTTGTTTTTCCTCGCTCTTCCTTATCTTACAGACACCGTTACTAGGCCGTGTTTAATTGAACCCAGATGTCAAAGACAGAAGAATTCACTTTATCCCTCGACACCCTGTTTTTTGACAGACCAGTGGTTCATAAAGTGTAAGCATATTTATGCTCTATTAAGCTTAATGTGTCTGTCTTTTCATGTGTCTGTTTTTTTATTTTAGAATTAGATGTTGGCTGCAAGTAAACATACTTTTTGAAAAAGGAAATGAATGTAGTCTTACTTCTGTTCCTGAACATACAGGAAACCTTTATGCCAGGATCACAATGTGTGGCAGTTGGATGCTGGTCCCTCAATTTCAGAAATACCAGCAGCTCAAGACATCCAAAAAGAAGCCGAATGCCTCTCTTCAACTGGTGAGTCACAATTCAGAAGTATGAAATGAAATTATTATTGCATTATTGTTATTTTCACTCACAAAAGGGTTTATTTTGTTGTTAATTAAAAAAAAGCTGATTATTGGATTTTAAATTAAGAATCTCTGTTAACAGGGATACAACTGCAGGAGCCATTCATAGTAGAACTGGGGCATAAAACAATGAACTAATAAAAAAATCTTTAGTAATATTTATTATAAAATAGATATGTGCGTAATCTTTTCATGCTCATATCCCCCCATTATTATTAATTATTGTAACAAATCCTGGTGCAAAATTTATGGAGATTTCTTTATTTTGTTATTCTTTCAAAACAAAAGTTGTTTTCTCGAATTGTGTATGACACAATTATATTCTCATAATTAGAATAAGACCTTAGCACGAAGCCCTTTGTTTTCATTGTTTTAATGTTAGAGTCAACTAGAAAATGTTTTATCAAAGTGTCAGAAAAACACCTCATCCTGTTTACAAAGGTTACTCTCAGAAGGCAAAGTTTTTGCCACCTTTCCGCCGACCCGATGTCTGTTCAGGAAAATGTGTCCAACTTCTGGCAGATGAAACAGGAGGCCAGAAGGCATTTGGTGAATGGGCACTTGAAACATCTTCAGACATGTCCTACACTCCTGACAGCAATAATCAAGCATACCCCAGCACACTGCAAAATTCAGATCATCTTGTAGAAAACAGATCTTTTCATTCCCCCTCTAGCCCTCGCTTCAAGAATAGGTACACACATTATATTATTACATTTGTCTGTTTTATTAGCTAATAGACCTTAAATATATTGTGTATATATATATATATATATATGTTATATTATGTATATTACAATGTATATTATATACATTATATATTACAATATTTTTGGAATATACAACAGTACAAAATATTCCCTTTTCACATGAGTTAACATCATACTCCTTCATTGTTCAGAAGCAGACTTGATGACACAATAATTCATAATCAAGTACTAATGGGATTTAAAAAAAAATCTTCACCATGTAGATTGTTCAAAGCTCCCATGATGAAGAGCTCAGGGAGCAACAGTGTCTCAGTTCCAACAAAACCCAACCACAGCCTCAGCCATGTTGCCGTGGCAACTGAGCATCCACCTACAAAGCTTGCTGTTGCTACCTGTGGACCCTTTAAGGAACTAAGCCAGATCAAAGCATGCCGCTTTCCACAACAAAAGTGTAACTCTGGTGTGAAAAACACTCACTTACTCCCTCTGACTCCCAAGCCTCTTCAGATTACAGGTACTATGAAATAGTGCTATATATTGCTACTTTAGCGCACTGGCTGGTGAGTAATAATGATTTGTAAGCAAGAATTGTACGTATAATGGAGAGATGATCTATATACAACACATGTGGTACAGTATCTGAAATGAGCAAGAATAACCACATGAGTGTGAGGATCTTTTTTTTATCTTTCATTTCAGGGTTATCATGCCCAGGGAATCTTCGTTCTGTGTCTGAAATTTGTATCCTCACAAAATTACTGAAAGACTCAGTTCTCCCAGTTACACATGTTCATTTTGCCCAGTTTTAAATGATTGCCTTAATCATAATTGCATAGCTACTAAATTTAGAAGTGTCTTCAGAGACTTCCCCTACTTCAACTATGTGCAGTCCAAAGCACTGGATGATGTAAGTGTCAATCTTTCAAATAAATTCCATTGAATTAACAGTTAATTACAGTACTGCTTATTTTTATGGACATTAGTACCATTTATCACCGTGTTTAAGGTTCTGTACACCAACAAGAACTTTGTTGCATGTGCACCCACTGGCTCTGGAAAAACTGTGCTCTTTGAGTTGGCTATTATTCGACTTCTTATGGAGACTACAGAGCCTTGGCCCAATATCAGAGCTGTCTACAGTAGGTTACAATTTCCCCTTGTTTTATGTACATCTGTCTCTTCTATATTTTAACTTCATTCTGATGTTGTACATTTTCCCAGAGAGCACATAGGTGTCACCCCAATTAAATTATTGCTTGTTTTCAGTGGCACCAATTAAAGCCCTTTGCAGTCAGCAATATGAAAACTGGAAGCAGAAATTTGGGCCCCTAGGACTGAACTGCAAAGAACTGACAGGTGACACTGAGATAGATGATTTTTTTGAAATCCAGGATGCTCATCTTATAATGACAACACCAGTAAGTTATACCAAGTTTTGATTTATGCACCAATATATTTAAAATAAAATAGAACTAGAAACTGAAGAATCATGTTTTATTAATGATACATGCCTCCATTCAAAGGAAAAGTGGGACAGTATGACGAGAAAGTGGAGGGACAACTGTTTGTTGCAGTCTGTCCGACTCTTCCTCATCGATGAGGTTTTTATTATATTTACTGTTTTCTGTTATCTGTATTTCTGCTGCAGTGAGTAAGTATCATTTATACCTTTTCTCACTCTCACTCTCAATCTGGCACTGCATTGTAGGTACATGTGGTGAAAGACTTAACCCGTGGAGCTACTCTGGAGGTTGTGGTCAGCAGAATGAAAGCCATTCACTCCTACCGCTTGGCTGAAAATCCAGACTCTAAGACCCATACTAGATTTGTAGCAGTCTCTGCCACCATACCTAACATTTGTGATGTGAGTAATTAAAAAATTATTAAGATTTCTGAAATTATGTACTGGGTTTTGTCTAGTAACCGTTCCTATGTTTTTTTTTTTTTATTATTATTTTATTCTAAAGATATCTGATTGGCTGTCAGATGATCTGGGACCAGCCACTTGTCTGGAGATGGATGAGAGTCATAGGCCAGTGAAACTGAGGAAAGTGGTGCTGGGATTCCCTTGTGGAAACAATCAGAATGAATTCAAGTTTGACCTCTCTCTCAGTTATAAAATGGCCAGTATCATTCAGACATATTCTGACCAGAAACCAACATTGGTGGTAAGTGCGATTTACTGCTTTTTTTTTTTTTTTTTTTTTGCAGTTTCAGTTGATTTTTGTTTCCCGCTTATTTATTTATTTATTTCTGTTATTTTTCTGTTTCTCAAAGTTTTGCTCCACTAGGAAAGGAGTTCAACAGTCTGCTGCAGTGCTGGCCAAAGATGCCAAATTCATTATGAGTGTTGATCACAAACATCGGTGTGTTTTCTTTCTACTGTTGTCTTTTTAAGCATAGATAAATCTATGCTGTGTGAAGATAACTCACAATCTTGTCTCATAGATTGATGAAATATGCCAACTCTCTTGTTGAATCAAAACTCAGAGGTTGGTACGTCTCTTTTATATACTGTACTTGGTTAAATTCTGCGTGAACTGTTATTGAAACAGAGACTAAGAGAATAAATGTGTGAAATGTGAACTGATATAATGTTTTCTCTAATATGTTTCCATTAAGATCTAATTATCTGTGGTGTGGGATATCATCATGCTGGTGTCAGTGCATCAGACAGGAAGGTGGTTGAAGAAGCATTCACTGTCGGTGACTTGCCAGTCCTCTGTGAGTGTAGTTTTTGTATTCATCCAAAAAACATCATGTTATACCAGCAACACTCTGTATTATGTTTTCCATTATTAATCTCTTTATTTACTTTTACTTTTCTGTGTTTGCACAGAATATTTTTATGTAAAATCCAAAATTGTTTTAAAAATCTAATATCAATTTAATCAGTTACCACCAGCACTTTAGCAATGGGTGTGAACCTGCCGGCTCACCTGGTGGTGATCAAGTCCACAATGCACTATGTCGGCGGGTCTTGTGAGGAATACAGTGAGGCTGACTTGTTACAAATGATTGGTCGGGCAGGCAGGCCACAGGTACGGAATTAAACCACAGGACACATTTCAGGTAGTATTGAACTAAACACCAGAGTACCTAAACTAAACCTTAGGACATAAAGCGTGGGTTACAGAACTAAACCTCTGGGCACATTACCATGAACTGTTGAACTGAATGTCAAAACACAATAGCACAGGCTACCTATAAAGTTTAATGATTAAATTTGTCTACAAAGGATTTGGAGTTTGAAAGTTTCCTCCTTTTTGTAATGGTCAATTATCTGATCTTTTTCATGGACTGAATAGCTGTGACAGACTTTTGGAGTTATGGTAGTTTAATGAGTATTTGCTTTTATCTTTTAGTTTGATACATCAGCAACTGCTGTGATTATGACCCGGTCTCAAACCAAAGACAAGTACATGCAGTTTTTGAATGGTTCTGAGACCATAGAGAGCAGGTATGGTACTAGAGGAGCAAACAAAAAAAAATTAAACTTGGACCATCTTTAAGTGGCTTTAGTTATTTCCTTTGTTTAATTTGTAATTACTTTAATTAAGTTTAATTTGTAATTACTTTGAATTTTATGTTTCTGGTTTACAAATTTATGAACAATTAAATTCTCATTGTTAGCTTGGATACAAACTTGGTGGAACATTTGAATGCTGAGATTTGCCTTCACACGATCTCTGATGTAAACATGGCTTTAGATTGGATTCGTTCCACTTTCCTTTATATCAGAGCCTTGAAGAATCCCAAACACTATGGTTAGTATTGTTCACAGTGTCTTCCATATCATCTGTCAGCAAAGGTAAATGTGTTGCAAGCTATTCTGCTCTACTCATAAATTAGTTTAAATTTGTTTCAGGTTTTCCCACTGATCTTGACAAATGTGGAATCGAAACCAAACTGCAAGGTATGACAGATTCTTAGGTCTCCTTGTACAATTTCTGGCTTCAGTGACTAAAGACTGATTGATTTATTACTGCAGTCACTTGGCTTTGTGTCTTATTTTAGAGCTCTGTCTAAAGAACCTAAACTCACTAGCCTCCTTTCATTTGATTGCAATGGATGAAGACATACACATCAAGCCTACAGGTGATAGATACTCTTTTTCATTTGTTGTAGTATGTGAAATTGTTTTCCAGATAAAGCCTAGTTGGTTTATTTATTTAAAATTTTACTTATGGCTAAACTCTGTCCAGAGATAAGTGGTTCAGTGGTATCTTAGTGGTCAAGGTGTTCAGCTAGTAATCCAAAAATGTTGCCAGTTCAAGCTCTACCACTGCCAAGTTGCTACTGTTGGGCCCCTGAGTGAGGCCCGTAATTCTCAGTTGTTTACGATGTATGCAGTCATAATTGTCAAATATTTTATATAGTGCCTTTTACAACTATTGTCACAAAGCAGCTTTACAAATGCATGGGTCCAAGTCCCTAATGATCAACCCAGCTGTGACAGAGGCAAGGAAAAACTCCCTAGGGGGGATTAGGAAGAAACCTTGGGAGGACCAAGACTCACAAGGTGGCCCAGCTAGTAGCAGTCCATGTTTATAATACAGTTTCTAGACTGAGGTGTCCCTCAAAAGTGGATGTTGGGCTTCAGGTAGGTGGGAGCATTGGGGTCCCTTGGTGGCTTCCACACGTCCCCTGGCAAACCATATATATATATATATATAGTACAGGAGGGCCTGGAGGTCACCATAGTCATGAGGGCTCACTGAGCTGTTACTTTCACAAACAAGAGTGAGCACATGATGTGGCTGGATGACAGTATCAACATCTCATTGACTCTATGACTGGGGGCCCCAGGCTCTGCACCTTCATATGTATTGGATTAACTGAATAAAAACAAATAAAATAAACAAATAAAAATTGGAATTGTGTCTGAAACTCGGATTGAAGCTAGGAGACTGTTCCATAGCTGAAGGGCTTTAAAGGTGAAGGCTCTGCCTCTGGCTGTAGTCATGCTAACTCTAATAACTAAGAGAAACATTTTGCATTTTGAGAGCACAGAGGGTGAGTTGGGTTATAGTATGCAATGAATTATATAGTGGAGATATTGTGAGATATTGTGGGGCCAGACCATTTAGCAATTTATATGTAAACAAAAGAATTTTTAAATCAATTCGATATTTAACTGGGAGTGCAATACTGAGAGAACAGGACTAATGTGGTCAAATTTTCTAGCCTTAGTTAGGACTTTGGTTGCTGCATTGTGTATGAGTTGGAGTATCTTTAGAGACTTTTTAAGGCACCCAATTAGAAGACCATTACTGTACTCCAGTCTTGATGAGACCAGTTTCTCTGCATCTGATAAAGTAAATGTCTCAGCTTAGCAATATTATGTAAATGGAAAAAGGCAGATTTAATGACATTGCATATGTGTGTGTCAAAGGAAAGGTCATAATCAATAGTGACACCTAAACTTTTTATGACAGATTTAGGTCTTACTGAAAAACCATTTAAAGTAAGAGGAATATTATACAAATTGATTCTTGTATCTTTGGGTCCAAGAAGTAACACTTCAGTTTTATCAGAATTTAGAAGGAGAAAATTAGATGCCATCCAGTTTTTTATTTTGTGTACATACCTCTCAATCTTGGGAGTAGTATTGGAATCATCTGGATTAGAAGATATATACAACTGCCATCAGCATAGCAATGGAAGCTAATACCATGCCAATTCCATGTCATAACTGTAAGACGCTTTGGATTAAAGCATCAGCTAATGTGTGTGTGTGTGTGTGTCAACCTTTGATTTTGCACAGAAAGTGGGAAGCTCATGGCCAGGTACTATGTTGCATTTGACACCATGAAGCAGTTCATCAAGGTGACAGGTAGAGAGTCATTGTCAGAGTTGGTGAGTATGCATCCCACAACACAATTTGGGCTGTTTGAAAATATATACAAATTTGGTTGTCGTGCATACTTGAGCAAGTATTCTAATCTTTAAAAACCTTGTTTTTTAATATGAAACCTGTACTTTAATATATATAAACATGTTAGATTGAAATGATATCAGAGGGAAAGGAGTTTAATGATGTACAGCTGAGAGTCAGTGAGAAGAGGACCCTGAACACATTGAACAAGGATAGAAACAGAGTCACTGTCAGGTCAGGGAAATTAACGTTCCAGACACGTATTAGAAACTAAACTTCTTTGACCATAACTAAATAGGGAAAATTTATATCTTAGGTATCCCATGGAGGGAAAGATCAAAACTAACAACATGAAAGTAAACTGGTAAATTTCACTCCTAATATGTGTTTGTGTTTTACAATCAAATCTAGAGTCTTTGTTTATAGTCCCTGGTGTGTTTTGGGTTGACATTTGGTACTATACTGTATATTCCTTCTCATCACAGTTTAATTCAAGCTCAGCTAGGCTGCATTCCAGTTCAGGAGTTTGGACTGACTCAGGATATTGGGAAGATCTTTAGGAGTGGAATCCGAGTTAGCAAATGTAAACTGCCTTTTATGAAACTACTGATGATGATTTGTAAATGTGTTTTATATCATTGTCTTTTATTACATTTAAATTACATTTACATTTCTAGTGTCAGTGGTATTACTTTGCATACCTTTATTGTTGTGATTTCACATGAAAGCTTGTTTGGTGCTTGCTTGTATGTGTGTTTTGATTGGATTTTGTTAGGCCTGGCAGAGTTTCTCAGTCACCACCCCAAAAATAATTTTTCTGCACAGCTCAATTCCTTGGTTTTGGCTAAGTGTTTCAGGGCTAAGCTGTGGGAAAATTCTCCCTATGTCTCCAAACAGCTGGATAAGATAGGTGGGTTAACCATTTATCTAGTAGCTCATCTGGTGGAGCGTGGGGTTAATAACCTAAAGCTCATTGGTTTGATTTTCAGGGAACACACATACTGTCATATAGATAACAGTACAAGTTGCTCTAGATAAGCATGTCTGCCAAATGCTGAAAATGTAAATTGCTGCTTTGGGTGAAAAAGAGATCATTTTTTCATAGCCATAGCAGAGAGTTCAGTAATGTTTAATTCAGTTCATCAAATACTCGTTCTAGGGTTGTCCCTGGCAACCGCCATGGTGAATGCAGGACTGACCTCATTCAACAAGATTGAAGCAACAAATGCCAGGGAACTGGAGCTTGTATGTACTAGCTATTGGCTGCTCTATAAACGTTTCTAATCAAGTGTTTAATTTGAAAGAAAGTCAATTGTAATAACCATACACTGATCAATGTTTGTTTAGATTGTGAACAGACATCCTCCATTTGGAAACCAGATCAAAGAAGCTGTCAGCAAACTTCCAAAATATGAAGTTAGTCTGGAGCAGGTGATATGTGTCTATTTTAAATAAGATCTCATGTAATCATACAGTTTCAGTAGATTATGTAAACATTTATATGTGAAAAATGAAAGTAATTTCTAATAATGTTGGTATTCAAGTAAATTCCAATGTATAAATATTTAGTATTTAAATATTTATTTTATTTTTTCCAGCTTCCAAGATACAGTGCCTCTATAGCAGAGATTGTTGTCATGGTAAACTTGAAAAATTTTGAGCAGCTCATGACCAAAAGAACTGCTCCAGACTACCATTATGTTACTCTAATAATGGGAGATTGTGACAACAATGTGGTCTTTCTACAGAAGATCCCGTAAGATCCAGATTTGTTTCAAATTTGTTAAAAGGATTTGTTGGGTAATTTGTTAGGTTAAAGATTAGCGATAAATATAACAGGTATGTTATATTTGTCATATGATCAGAGATGCTCTGCTTTTGAAGTCTGGGAGCTGGTCAAGGAAGATAGAGGTGCCAAGAACATCTAAGGGAGATGAGATCAGCATTCATTTGATAAGTTCTGAATTTGGTATGTTAATGTCAGTGTTTTTCAGTCCCTTATAGTATAAAATGAACATTTGATTTTTTGAAAACGTTTTCAAACTTTTTTTCTGAAGTTAGTAATATGACATAAATATTGTGGCTTTTCCTTCCCAAGAAGGGTATTGGAAACCAATTTTAGAATGGTTTTCACAAAAGAAACTATATTTCTTTGTTGTATTGTTTTGGCATTAGTGTGTATCAGATGTCTTTTAAATCATGTAATGTATAATGAAGTATATATTTGTATGTGTTATGTAGTGGGTCTGGATATCCAGCAGAAATTCAGTGCCCTCTATTCAGAAGCACAGATGTTTTCATCTAAGTCAGCTGGTGTGGGGAGCCCAGCATATGTGCTTCAGAGAGAACAGGATGCATTACACAGACCCACCAGCACAGTGCTCAATTATCACAAGGCCACACCAAGAGCCCAGGTCACAGCACAGCAAGTTCACTCTAACTATGTTCCAGATGACCAAGGTATGATAGGCTAAGTCTTTCAAGCTCTTAAAACAGCCACTTTTATTCTTTACTCCAAAAAAATGGGTACCACTAATAAGAAGTGTACAATAAGATGATTCTTATAAAGGTTTTTTTTAATCATACTTTTCAGCTCTGTCTATGGGGGGTGGGATATTGCTGTGGACTGCGTTGAATCTTAAGATGGTACTTGGTCATTCAGTCATCATTACATATGTATGTGTTTTTATTGGTCTGATTGGAAACATATATTTGCATACTTATATAAATTCTGGCTACACAGTTACTGGTTAATATTTTTGTCTCGGCCACTTTGCACATTGCACATCACTTTATCCACTATATGATGTGTTTTGCATTTTGCACATCCATTGAGGTTTGTTTTTATTTTTGTTATCCATTTGTGTATAACACCACACTCTCAGATCCTTTGCTTTCTAAGTTTTGTTTTTTGAAGTCCTTGTATAGCTAGTACAGTTTGTACACTCACCTCCTTCTCTCGTTCATGCCTCTCTATTGTATTGTATTTTACTTTATGATACTGTTTGTTAAATATCTGAATTGAGGCAGAGGCATAAGCATATCCTAGCACAATAATGTGTTCCTGCTAAGGGTGTTTTTTTTATGTTGCCTTAGATGCTTTGAGATGGCTAATCATTAAATCCATCTTTTACCACTTATCCTGGTACAGGCCATGGGGAGAGCAGCCTATGCAAAGAGGCCCAGGCCTCCTTTTCCCCTGCCACCTCCTCCAGGGGGATACTGAGGCGTTCCAGATTATTGAGCTCCTCACTGTGTCTCTAAGGGAGAGTCCAGTCACCCTGCATAAAAATCCCGCTTTGTCTGCTTGTATCTGCAATCTGCGATCCGAACATAGATTGACTGGTAAATTGAAATCTTTGCTTTTTAGCTCAGCTCAGCTTAGTCAACCTCTCATTCCATCCTTCTCTTACTGAGATATTTGAACACCTCCACTTGGGGCAAGAATTAGTTTTTCAACTATCCTGGCCACCTCAGTCAGAGTAATGGGCGAACCCTCGTCCGGGTCTTTAAGCTCTGCCTCCTCTGAGGAAGGGGTGCTGGTGGGATTGAGAAAATCCTCAAAGTATCCCTTCCACTGCCCAATGACATCCCCAGTCGAAGTAAGCAGCCCCCAGCCTCACTGTATACAGTGTTTGTCAGGAACTGCTTGATGGTTTGCTAGAACCTTCTCGGTGCCAGTCGATAGTCATTCTCCATGGCCTCATTAAACTTCTCTCATACCTGAGGTTTTGCCTCAGCAACAGCCAAGGCCGTGATCTGCTTGGCCCGTCTGTACCTATCTGCTGGCTGCAGAGTCCCACAAGAGAGCCAGGCCTAATAGAATTCTTTCTTCGGCTTGATAGCCTCCTTTACCAGAGGTGTCCACCATCTGGTTCAAGGATTGTTGCCACAATAAGCACCAACAACCTTGCAACCACAGCTCTGTTCAGCTGTGTCGACAATGGAGGCACGGAAAAAGGCCCACTCAGATTCAATGTCTCCAGTCTCCCTCAGGATGCAGTTTAAGATCTTTCTGACAGGTTCCTCAGCCAAACGTTCCCAGCAAACCCTCACAACATATTTGGATCTGCCAGGTCTGTCCAGGATCCTCACCTGCCATCTGATCCAACTCGCCACGAGATGGGGACACCTCCGCTCCTCTCTTCACCCAGGTGTACAAAACACGTGGTTGCAAGTTCAATGAAGCTGATCATCAAACTGTGACCTAAGGTGTCCTGCAGCCTCTCGGGTTCAGATCAGAGGGACCATTCCAGAGCCCTGTTAAGTTCCAGTCTAGGTTGGGCCTGTAACAGCATTGAAGAGATCGGGGAGCCTGATTATTAGTAATTCTGTACGAAGGAATGATGACCAAAACCCAAGAACCCAAAAGCAAACCAATGGATGAAATAGGTATAAATTTGTAAGTGTAAAATTTTTGTATGGACAGAATACAACACATCAGACAAACTACAGGAAGGCCCACACTGAAAACTGAAAACAACAAACAAACATAAATCCCATGCAGACTACCCAAGGAGTGTCTGAATTCTCTACACCAAACAAAGGGAAAACAAAAGACAAGCCGACTTTCCTACCTCCATGGCTAAACGTAAACAGTTACAATATGTGGTGAAATGATGATATCTATACACAAGTTACACTAAGAGTATGAACAAGAGCAAATCCATAATCATAGTCTATGACTTTTTCCGATATGGAGGCGGACGCATACAATGAGTAGAGCGAGATTTATTAGGGTCCATCCATCCATATCCAAATCCATGGTCGTTATAACAGTCCAGAGTTGTAAGGCCAGAACGAAGCATGATTACAAGCAACAGAACAACAAACAGGCAAACAGGTATATAGACACGAAAACAGAAGATCCAAGAGCATAGATATAAAGATGAAAACGCATGAACATGAAATGAACAGCGAAGAGGACCCAAACCGACGAAGACTAAATACCAAACCAAATCAACACAAAACATGAAAACAGGTTGAAATTAAAGACTGAGAAAACCAAAATACAAACAGGAACGGAATGGAGTGTGAATAGCCAGGGAGACCGTGACGCAAGAGGAGGTGAAAACGTGACATAGTCGTTAATAAAATTAAGGGCAATCAAATAGAGAGCAAATACAAAAGCGAGGTAATCAAAGCAAGGCTTCCCGAACAGCGTTCTTGACGGTACTTTTATAGTCATCAACTTCGGGGCAGCAGA
This sequence comes from Tenebrosternarchus preto, assembly GCA_025802075.1. Lineage (NCBI taxonomy): Eukaryota > Metazoa > Chordata > Actinopteri > Gymnotiformes > Apteronotidae > Tenebrosternarchus > Tenebrosternarchus preto. The sequence goes on along the minus strand of JAOYMR010000012.1, from coordinate 5,351,852 downwards.
TCACTGTGGCTCATTTAGTTTATTTAACAACTGCTTGTTAATCATTTAAGGGGTTTATGACCCAATTAATAACAATTAATAAAACCATATAACTGATTAAACTCATACATCTTTTATAAGGGCAGTCTGTAAAATGGTTCAGAAAATGTATATATTGAAAACTCAGGTTTTTAGAAACACCTTGTTGGTCGATAGCCCATCAGTTCCCGAGCGCAATTGTGAGTTGTATTCAAAATGCCCAGCTATGTTGCTTTGCATGATGAACTTGTACTAGCTCAGTATCCACATCCAAGCTCTAATGTTTCAGTGTTAACGCTGTGTTGAGAGTAGTCCACCCATATAATATCTGCTCAACGGCGGTCCTGTGGTCCTAACCTGACCAGTGATGTATCAATAACAATTTGCAGTATTTTTTGCCAATGTGAGCTGTTGCCTACAGCTCAATGAAAAGAGACCTTCTTCAGTTTCTTTTTGATACTTTTGATTGTGCTGTTGACAGCAGTTTCTTGTTCATATGTTAACTTCCATTTATCTGTGCTGCAGAACTTGCTAAGAGAGAGACTGGCAAAAGGCAGTGTAATCATTTTTGTAAAAACAAGGAGCTTTGTGGCCATGATTGCTGTGAGTACCAGTGTAACAGGAATACTTAGACTGCTAGCTGTGAGATCAGATAAGAATGCTAACTGTGAAATTTGATTAACAAATGAAGAATGTTTTGTTTTTGACTCCTCTCCCACCCTTTAGGCAAAGTTGGAGTACAGCTGGGGATAAAAAGACCAGTAAACCAAGAGTCTACCTTTTCATCATATCTCAAAGATCTAAAGATAAGGAATGAGAAACTCTTAGAGACCCCAGTCAAACGTTTAAAGGTCAGCCAGTGTTTCTTTTATTCTCACTACCTGTTATATACACTATTACATCTCTAAAATTGTTTTCTTACAGATGAGAATGAATAATGAAGCTGAAAGTGTCAGCATGCAGCAGTTCTCATACAAACCAAAAGACACAATTCCAGCTTATAACAGGTATTGTAGTGTTATACACTGGCTAACAAATGCTGAAGTGGCTTTTGAGAAAAATGACAAAGGCCTGCATAGTTTATTTATGAGAATAAAATGGGCCTGCCACTGCGTAAAAAATCAACTGATGAGTAATGTCCAAAATGTTTTGGAACATATTTCTGATGACTGAAAACTTGAATAGCCACACAAATGAGATTTCTACCCACCTTAATTGATGTATTCTTAAGAGTGTGTTGCTCTTTTTCTAAAGATATGAGGGATGTCATTATTATCCTAAAAGTACGACCCACAAAATGGAAGTGGGACAGGAATATTTTGAGTCAGACCATGATGGTAAGCATATGTTTTCAAAATCCTCAGTCGTTTATAACAACAATTTATTTGAGCGAGGTCACTGCCCTGTTTACCAAACCTAATTCAAGAGTGACAAAGCAATGCAGCTCGCTTTTTGTCCAGCAGATGGCATCATAGCTCTGAGCCACTGAGTTTTCCAGTCGCTCTGCATACAGTAGGTGGACCAAAGTTAGACGATGATACCAAACTAATCATATCTAATCATAATCATTTCAGTATATCCACAAGAATTGCTTGTGTATTTAATTTTATCATTGTTTTAAAGATTTTTGTGTATTTTTAGGAAAGAATCAAATGTTCTACACTAATACTGAAATGACACTTCAGTTCTTGTATTATGTATTTTCTGTCAGGATAATCAGTTGCTGCTGAATTATAAACAACATACCGTTTAAAATAAGTGAAAACATAAGCAACAAAGTAAAATACATAGATTACACTGAACATGGTGGATAAAACCAAACAAAGAAACTCTTAAAAAAGTTTATGAGCTCACCTATGCTACTGTTTCAGATGTTTTTATTAGGAGAGAAACTGCTGAGAGACCAATGAGCAGAATTCCTGCCAGTCACAATAGAGCTGATGCCATCAGGTCATACCCAAATCGCAGTACTGACAGTGACTTCCTGCCTGATGATGTGACATTTGACCTAGCAGTGGATGAGTGGGAGGATTTTGATGATGATCATTTGATTCTTGCTAGTGAGATTTCATGCACAGAGAACTGGAATGACTGTTTCAAACCAACAGGTGCTTTTATATGTACTGTAATAACTAAATTTACTTTAGAAAAAATATTGTTTTGAAGATGAACAGATATTCCACATTAAATATTTAAATTTTTCAGATTGTCTGAGTTCAGTTCCTTCTACCCAGGCAGCGCCTAAATCTGGATTACAAGAAAGGTCAGGCATCTCTTTGGCTTCTTTTAAAAATATGTATTTCCAAGATTATTATTTTAGCAAATAAATTAAAAATACTTTTGACATTACTTACAGGACTCTACCTGTTGTTACAGCATTACAAACAGTGAGTTTTCTAATATATGTATTAAAATTTGTACGTGTATTAAAAATGTTCCCCTAGGAACAAATTCCACAAAAATATTCTTGATATGAGTCAAGTCATTGTCATATATTAATTTTATTTTCTTTTTTTTGACAGCGTGCATGTCCAGAAATATCTGAAGCTTTAGTGAAACATCAACTCCAAAAACAAACATGTGAAGCAAAACATTTGTCATTGCAAAGCCGATTTAATTTTTTCTCAAAGGGAGACTCAGCAAAAGAGGAATACAAAGGCTTTGCAAGGTAATCTGATAAACCATCACACACTGTATTATTGTGTGTGTGTAATAGAGAAAGAGATAGTATTACTGTGATAGATAGATAGATAGATAGATAGATAGATAGATAGATAGATAGATAGATAGATAGATAGATAGATAGATAGATAGTTTAAAATATTGTTGTTTTTATTATTATTACAGGGATCAAATGGAAGAGAATAATGAGGTTGATGTTTTCCTGGGTATATTTGATGGGATTTTCTAGAGATTCTTGTGATTGTTTTTAGTGAGTATTTATTTATTATTTGGTGTTAAATATTATTACCGTATATACATTGTATTTATTCAATTAAATGTTTAGGCATGTGTTTGTCATTTAAGCACATTTTTAAGAAATGTTATTTAAAAACGTAAAATTTATATTCTCCTTTAAACATTAATAAAATATTTCTTATATTTACAAAATGTATACAGTCAAGCTGGCATGGTTCCCACTGAAATTGTGAATAAGTGAATAAAACAACAATAGCACTGAACAAAAATGAAAACTGAAAAAAAATCAAAATAAAAAAACAAGGATACTCTCATTGACGTGAAGCACTTCTGTGCTTAGTACCTCTGATGTATTTTTCCCAGTGGGGCCACCTAGTGGATCATTTTCTTCTTGCTAACTGTGAGTGAAGTACATTTCAATGAAGTGTTTCACATCAAAGAAAATGCTAGTCTCACCATACACAAATGTGTAGTGCTTTAATAGTGCTAGTTATATTACACTGGTTTCTGATTGTTTTCTCTGTGTGCTGAAGTAAAAGCGAGGTGATGGCACTGAAAGAGTGACAAAACTTCAAGTCCTTTTATTAATATAAAAATGCAAATGACAAGGATTTAAAAATAACTTTTAAGGAAGGGTCAGTATTATCCATGTATTATCAGACATGTAAAATAACACAAAGAAACCCCATTAAAACAATAGTTAATTAAGGGTTCCCCCACCTCCTCCTCCCCTGTAATCTCAGCATATCATTAAAAAGCAAAAACAACAAAAGTGGGAAAAGCACACAAGTTTTTATACATATTTTTGATCTCTGGGTGCTCTCTCACTGCCCTCCTCGGCTTCTTTGGGCTGCCTTGTGACTCTGTAGGCAACTGCCTTATAGCTGATACAAAAAAAAAGAGGAGAAAAAAATATTGTAAGATTACTGTCAAGTATATGTTGCGAGCTATAAATGGTTTAGATATATTAAATTACTTATATTCTGCACTTGCAAACATTGTTTGTTTATTTAGCAAATACTTACGGCGCAGTCTCATCATGCAAGCCTTTGAAGGCCACACACTTTAAAACTCCTCCTATTACCAACAAGCCTCCTCCTATCCAGGCCACAAAAAGGGCGGGTCCAAATGTGTACCTGGCCGGTGGATAGCAAAACGTACGCCCCTAAAAAAGTGACTCACATCGTGCTTGCCTCCACCCCAGTATGCGAGATAAAGGCATTTAGAGGAATATGTTCTTATGAAGTGTTTACTCACGTTGTAGCCATTTGATTCCCTATTCCTTCCATCTGTGGCACTCCTCCATAATTAGGATTGTATGTGGTCATCCTGAAACTGGCCACTATTTGGTTTGCGTACACGGATGCTCCAGTAATGCCACAGATGCCTAGGAAACACCGCAAGATCACAGACAGGTGAATTGTGTTTTCTCTAAAGGCTGTAGTGTTCTTCGCATCTGACAAAGGCAGTGTGCAGTAATTAAATACAGCACTGTTTTTCAATTTAATGCTAGAACAATTGCTAAGAATTTCTGTTCACCTGCAACAAGAAACATGATGCCTGCTGTGAGTGTCATTTTCGCCTTTGAGGAGTCCTCTGTGTTGCCAATTTTAAAGCATTTCAGAGAGAAGAAGGAGATCCCGGTGGCGATCACACCCATGATGACAGCAACTATCATCATAGCTCTCACAGCTTGGAACTGACCTGATACACAAAAAGGTATACGAAAGGTATTCATTATGAAACTCTAAAGCTCTAAAATTGGAAAAAAAAAAAAAACAGAGTAGATTTGTGTGTGTGAATATATATATCATTTGATTGTTGCTCAGGAAATGAAAACATTTAAGAGGAGATTTGTTTCAGTGTGACAGATTTCTTTGTTTGTTTTACTCCTGATAACATGAATTCAAATGCACCTGGGTTTTTTAGTTCTGCATTCATTTCCGGTGTCTATGCCTCCACCGGGAACAATGACTCTTGATTTAAGTGTTGGTTTGCTTTTGGGTCTTTTGTTAGTTGACTTACTCCAGTACTTTTTTACAAGACAAATTTTGGGGTCTTTTCATATATACATTTAATGGAATTTTTTGTAAGGATTGCTCAGCATAATTGTTCAAAAGATGTCTGTTGAACAAACTGCAGTTAGTCACTGTGCAGCATACACTGTAAATGTTAATTTAACACTTTACATATTCATTGTTAGTCACTGTCCACCATACACTGTAAATGTTCAT
>JAOYMR010000012.1:5312034-5328454 GCA_025802075.1 Tenebrosternarchus preto | reverse complement strand
AGCTCAGTCATAGCTCCACCTGTTCACTAGCCTTATGCTTGAGCTGCCTCTGCATACACACACACACACACACACACACACACCTCTGCACGCTGACTCACTCACTAACACGCACTCCTCCCCTCGCCACGTTCTCTCCCTCTCCTTCACCAGCTCTGCTCTGCTGCTCTTCACACACTCGCTCTTTCCTGCTGTGTATGCCGCTTCTGCCCTCTGCTCTGCTCGGCTCGGCGGGGCCTCCAGAGCAGGCCGTTTCTGTCCTCGCCACCACACCACTCTCTGAGACCACCGGCCTCACTGGAACATGCTGGATATTAACGGATGCACCGTGTTACTTCTTTTAGGAGTAAAAGCGTAGTATTCGGATAATGTGATATGAAAGTGCAGTGAATTAATCCAGTGCAACTGAAGGCAGAGGCCCCTCACACCTTTCTTGTGAATCTGGGCGTGTGTGTGTGATTGTGTTCTATAGGAAGGGTGCTGAACCAGAGGAAATGGACAAGGACATGATTCTTCAGGAGAAGGAGGCTGAGGTACATCAGTCTTCTTCACAGCATCAAACACACATGCACAAGCCTTAATTTTCCACCAGCCAACTCCACTAATTACTTCAGCCTGTTGGGAAGGACCGTTCTAACCCCGGATGATCGGCCTCCCGTGTCCATCGCACACCGCTCGTGTTCAGCGGAAGCTCCTGGCTAACACCGGCTATGCATTTACTCTGCAGCTGAGACGTATGCAGGAGATGATCGCCAAGATGCAGGCCCAGATGCAGAAGCAGGGCGAGGGAGAGGGTGACGGCCCACACATGTGAATGAACTGGTAAGATCATCCGAACAGTTCATTCCACTTTTCTCTAGAGAGCAGGACACCGTTTGACTTGCTGGGTACTGATGTGTCCTGGTGTGGTTGTGCTTTCCCTCAGGTGCGAAGCTGGTGCTTGCGGCATGGCCAGTTGAGGAATCGACAGAGAAGGGGAGAAAGTGTAGCTGAGAAAATGAGAGGGCTGGCTTATGTCACAGGTTTTCTTGCCACTTTCTTCTACTCTTACTTGGGATAATGGTTCTTTTTTATTGTAAGCAGTTTTATTGTTTTGTATTTACTCAAATGCTGCTTCTAATATCATTTCATTTGTACCAATATAATGAACTATGCCTGTAACCAAATTGAAGTATACCAACTAGTAGCAAGCCCCCCTTCACCCTGTTTTTTTTTTTTTTTTTATCAGTGTCTTGTATGTAATGGCGTTTTATAGATTCTCTCTTTTTTTTATTTGTTAAGGCTAGTTGCTGCTGATGTTCAGAGAGATCTCACTGCTGTATTCCCTTTAGGGGTTGTTTAGCCCACAATGCTACTTTGGCTAAAGGTGAAGCAGAATTAGCAGGACTTGTGGAAATCGTAGGAATCATCTGGGATGGAGGAGTCGAGTTTGACGAAACTTTTCATTTGTCTCGACTGTAGTTGATCAACCAGTTGTCATGGTAAATTGGTCAAAGTTACTATAGCCATATATTAGCCAGTTGGCTATGTACAAATACTAGCAATATTTGGCATTGGCTGATCAATCACATTTGAGATTAGTGAAGCATTTGAGTAAAACTAGATTTTTATATTTGAACCAGTGCTGTAATGTTTTGTAGATTTGTAAGTGGTGATGGAGAATCTCATGCTTTAAGCTGGGATCTCTCCAGCACAACCTTCCCCTTGCAGCACGTACAAACGTGTAAGTGGACCTCAGCTGGTTAAGAATATGCTGCCACAGTCGCAGTGACCTCTGCGCTGCTCGGTCCAACGATTCCTCCGCTCTGACGCACTTGATTCTGCTCGTGAAGGGCTAAAGCTAAAAGCCACTGTTTTGTACTCTGCTGCCATATATGCGATGGGCGGGGGGGGGGCCAGTGTTTCAGGTGCTTGCCATAATTCCTGAGTTTTATGTGCCTCTGTGGATACCGTCCCATGGCTGTCAGAAACAGCTGTACGATGTGAAGTCGACTGGTGCAGTGACGCACCCAGGAATGCAGTGAAGTATCGGACTGGTTTTGTGTTTCATGGGTTGAATGCATGCCAAATAATCCCTCCCCCAGCCCTTCATTAATAATGTCCATGTCATATGATGGTGATTTGTGTGTGTCTCTGTATGTATGTTCTCCACCCATTCTGAAAGCCCTCACTTTACCCAAAAAAACAAAAGTGAGACATCTCCCATCTGTTCAGGTCAAATGTCTCTTCGACTGACTGAACCGTCCTCAGTTGACCGTCAAAACTTTAAACCTTGTAGCTGTTATCATTCTAGAACTTTCTAATAAACTTGTTTGCTATTATCTTGTAATAAACATTTTTTTTAAGAAGCTTATCCCTTTGGTTATGGATTAGTCCTTTGTCTGAGGTACAGTGTCTTTACACCAGATTAAAACGACTTTACATGTTTGAACACAAAATTAACGACGCTTCGGAAAAGCAAACACTGCAGATCACAGGAGAACTTTTTTTTTTTAATATCCCCTATTTTTGCTTCCTTGATTGCTGCTTACACACCCCCTGCAATTCCCACAGCAGGCCATGAGGGGGCAGACGATTCATTAAAGAGGAAAAACGCATCATTTACAATTTTAGTAAAATGCATTCATTTCATTTTTTTTTCTAATTACATTTACAATTTCACACAAAACTAAGATTGTATTTAACACACACATTTATGTTGGTTATTAAAAAAAACATCATGGGCCTCTATGCCACACAATACTGTATAAATACACAGACAATCTTCTGGCTCTTCCCCACATAGTTCTTTTCCTGGACAATTCTATAGCAGTGCCCAGGGCCTGGCACGTGTGAACAGAACATGCGTTCTGGTGCACGGCTGTGACTCCGCTTTGAATTGGGTGCCTTGACCTACTTGACTACATGTTTGTAAAACGGAAGAATCTCCAGGAACAGGGCTAGGAAGCAATGAACAGGGAAGACTAGGGTGAGCTCGTCAAACTGTTCAAAGAGACCTCTTCCCCTCTGGGACGGAAGCAGGTGTCTGAAGCTCAGTCTTGGTGGATGCTCCACGAGGCCAGCACCCACTGTGACTAAGCAAGAAGAATATCCAACTTGGCTCACGCAGGTAAGCTATGCACTCGAAGAGAGCAGGGGTAGGGTAGTTGAGACTGGAGCGCTCACGTCTGCGTGAGCTGCCACTTTTTACTCCCCACTTTTCCACTCTGCTGTGTGTCGTCACAGTAACACCTGCCTGCAGGATTCTCTTGTTGGTCTAAAACAAAACAAAACAGCCTACAACCTGATCCAAGAATGAGTATTTCATTCACAAACATGACAAAACCTCACAAAAAAAAAAGTATATTTCCATAAAGGTTTATAATAGGATTTTTGATCTAACAGGTAAACACAGCGTTCTCAATGTCATGTTTTTTTTTTTTTTCTCTTAAATACTTTCCATTCTTACAAAAGAAACCGTAATTGTAAAAATATTTAATTACAACTAATTAAAAAGATCTGTGGCGACTGGAGGGGGTCGAAAAGGGTTGTATGGACCGAATGAGGTTATGGTAGCAGGTTGGGTTAAGTCAAGGGTCAGAGAGGTCAAGGCTGGAGCCAGGCCAGGGTGGGCTTCACCGCGTCGACGGCGCAGTATTACCGTTGCCATTTAGAGCAAACCTGAAGAGCGAAAACCACGGAAGAACAATTAAAAAAAAAAAAAAAAAACACCAACGAGTCAACAAGTATGATGCGATGCCACGTGGCATGACATCTCCCAGTGCCTCACCTGCACACTCTTGCCATCATGTGTGTGACGAGCAGGTCTGAGATGCCGGGGCAGGATTCCTCAGCCAGGTTAAAGGCGTTCTCCAGCTCCTCAATGGCTCCGATTCCCCCACCACTCACACGCCTCTTCTCCTTTAACTGTGGAGAAGTCCAGACCAAAACCCTTAACGCAAATCCTTTACTTCTTTCTCCTGCTAGTACCCTGATTTGCTAGAGTACAGTAAAAGTGAATATGTTTAATCCTCACAGCTCCTAGTTTTTATCGTGAACAAAGTTACATTTATTCACTAGTTTTCACTAGGAACAGGACATTAGTCTTGACACATGTGGTACAGCTTATTTCAGAGCAGAGGGGGTGCATATAAAGTGTAGTGACAGTTATAAAGGCAGTAGTTAACATCAAGACAGAACGTGCACTACGAATAAAACTAAAACATATGGGATATAAATGTGTGGTGAGTGTAAGGCCACCTCTCTGAAGATGGGGGAAACCAGTGCAGACAGGCATTGGGACCTGGGCTGCCTCTTCACCGCCTCTGCTGCCTGTGGAACAACACGAGGCCGTTCAGCGTTTTCCAACGAGGCGAGCATCCAATCATTTCTGAACGCTGCTCACTCGAGGAGAAGCTGGGGTCTCACCTCGGAGTCCGCGCCGGAGTAGCCTTTCTGCAGCTTTGCCATGGAGCTCGGCCGCACAGTGGGGAAGGTCCACAGGGGACACTGGTCTCTGTCGTCTCCCTCTCCATCCCTGCAAGCGAGACACAGTGAGCCCCACAGCACAAGCGTGGCAGTACCAGGTCTGCTTCTGTCTCAAACCTCCTACCATATTTGGATTTCAAAAACACTCCAGGCTCTTTAGTCAAGTTAAACTTCATAACCCACAAATGTGTATAAGGCAAGAGTTAAGCAGCTGAACTGGCACTAAGGCAGTGGAATATAGCGTTTAGGAATTATATTGGCTCCTACAACACTAATATTGCAAGAGGCTGTGATATGCAAATGAAGTTTTGAACATAGCACATTTTTTGTGCACTGTGAGCACGACTAATCTGAGACAGCGCACATGAGCGTTCTGTGGGTGTCTCCGTGAATCATAGTATTCACATAGTCCAGAATTTGTTAAAAATAATACAAGCAAATGTGTAACCACAATCACTTCAATGATTTTTTTTGATGGTTTGGTGCATCATAAAACATACTACAATCACAATATGCATGTACATCTTTTTCTGCATATCATGGCATCTTAGTCTACAAAGTTATGTTTTCAAAGGGGTTATAAGTGACATGGGTGGTGTTGGCTCTCAAAGCCAAGATGGTCAGTCATTCACTTTAGCCCATGTTGAATGGTGGATAGATGTTTGAATGGATGTTCATACATGTCAGAGTCATCTGAGCTGGACTCTTCTCCGTGACCTTCTGACTTCCAGCGACGGTAGCGGTCGATGAGCTCTGTCAGGTAGGACGTTTTCTTGGTGTAACGCGTGATGAACTTGTGCTTCAGCAGCTCCTTAGCTGTGGGTCTCTGCAGACAACAAGAAAACGGCCGTGTCCCACACGTACAAACATCCATCCGGTTGAAAAAAGGGCTTCACCTCAAGGGCATCAATGTTTAGAGGCTTCCGGTTCCATTAGGGTTCGAGACAGGACTGATTTGAAACTTTCGGTTGATTTACACTTCTCTTCTTGTGCATGCATACGAGTAACTCACAAATCGTGGGTCTTTATTGAGACACGCCTCCACAAACTCTTTGAAGGGTTTGCTGTAGGATCCCTCTAGGGTGGGCGGGGTGTTCTTGGGAATGAGGAAGAGCACACGCATGGGGTGCAACTCCGAGTTTGGGGGCTCCCCTTTGGCTAACTCGATAGCTGTGATCCCCAAGGACCAGATGTCTGCCTGCAACCAACAACCATGTTAAAAAGAAATCACATTTTCAAGATTAACAATCCTCAATGGGTACATCTGCTGAAAAACAACAACTCAAGTCAAAATACTGATACAGGAACTAGCAGGTGTGTACTACTTCTACCTGGGAAACCAAAGATACTAGAAACGATCTTTTTGAGCAACAAAGCTGTTTCAAATGTAACATTGTCTAATGAACTGAAATTATCGGCTGCAACAACCTTCTAGGAAAACTTGTCCACAACTGTCCTACTGTCCACAACAAATGACCACCTTGAAATGCCCTTTTAGAACATCTCATCTCCCAAATAACCCTTAAAAAAGACTTCCGACAGAACTCAAATCTATGAATTAAGCATAGCATGGTGAATGGCGATTCACCACTGTACCTATCCCCGGTTGTACCTCAGTTAACCTAGACAGGCGAAATTAGCCTGTAATGTTCCAGTTCAGAATGTCAACACACAACTAGACGACAACTGCACCCAGACCAGACCTTTGGCCTACCTTAAAGTCGTAGGCTGACTGTTTGATGACCTCCGGGGCCATCCAGAACGGTGTTCCCACAAACGTGTTCCTCTTGATCTGTGTGTCTGTCAGCTGGCCGGCCACACCGAAGTCAGCTAGCTTCACATCACCCTGCTCGGACAGCAACACGTTGGCGGCTGCCACGAACACAAACGTACATCAGCAACAGCGTCAAGTCAACAACAGCAAGGTCCCAGTGCATTTAGACAGAACAAGAGAGTATTTGGGTTTGATTTATACCAGAACTGTGGCGGATGGAGATACCAAGTTTGGGACCAAGATTTTTTAAACCAAACTGATATCTCTGGCATCTAGACATTAACAATTGTGTAATCCATGTGTCACTTCATCAAGCATGCATACACCTATAGCTGTGTCTAGAACAGATCAGATTCCAGGTACTTATACATGCTCTGAAGTTAGTTCCCTGATTGTAAGTCTGTACAATTATGACGTGTTTTCAGTGGCCTTTTTCAGAATGACCCATTTTGAAAACAGGGCAGGTATAGTTTGAATTTTCTGGTATATTCCTATATAAATGCTTGCATCAGTTCAGGCTGTACCCATACATGTTTCACAAACAGTAATAACAAGCCCATTAACAGCATAAACATGTACTAAATTGTATATTAAAAGCAACAAAACATTTGGTCAAAATAGGTCACAAAGATACCAGTAAACGTTGACATTTGCATGACTTCAAAGTGTAAGGGCCACTTTGTTATTTTGGTTTATAAGCAAAATAAATGTTGGATGCTTTCTTTTATCAACCAATTTGTGTTATCCACAACTCTCCATCTGTGTACACACACACACACACACACACCCACCCCACTGCTACTCTGCAACCTTAGACATGGTGTTAACATTTTTGATGAATGCAACATAAAGTAACTCAGGGCATATTTTCATGAAGCACATACGGTTCATAAACACTGTTACCACTCTTCAATGTTGATAGCTCTGTACTTTCTTATTACCCAGAATACCATGCAACTTCAGAAAACATACGGAGGAAGGGGAAGAGAAAGTGAGCGAGAGACAACGAGAGCGAGTGAGAGAAAGAGAATGAGAGCAAGAGAGCAGGAGACAGAGTGAGAGAGTGTGACGGAGAGAGTATGCTTTAGAGAGGAGAGTTCTACAGAGACCTAAACTGTTTACGGGGCTCTGATGGCTTATCCAATCAAATCGAATTACACTCGCATAGACTCCAAAGTCCCATTTCTCTAGTGCTCTGCTACAAAGGACATGATGTGCTGGTGCACACGTGTGTTCGAGTGTGTATGTGTGGGTGTTCATGTGTGTCTGTCACCTTTAATGTCACGATGAATCTTCCTTTCTGAGTGCAAGTACTCCAGACCCTTCAGAATCTCCCTTAATATAGTAGCAATATAGGTCTCCTCCAGGGGCCCAGGGCGTAACTGTAGGTGAGAAAGGTGAACGGCTCCCAGACAAGTTCCACAACTTATTTCACCTCCAACCACAAGACCTGCTCTTCTGTGAATTCTCTACATGGATACGATGCATTTGTCTCATGCTCCCCCACCACCACTTACAAGATCTAGAGCAGAGCCTCCTCCCAAATACTCCATAATGATCCAAAGTTTAGTTCCCTGTGAAGAGGCAAAAAAAATGAACATTAAAGGCATGTCTCTTTAAACTTATTTATATTCCATGTTGTTACTGTTTTTTCCCACAGCACCAACCCCCCCCCCCAAAAAAAACCCTCTTCTGAGGGAACAAGTGTTCATTAAAGGCGTGTATGTGTGTCAGTTCCTTTACCTTGCTTGCTTTATGTATTAGGCATTTAGCTTGGAATTCCAGGTGACACAGTTAGTAAATAGTGCTGTCACTACCACCATGGTGGATCTAACCAGCTTGCAAGGGACTGCATTCCAAAAGCAAGTCAAGAATTCCAGCTTGCATACCGAATAATCAAAACTAGAGTGTTGGACAGGGAGTCGGGGGTTCAGGCAATCAACAACTTCATGAGAAACTGTATCTAATTCAACACAAAATTCTCAGTTTGAACGGTTGAGGCTAGTGGCTTTTAGTTTACCAGCACAGCTTTTCTAATAAAGCATAAACAGTATTGAGCCTGTTGTTCAGAGAGCATCTTGAAGATCATAGAGAAAGAAGCCTACATTCAAGACTGCAGTGGTTTAAGATACTGCAATATAATATTGGCCTGCACGCAACTATGCCATCTAGATGTCTGGATGAAACATTTTGTTATATATGTTTATGCATGGTTGGTGAAGTGAGGGTATGGGATGGGGGTGGGTTATGTAAAGTTTATGGTTAGTGGTAGGTGATCTAGACATATCAGCTATTACAAAGTAAAATAATATGCTGTGTACCTTCAGATATGAACCATAGTATTTAGTGACATAAGGACTGTCACACTGGCTAAGCACGGTGATCTCCTGCTGAATGTCCTCGATCTCATCCTCAGCTTCCTCGAGGTCGATTATCTTGATGGCCACCACCTCTTTGGTGCGGTTGTTAATGCCTTTGTAGACCTCTCCAAACGAACCTTTCCCGATGCGTTCCTGCTTTGTAAAATACTCCTCGGGGTCGAGACGGGCATTCTGGAGAGAGAGGAACACATCAGAGACGTGGCTCAAATATGACTGAAGGCAAGGTTTATGCGATTCCCTCCCTCTTTCCTAACATCTGACCTTTTAAACAAATAGGCCCCGTTTGTGTGGAAATGTCAGCATAAATAAATAGCAGCATTTCGGCCTATGTCAATTCTAATTCGACTCCATCGCTAGCGTGAATAGCGAAGCATGAGATGTCCATTCACAAGAACTGTATTTATACTTATCATTCGATACACATTAAGACTTAGTATAAGTTTTTTAGCTGAAGTTTCGGGTGTCACGACTCAAGCTCCTCAACATGCTGAAACCAAAAACAGAAACGGTCTAAGAAACGCTTCCTGACAAAGCAACTAGCTCTACCGTTCAGCGCAAGCAACGACAAACACAACGAACAACACGAATATCGCACTGACATCTTAAGATGCTGCGACCAACGATCGACTTGGCAAACCAGCCCCATTGCCTGTACAAAGCTTGGGCTACATAGCTGTGTACTTAAAGCCTGCAGATTTACCTGATTCTGTATGTCGCGAAGGTGCGCCATCCTGTCGGCAAGTTGATTGAGGGCAGATATAGCCCTTTTTGCCAAAGGAAAGGTGCTCACAAATTCTTCGGTGCCCTGCCCTTCTTCCTTATTTCCACAAGTTAGCTAGCCAGCTATTAATATATACATAAATATCCCCACAAGTGCTACCAGTCCGCCGTGTTTTCGGCCTCGAATCTCTAATGACGGATCCCGATGCCTTGCGAGAATGATAGTTAGGTATCGTATAACTCCATGTATGAAAATGCCGGCATGAAGGCAAATCCGTTTCCGTGTATAAATATTTTATTCTTATCGAAGCACGCTGGGGCGATTCTTCATTTATTGCTTGCGGGAGGACAAAATAATAGCATTCAAGGCGCATGCGCAACAGGCTTGTTAATACAGTGCAGAATTGTGGGATTTGTATTGTACAGGAATGTTCACACGTCGTATCCGCAGTCTCCTTTAGCCTAACTTTTTAATTTGGGGCTACGTATTTGGTACGGTTGTTAATTCCTTTGTCGACTCCAAGAACGAGCCTTTCAGAGTGCGCTCATGCTTTGTTCAACTCATCTGTGTTAAGGAGTAGGCCACTGGGATGATGTTTTTCATTAATTAATATCTAAATATTTTGAAAGATGTCTTTCGTGTCATGCAACCGTAAAGTCTATAAGGCCTAAATAAATCAATTGTTCTAGAGGAGATGCAGTAATGTATCTAACTATCAAACTCAACAGAATAAGTCTACCAAAACGTCCTTAAATTCATACATCTCAAATACATCGCAGTTTATTATTAGCTAACCAAATATGACATTTTAAAATTCGAGTTGTGCGCCAACAAAACGTAAACAAAACGTTTTTTAAACGTGCTCATAAGCATATCAGTAGGATGATTTCGTCGACTTGGAGTTTAAAATGCTGAATCCATTTCAAATTAAGAAAACTGCTTATGTATCGCGAAGTTGTAATTGGGTATTTTTCTGTAGGGGTTTTAATAATTAATCGTGTTCTCTTCAAGTAACACTGCAGGTCAAATCAGATCATTCTAGTCCTACAGCACATGAATGAAGCTTCACGTCATCCTTCCGTAAAACAAAAACCAAACTCTTTATACTAATTCGTAGACAATCCATCTAGAGCATTGCACAAACGTAACAGGTTACCTGTACTTTAATTTTTGGTATAATTAGTCGCTTTCGTTGTCGGTGTGTGATGTTCTAGGCGTCCAACAGGAGCACAGTTCACGTGCGTTTGGCAGTCGTCGGAAACGTCACTGTGCGCAAACTTACTTGACTAGAAACATTCCTGTTCCACTTAGACGCGTTGGAAGATGCCACGCCGATCAGTAGAGTGTAACTTCAGTCAGTAGTCTAACTTCAGTTTTAAGGAGTAAAATCTAAAATGTATTAATGGGTTGCGGATAGACCCTTTCACGCGCAATATAAAATGAATCGATAGCTAGTACTTAACTACTTGATAGAACAAATTGGGTCGCAGGGCGATTTTAGATAGGTTCGTTTACGCAATAGTTTTCCAGTTGGCTTTGTAAATTTTGGTGAACGAAATTCACACAGGCTAAAGAACAGGACAAATCACAGAGTATTTATTTTTTAGCAAGGAAAATTGCCGTACATGCAAAGAAGCAAAATAAATGGGCTCTGCGGTTGATTTTTGACGAGTAGGGTACTTTGCAGTGAACAAGGAACTGAGGTGCTCTCCTTGGCGTTCGCCTCTGTGGTGGAGATGGAAGTGTTCCACCGAGCTCCTACGGACAGAGAATTAGTTTTACAGTCCATGATACTTTGTAAGTACTTCATGTACTCAAGAATCATTCGGGAAGGACTCAGTTGGTCAAAAGTTGAACCTGGTCTACCAGCGCCAAATGGAGCTCTTGCAGATGTATCAAGGGTGCTTCTGAAGTTGGGTAAGACTTTAGATGCCCCTATGATTATTTATATTCTATAAGGATGCATAAATTTACTACTCTGCATAAATTTACAGGTGATGAACTGGATTACATGCAGCCATACCTCTATCGAAATGTTGCAAAGCAGCTCAGAATATCTGTAGCAATGGAGACTGTGGTGACAGATGCATTTCTTTCAGTAGCAACAGAGATCCTCTCTTTAGGTAAGTCAATGAAACAGTGATTTAAAGGCTGTGCCTTATGTTCGTGTACTTATAATCTCAGTTACTATGTCCAGCAATTATATATGCCCTGCAACAAAGGCCCTTAATTAAAGCAATCTTCATGTACTGATAAAGCTTTTCCTTTAATGTCTACTCTGTGTAAGGTAACAAACAGAGAAAGAAATAACATTTCATTCAAGGTTTTCTTAAATAGTTGTTACTGCAACATTATTTCTTCTGCCAGACCAGTACCTTCCAAATGTCAAGACCAATTGCTTTCAGCTTGCAAACACCAAATATGAGCATGTGTACATGTGCTAATCGCATATCAGGAGAATTTTGGTAGTTTACTAAGATTACTATACTCAAATCAGCTAATCGGGGCAGTCAAGTTTATATGTTGATTTATTTTATGTTGCAAAGGGTATTCATCATTTATAATTAAGTGGTTCCTTAGGGAATTACAATCAAAACATTTTTCTTTGTCATGGCACAATTGGCAGGATTACGCTGCACTGCACAAGATGTTTCTTTAATAACTAACATGTTATTTTAAATAACTAACGTGTTATCTTTCAGAGATGGATGTACTCTTTATTAATACCAAATATGGTCATGTCTACATTATTGGCACAGACTGTGGTGCATTTTCCCATTAGCTCTAATACTGGGGCATACTGCTCTAAAAGGTTCTTTCCATAAATGCTGTACTCTATAACACTGGCATCTTTGCTCCACTGCCCTCCACTCTTCTCACAACCTTTTAACCTTTCCTTCTGTTTCACTCAAACATCTTCTATTTTGAGACATAGTGGGCTATAGGGAAGCAATACTAACCTGTGTGGGAAGGCTTCTTGTGTAGGGGACACCACGGGCTTTCAGAAATGCATTTTTTTGGTGAGGAAACACCTACGATACCATAAGATGTGATCTGTTGCCTTCGTCCTCACAGCGTGGCTTTAGTAGCTTTCCTGTTAAAGTCTTAACTATGTTGCTTTAAGGTCTGCCAGTACTGGGCTTGGGTTATAAATATATCCCCTTGTATGTAGACAGGCCGTCCACAGATATGACTTCTGAGTCATGATATTTATGAAGTTTTATGTATATTTATTCTCAAGCACATTCTCACTATATTATAGCAATGATTTGATAATAAGAATAAGCTGTTTAACAGTTATTTTTGTATTTGCTGTGTGCATCCTGACCAGCCTCACATTCCAGATCAGTGTTCTGTGAATGATTTTGATTAAAGCAGTTCATTTACATGTTGGGAAAATAAAGTTTTCACCAAAATAATGAAAATAATGTAGGTGGGTGGGATGCAGATCACAAGATTGATTTTTGGTTTTGCTATTTTCATCTTTTTTAGTCAGGGTTATGGAAAAAAAAATCTGAGAATATTTCCCTGATGGACAACTAAGTAACCAACCAAATATTTTCAATAAAAAAGTTCCTGTTACAAGAGCTTCGAACCAGCTGACCTTGGACCACAAATGACTTTCAAATGATAAAACTTCAGTTACAATATGACACATTTTAACCACGCAAAGAACAAAAATGATCATGTTTGCAATTTTTGCCCACTTAAAAGTCCCAGGATAATGGGTGATATAACATGCAATTTTGGGAAAATACTTTGTCAAAAAACAATTAATTTATTATCAACCATTTTTATATAACTATATTGACTGTAAAGTTTACATTGTATTTATAAATTATTTGTTTGTGCCAGTGATCTCTGGATATTTTATTACATATTGTGTTTAAATTCCAGTGGCCTTATGGATTGCTTTAAGGGATACTTTCTCTCCCTGCCTCCCTTAGGAATCACATGGGGGAAGGTGGTGGCCATCTTTGCAGTGGCAGGAGGCCTTGCGGTGGACTGTGTGAAACGAGGCCATCCAGCCATGGTGCACACCATAGTGGAGAGCCTGGGGGACCTCGTCGGGAGGAGCCTGGCACCTTGGCTTAAGAAGAGAGGAGGATGGGTTAGAGGCAAAGTTAATGTAGTGCCTCTCACACCTAGGTCTGGGCACCCCATGCTCTGTGGTTCTTAAGCTCTGGCCAGTGAATCCTGAAGCATTGCTGCACTCATCAAGCAGTAAATAAGCCTGCATTCAGTTGGGCGTGTTTAAGACCAGGAAAACGACATGCAGAGCACGAGGTCTCAGTGCCAGGGTTGAAACGCACTGTTCTAATGCGAGAGAAAATTTCGAATTGGAGGAGAAACCTCGTTTTAATGTCTGTGCTCTTACTGTTCTTTCAGGGACACATTTTGAAGTGTGTGACGAACTTGGACAACACTGCACAATACCATTGGTTGTCAGCAGTTGTGTCAACCTGGAGACACCTTGTGAAGACTATGTATGTCTATCTAATGAAGTAACACTGGGTCAGGCCAAGCTAAAAGAGGAGAAGGCAAGAGATGATGATGGTGATAGGTTTTCCTGTCCATAACCATGCGAAGCATTCATTATCATTCTTCAAATTAGAAAATGGCCCCACCCAGTGGTTCTGCACTGTAATGCACTCCTTAAGACATCAGTTTA
This sequence comes from Tenebrosternarchus preto, assembly GCA_025802075.1. Taxonomy (NCBI): domain Eukaryota; kingdom Metazoa; phylum Chordata; class Actinopteri; order Gymnotiformes; family Apteronotidae; genus Tenebrosternarchus; species Tenebrosternarchus preto. The sequence goes on along the minus strand of JAOYMR010000012.1, from coordinate 5,314,439 downwards.
CATTTTACTTACCAAGTTAGTGGAACTTGTGCAATAATTTGTTAATGAAACTAGACAGCTGTTGAAATAACCAAGCATGTGGAACATTGGCCTTGTAGAGTGGTGTAAATAATGCCCAGGGGCTATATTTGCAGAACAGAAACAGTATTACTGTACCAGATCTAGTTTTTATAGCTAATAGTCACTGAGCTCAGTTTAGTCACACCAAAAGCACAATTCTAAGTGATTAATCCTAATATGAGATACCCTTTGAATAAGGCCTTTCAATGTGATTTATTTTTGTATGTATATATTTTACTTTAATCCAGTTATTTTTTGCTGCTCGTATGTTGGTCTACAACACAAAAATGAAAGTGCAAATTGGGAGTGGCATTTTAAATTGTAAACTTTTTTTAAATTCCATTAATTTATCTGTTTTGGCAAAAATGCCAAATGATGTGTAGTAGCACATTGTGTGTTGTGTACCCTTAATGTTTGCATTTTCTGCCATATGCGTGTTAAAATAAAGATTTTATCAGTATTCAAAAATATATACTGATTGAACAGAGAGAAAACAAAAAAGGATCATCAGTAGCATATTGTTTACATTATAGTTCACCCAGCACGTAGTTGTATATAATTATAATACAGTTCACCCAGCACGTAGCTGTATATAATTATAATACAGTTCACCCAGCACGTAGCTGTATATAATTCGAACAGTTTAAAAGAAGGAAAAAAAACAACCACCTGGCCCTATAAAGAATGTCAGCACTCCACAAACTGCTCTTTACAAACAACCTCTTTACTAACCCTAAACACCCTGCTAATTACCCAAACTAAGATGTAATGTAGTCTTACTCATGAGGTGATGCAGTAGTCCCTGCAAACTCAGTGAAGGTTCAAAAGTGATTTAAAACAAAGAAAATAACTCTGGTGCAATTCCTGTTACAAAGCACCTGGTTTCCAAAACTTGAACCATAGTTTCTCATATTATTTAGCATCTTCACGTATCAGGGATGACAGAGACTACCCATCTTCAACTGATGTATAACCACAGTATAATTTATGAAATTAGTTTGTTCTAAAAAAATTATTTGGTCACCATGTTTTCAAACCTGCCATACTATCTTCTTTAAAGATTATATCCATAGACAGCACTGGGTATGCATGAGAAATATCTAGATAGCACAATATTTTTATAAGTATCTGTAAAATTGTGTTGCTAACCACATATGTATGCACACTGGAAACCGTCCAAATCTAAAGCCTGATTAGAGAGATTCTGCTTTATTTCTTAATGTAATGTTTTGCAGATAAGCTCTACGACTAAGAAGGACCACTTGCTGATTAATGTCTATCTCCATCTACTGAAACTCATCAATTCACACGATTTAGTACAAGTCTGAAATATTTACTCCCACATGTATAGCTAATCAAACTTAGAAATATGTTTAACATTTGAAGAAAATCCCCATCACATCATGCTTTGCTCACAGTTGCTTCAATTTAAATTGCGGTTTACTGGCTTCAGCATTCATAAGATTAGCCAATGCTGTGTTGAGTAACAAGATGTGTATCTTTATCAGCTCTGAGGGCAGATCTTCATCATCTGCTGCTCTGGCACCATGGCTCTCCCAAGATCAAGAAGCTCTCCGATAAGTTATGTGCAGATGCTGGGTCAGAGGTTGGTTCTCCAGTGCCATGGACACCGTCTGCTCCAGTCTCCCATCAGGCCTTAGCTGGATGAACCTAGAAATCTGATCAAAGGTCACAAACGTGAGCCACGGACAAGACAATCACAACTGGGTGGATAAACTGGCAGCACTATAGACAGTATTAACTGAACTAGAAGATGGCAGACAGACCTGCTGAACGTAGGGCTTCTTGGCAAAAGAGGTTCTGGCCAAGGCACGGCTGTTCAAGGCAAGTTGCTGCCCAGTTAGCTGTCCTTCCGCAATCTCCACTAGACCTGTGGACAGCACACAGAGGGCTAGTTTTTAGTGCTGTGCAATAGATGTCCAGATTTTAGGACCATATACAGGTGCTGGTCATTAGAATATCATAAAAGTTGATTTTCAGTAGTTCCATTCAAAAAGTGAAACTTGTATATTATATTCAATCATTACATTTACATTCACGGCATTTGGCAGACGCTCTTATCCAGAGCGACTTACAAAAGTGCTTAGGGATAGTTGGATTATCTAGTGTAGGTCAGATAGACCCGAATTCATGTACTCAGCTGGAATACTACCAGAGAATAGTATTCTTATGATATATATATTCTTATGAGACACTACCTAGTCTTATGATATGCAAGCCTTTACACACACTGATATGTCAAACATTTGATATTTCAAATGTTTATTTCTTTTAATTTTGATGATTATAACTGACAACTAATGAAAATCCCAAATTCAGTATCT
>JAOYMR010000012.1:5259558-5289687 GCA_025802075.1 Tenebrosternarchus preto | reverse complement strand
ACCGCCAGCTCATCTCTGGCCTTCTTTGTGTCTTGTCAGGTAAGCTACATGGAGATCTACTGTGAGCGTGTACGGGACCTTCTGAACCCAAAGAATAAGGGGAACCTTCGTGTGCGAGAGCATCCCCTAATGGGACCCTACGTGGAGGACCTGTCCAAGCTAGCCGTCACGTCTTACAATGACATCCAAGACTTGATGGATTCTGGCAACAAAGCCAGGCAAGTGGACACATCCCACCTCCTCATGCAAAACCAGGCCTCCTGGAGCTTCATCAGTAAAGACCAAACAAAGAAACCTGTTAAAGTTCCTTAACCTTGTTAAAGCCCGCGTCCTCATGTGAGGATTGTATTTATTGTATACAAAAGAATTGTATTTAATGTATACAAAAGAAGGTGTGAAACAAAATAATAAGGGATAACAGTGCTGTCTGATCTAACAGCCTCATTCTTTAGAACATTTTAGAATCCCAAAATTTTTTTTCTTTTTGCAGAACTGTGGCAGCGACCAACATGAACGAGACCAGCAGTCGCTCTCATGCCGTCTTCAACATCATCTTCACCCAGAAGCGGCACGACAGTGACACAGACAACACCTCTGAGAAGGTACAGTTGACTTCCCAACCCAGCTGGGCGCGTCCCAACGATACCACTGTTACTCAGCTACAGGGAGTACTGCAGCTGGCTTAGATAACAGCTCCCTAAAGTGCGGGTGCAAGCAGGCGTGCGGGTGCCGTGTGCGGCCTGTTGTGTATCAGAGTGCATCGTTTGGCTGGGATGCAAATGTGTTTTTGTTTGCGCATGCAGGTCAGCAAAATCAGCCTAGTGGACTTGGCAGGAAGCGAAAGAGCTGATTCCACTGGAGCCAAAGGCACCAGACTGAAGGTGAGACTCTGTTTCCCGGCCTCCCGCGAGGGCGACTATAGTTACAGCCCTTCGTTTTGTCGGCATGTCCCCGGGTGGCCGGTCGAGCGGCCTGTGTGTGTGCAGCTGGGAAAGAATGCTTTGGCTGTGAGATCATAAGGCATTGATTTTTCTGTCATCTCTAGGAAGGCGCAAATATTAATAAGTCCCTGACGACGTTGGGCAAAGTGATTTCTGCTTTGGCTGAAATGGTGAGAAAAATTAAAGAGAAAATATCCTTTACTTTTATCAACAATTACAAGACTCATCAAGAATCAACTCAACCAACACTCATAACTAAATGATAAATACTTAATAATTAAGATCATTCGATCATTAATCTCTTTCTGTTCTGTTTCTTTGCAGGACTCTCTACCAAACAAGGTAAGATGTATGTTTATTCTTCTGCTGGTCACTGAACTGAATTTACAGTGTTAACCTGTCACTGATGCTTCCTTCTGTGCAGAACAAAAAGAAGAAGAAAGTAGAGAGTTTCATCCCCTACAGAGATTCTGTTCTAACGTGGCTCCTTAGGGAAAATCTTGGTATGAGGCGTTTTGTATTCGGCAACTATTATTATTATTATTATTATTATTATTATTATTTCTTTCCATCTTAAAAGTAGATCTTGCAGTTGTGTAGTTCTAGGATGATAAGAGCATCTCCCCACCTCAAATTAGGAACTGTCTCAGCATTCACATCTTATATCTGCTTTCTATACTGAATAATATGAACACTTTCCACTGTCAGTACAAAAAAGCATTTTCTGTCTGCCTGTCACTAAGTCTGTCTGTATTTACAAACAGCACCATAAACAGCATCATATTTTTACAATTTTTAAATTTTTTTTGGTTAGGTGGGAACTCGCGCACTGCCATGGTAGCAGCTCTAAGTCCTGCTGACATTAACTATGATGAGACTCTCAGCACTCTTAGGTAAGGCTGGATTAACAGGGCCATTTTCACAGGCCCAGGTTAATCCTAAACCTAGATTTGAAAGAATTTCCCATGCTGATTCAGCATTGGCACTACGATTTAGTCCAAGACTGTGGACTTTGGACTAAAGAAACTGGCTCAAGAAACTGAAATAATTAATTCTTCTTTCATGCATCACTGCTAGAATTAACTTCCCTTTTAAAGTGTCTTTATAAAGCCCATTACAGAAACAGTTTAAACATGAGCTGTAAAGGCTTCCCCTCAAAATATTACCGTATTGTATTACAACCAAGACTGTTCATGAAAAACATCTTATAATCCCATAATAGAAAGCTCAGTCTTTTTCATTGTGTAGATGTTTGATAGTAAATCACTTGGCTTTACCTAAAGGTTTTTAATTATTTTAAAATAATCCAATCAAGCAGACTTTTACAGTTTTTAGAACAGTAAGCACAGGAAAGTAAAAGCTTGCATGAACACACTCCATGATTCTGGCCAGATACGCTGACCGCGCAAAGCAGATTCGCTGCAATGCCGTCATCAACGAGGACCCCAACAACCGGCTGGTGCGAGAGCTGAAAGAAGAGGTGGCTCGCCTGAAGGACCTTCTCTACGCCCAGGGGCTGGGCGACATCATCGAGAGTAAGTCGCTGTCTTCTCTGGCTCTGAGCAGACGTGAGACTCCACCCTTTTCTTTGTTCTTCCATCGTTTTTGTTTGGCACGACCAAAACGGGGCACAAATCGTGGTGTCTCCATCAAAGGTCGTGTAGAAAAAGCAAAGTTTTGTATCGAGACCTGCTGGAAGTGCCGGTGCTCTGAAGGACAGGTGTATGATTATTACTGAGGGTTTGTGTGCTTTTGCTCTTTTTTCTCTTTCTCTCAGCGTATCGCTCTCCTGGGCCTGGAGTATCTGCTCTGAAATGTGTGTATTTTGGCATCCAGTGCTTTGCAGCTTACCAGGGCCAAACCAGGGCGCTCTGGAGCACTGTAGCCTGGCATGCTTGCAATCTGTAGAAAATCCATTGAATTGAGTTTATGTAGCATAAGATTTATTGCTTACACTGATGCTCCAGGGCTGCTCTGCTGACTTGCAGATGTCAGTGCTTTGGATTCATTTTTACTTAGGACAGCAACGTTTGGTTGTTGGCTTGGCCCTTTGCTCATGTGCTTTATCAGATCAGCATGGGCCTTACAGCCAGCACATCTGTGTGCTCGTGACCCCAGGCATGGATTTGATGCTGGAATGAATTTGAGGCATCATAAAAGGCTGACAATTATTCAAACGTTTATTTTAGAGAGGAAAAACTGGTTGCCTATTACCTAATTAAGAGCCCTCAAATTTATATTCGTTATGTCGCTTATGGTTATATTTTCTGCTCTTCCTTCTGCTGCTGGTTCCCTGTGCCTCTCTGTTTCTTCTGATTCTACTTCCTGTTGTTCTCCGATCCATCTTCTCTTTTTCCAAAACTTCCTGGGCAGATTTGTCCAATGACAAGATTAATGTCAATGGTCCCCAAGCTGTCAATCAAAGGGGTGATCTCTCCGCAGTGACCAATGCCATGACGGGCATGAGCCCCTCTCCATCTCTCTCCGCCCTGTCCAGCCGGGCTGGCTCTGTCAGCAACCTTAACGACCGCATCATGTTCAGCCCTGGCAGTGAGGAAGCCATTGAGAGACTGAAGGTATCAGAGAGATGGATGGATGGTTGGATGGATGGATGGATGGTTGGATGGATGGATGGATTTCAAGTTTAAAATAATATGATAAATACATTAATGCTTAGGTGCTGCATACTAGATAGACTGATCGATGCATTATGGATGACAGGATAAGTGAATGGATGGAAGAATGGAATGATCATCAGCTCAAATGTTTGTTTATAAACATAAAATAAAACTGTTTATAGTGAATATAGAAGCTAATCACAGTTATGTGGTGTAGATCACACACTAATACAGTGTATAATTCATATACATAATACAAAAATGTACACACGTAAAACTGAATATTGCTTAGCTATTAGCGATCCTTTTCACTGTGTCTTCCTCTCCCAGGAAACTGAGAAAATCATAGCAGAGCTTAATGAGACTTGGGAGGAGAAGCTCAGACGCACAGAGGCCATCCGGATGGAGAGGTCACATACTGTCTCCGTCGTTACTAATTACACACCTTCTGATGTCTGCATTCATTGTGCTTCATGAACCTGTCTGCAAGCTTCATATGAAACACCAGCCTTGTCTTTGTTATCTGCAGGGAGGCTCTCCTGGCTGAAATGGGAGTGGCGATTAGAGAGGATGGAGGCACAGTTGGAGTCTTTTCTCCAAAAAAAGTAAGAGTCCTTTCAAGAGTCTTGGGTGCATGTTATTTACTGACGGAAATGACTTATCACTGACTATGCCGATGTTCATATGTTTTAGACACCTCATTTGGTCAACCTAAACGAAGACCCCTTGATGTCCGAGTGTTTACTGTACTATATCAAAGATGGAATCACAAAGTAAGAGGTTTTTTGTTGAAGTACAATGTAATCTCAAAGTGGAGTTACACAGTTACTAAGGTTGTGGACAAATTCCATGCCTGAAACTCCTCCCTACTAGTTAACTCTGTTCACATATACTGCTCTCTGTGGAACGTTTTCACACAGTATTCTATTCCTGGATCTTTATCATAAGGAGCCTTGCCTTCTAGTTCAAATAAAAGTCACCCAGAAACTTCAGCTCAAGTTCTTTCCCTGTTCTAGAGTTTTATTTTCATTACATAAGCCACAACTGTTAACGGAAGGCATGATACACATGTACAGCACATAGCATTTGTTATAATCCAGTTTCTTTGTTTGTAGCTTGATGTAAATATGAATTACTGTGTGTTACATGATTTCTATTCTTTAAGTTCTATTCTTTGAATGTTCCTGTTCTATTAATGCTTCTATTCTTTGCACACGTGTGTTCTGTGAATGAATCTATTGTATAAGTGCTTGATTTGTTGTACACTGGCTCAGTGTTTAATAAGATGAATCAGCTAATACACTTGAAAGCAGTCTTTCCCTTGTACCCTGTCTTTCTTACTCAGGACTCCCCCCCCCCCTCTCACACTCTCTCCCTCTCTCTCACACTCTCTCCTCTCTCTTTCTCCAGGGTTGGTCGTGAGGATGCCAGCTGTCGGCAGGACATTGTCCTAAGCGGACACTTCATTAAGGATGAGCACTGTATCTTTACAAGTAGCACCAGCTCTTCAGGAGAGGGAGTGGTGGTCCTGGAGCCCTGTGCAGACGCTGAGACCTACGTCAATGGCAAGAAAGTCACTGAATCCACAGTTCTCAGATCAGGTGAGTCCACTGCAAGCTTAGTGTTTTACTCCTTTAACTGAACTTCTCAAATGAAACCCGTTAATCCTACAGCAGTATTCACCAGTCAGTGAGAACCAATGCACTTCATGCGCTTAACATACCTGACTTTGCACTTAAAAAGCTTGGTAATTAGCCTCCAATTTCCCATTGTACTTGAACTTTGAAAAAAATATGAGGTGCGTAAACAGGGACGGATAATCATTAGACATAAATGTTTCTTTTTTTCGAGATGAATAGCAGCACTGAAAAGCCTGACCCCACTAATAACCTTTTACCGTGTTTTATGTCCCTGTCAGGGAACCGTATCATCATGGGGAAAAGCCATGTGTTCCGCTTTAATGACCCAGAGCAAGCGAGACAAGAACGGGAAAGGACACCCTGCGCAGAGACACCCATGGAACCAGTGGACTGGGCCTTCGCCCAGAGAGAGCTCCTGGAGAAACAGGGCATCGACATGAAACAAGAGATGGAGAAAAGGTAGAGGATACATTCTCCCAGAAATCTCTCTGTTTTCAAGTCAGCTGATAGCTTACTCTATTCTAAACCATTACCAATACTCAGTAATAATGACCAAACTTTTGGTCACTAATAAATGAGTTTTCTGGGCATCCATATAAACACATACTACATGCTTGTATTGACAAACCACCCTGAATCTTACAACCTTTTACCTTAATCAAGTCATCATCTGTGCAAATGAATATAGCATCAATAGCAAAACAAACTGAAAGATGGCAGTGCTTTCTGCCAGGATATATTGATATGTTTGATATTGAAAAATAGGTTCATCCAGGTTTAAATCTGTCTAAAAAGAAAAACTACTGCTGCTTTATCTGATTTTATGTCATGTATGCAGATTGCAGGAACTCGAGGACCAGTATCGTAGGGAGAGAGAAGAGGCAAGCAACCTTTTGGAACAGCAGAGACTGGTAAGCAAGGCTAGCCAAGGAAAGGAGGGAGGGCAGGAGGAAGGGAGAAACGGAGGGAGGGACGGACAGATGTAGGGCAACAATTCAAACATTGATTGATGCCATCAGTAACAATCAGAAAGTCTTTTTGTCTCACCCCATCATCTAATAAGAAAGGAGTAATTCTCTGTAAGTAACACCTCCGTTAAAAAACAACTAGTATTGCTCGATCAAACCCCTTGGCCCTCAACCAATTAGGTTGCTGAATTCTTCCTTGAATATTCCTCCTTACCTACTTTTTCTGCCATTTTGTAATTGAAGCCTCAGTCAGTCAGAAATAAGCATCACCATATAAGTCATGACCTCTTGCCGTTTGGTATTGCTTTATAAAATATTAATAAAATGACATTTATACTAATTTATAATACATTTATAATAATTACATAAATAATCTGTAAAAGTCTATAAATATTTTACTAAAAGAAAACGGCATCACAAATACTCTAATAAACATATAATAACAGAAATGAATAAATAATAAATGTCATTCAATTAAAAACCACAATCATATTATATAATCTTTATTTATTGTCTTCAGTTGTTTATTTAATTAGGTCTATAGCTATTATAGTCCATCATATGCCATTACTAATGTGAAAATCCTAATGACTAATATAGATTAATGTTTGCCATTATTATCATGGTAATTCATTATGTGTTCCTTTTCATTAGTTACAACTCATTTAGTGCTTCCTGTTGCTTTTGTATTTATTTATGACTATTGAATGAGAATACCTCCACATGACATCATTTCCCTCCACATGACATCATGTACCTCAATTTGACATCATATACCACCACATGATATCATTTCCCTCCACATGACATCATGTACCTCAATTTGACATCATATACCTCCACATGACGGAACATGACGGAAGAGGGGGTAAGGTGGGCCTACTGGGGAGACAACAACCTGATTAGATTACAAAATGTCAAGAAATAGAGCAAGTCAAGATGGGGGAGAATATAGCAACCTGAATGGTTGGGGGCAGGACATTTATAGGGAACCATTTTTTTTATTTGTATTGATGTCACATCTATTGTCAGTCAATGCTTGGTCGCCCTAAATCTCTCTCTCTCTCCCTCTCTCTCCAGAGAGGGGACTGAAAAGAATGACAGGTGAATTGGTGATATATATAACTCACTGTTTTTCTCTCAGGACTATGAGAGTAAGCTGGAGGCACTCCAAAGGCAGGTTGATTCCAGGTATTACCCAGAAACCACAGAAGAAGAAGAGGAACTGGAAGAAGAAGGTGAGAAATATTTATTACCACACGTGTGTGCTTTAATACGTATGCTCAACTACATGTCATATGCCAACTTTCAAGCATACGACTACAGTGTACTCTTAAATATTCTGTTAAAATCTTTCTCATAATGAGTTTATTAATGCATGTTTATGTATTGCCATGAAACAATCAGAATGATGTTCTCTAATGCCAGCCATGGTTTAAACATGTTGGTGTGTTTTCATGCCCAGCTGTGCCATGGACCAAGCGCGAAACAGAGCTGGCACTGTGGGCTTTCCGCAAATGGCGCTTCTACCAGTTCACGTCCCTGCGGGACCTCCTCTGGGGCAATGCCATCTTTCTCAAAGAGGCCAACGCCATCAGTGTGGAACTCAAAAAGAAAGTGAGCACCTCTGATGTTTACCGGTAGGCTAAAGAGAGATAAGACTGGATAACAGGTGCTGATGTAGTCTTGGTTAGTGGTGGTCTTTATGCTCTATAACCAGATGCACAACTAATGTTTGTGAGAAGAACCACACCTGAAACATACACTTGGCTGATATATGTCCAGCTCACCATTATTGTTTTTGATGATTTTTTTAGACTTCTACACCTTAACTCTTCAACATGGAGAGTGGGTGTGGTGTGGGTGGTGTCCAGCCTGATAGCACAAAGCAGGAACTACCCAACTTTTGTCCTTGGTGTTCGTTCCCCTTTCCCCCCTACAGTGTGTACAGGAGTAGCCTGTACTTGAGGAGTCTGTACTTAAAAACAACAGTACTTCTATACATTCTTACAGAGTATTGTACCACACGTTTCTCAATCCATTCGGTTTACCACACAGTCCACATTTTTAATCCCACCTCACAGCACTGAAAGCCTAGTACCAGTGAATGGGAAGCTAAGAGCAAAACTATTGCTTGTGTAGCGGGCTCTGGGTACTGCACTGACAAACACTTTTATACAATAGCATTGCCAGACTCAACGCACTTAACTGCTGTTAACCTATTGTTTGTATATTTGCTACTTGTCTTTCCTCCAGGTTCAGTTCCAGTTTGTGCTGCTCACCGACACCCTCTATTCTCCACTTCCTCCTGATCTCCTACCCCCCAGCATAGCCAAGGACCGTGAGAAAAGACCCTTCCCACGCACCATAGTAGCAGTAGAGGTGCAAGACCAGAAGAATGGGGCAACACACTACTGGACCTTAGAGAAGTTGAGGTATGGTGAACCAGCCCATGTCCAATAATAGGCTACTGTGTGAAAATAATTTGTGGCTTACCAGTCTTACCAGCCCTGCTACTGGAGATCAGCCATCCTGCCCAGTTTTTTCCTGACACACTTTTAGACGTTGGTTTACTTACCTCCAATTTTGTACCAGCCCTTCAGACGTGTTTGAATAGCCACAGGAGGTATGAGAGATTTGGATTGAAAACCTTTGATTTGGGTCGAAAAGCAGTTGAAATCTGCAGGAAGGTAGATCTCCAGGACGTGGGTTGGTGACCTGCTGCCTGGATCAGCGAGTTAACTTTCCGATTTTTTCCCCAATTTCCAATTTACTTTCCGGGTTCTAGAGGCACTGCACCATAAAGACTTAGAAAAGCCAAAAACGCTAACACGGCTTACCCTGAGTGAAAGCTAACAGGGGAACATTTACGCGGATTTACCCTGAGTGAAAGCTAACGGGGGGAACATTTACGTGGATTTACCCTGAGTGAAAGCTAACGGGGGAACATTTACGCGGATTTACCCTGATTGAAAGCTAACGGGGGAACATTTACGTGGATTTACCCTGAGTGAAAGTTAACGGGGGAACATTTACGCGGATTTATCCTGAGTGAAAGCTAACGGGGGGACATTTACGCGGATTTACCCTGAGTGAAAGCTAACGGGGGGAATTTAATCGCTGAATTTAGCCAAGTAGCATTCATTCATTATCAGCATTGTCAGTTAGACTTTTGACAGGACTGTCTGAACATGTATTCAGTGCTGTTTTCAATCGTTCTGCAGACAGAGGCTGGATCTGATGAGAGAGATGTATGACCGTGCTGCTGAGGTGCCCAGCAGCACCGTGGAAGACTGCGATCACGCGCTAACCGGCGGTGACCCCTTCTACGACCGCTTCCCCTGGTTCCGCCTCGTCGGCCGGTCAGTACCCAACCAATCGAACGTATGCGCGTGTGTGTTTTGCGCGCACGCGTGTGTGTTTCGTATGCATCTCGCTACCTTGAAACACAGCAGCTGAGCTTCTGCTTTACCCTGTAGTGCAAAACAATGTTTGTATGGTTTATATTGTGCTTATCAACAGTGATCAGAATTTGAATGGAACACTGAGCTACTTGCAGCCTTATGCCTGAATGAAGAATCAACATTTTTACTTATAATATTTATCCATCATCAGCTGATTATAAATAATTATAACATATTATAATTATTGCTGGCCTACAATTATTGGTATCATTTAATAGACAATGTGACCTCAAATCAGTACAAATCAGGAGACCTGGATTTGTACTGGGATTCAACAAATAGCTCTATGCTTGTGTGTATGAGGGGGAAGGTGTGCGTGCGAATGTGTCTCTCTGTATAAGACAGTAAACATTATTATATGTGTGTTTGTGTAAGAGAGGATGTGTGCAAATTAATCATTATTATGTGAGTATGTGATTGAGTGTTCTCTGACTGTGAATGAGTTTGTGTGACTGTGTGTGTGAGTATGTGTGTCTGTGTGATTATATGTGAGAGAATGAGTGTTTGTGTGACTGTGTGAGTATGTGTGTGTGATTGTGTGTGAGAGTATGATTGTATGACTGTGTGTGAGTATGCATGCTTGTATGATTGTGGGTGACAGTATAAGTTTGTGTGACTGTGTGTGTAGCGTTGTACTAACCCAGTTCCCATGTCTCCGGCTGCACCAGCACCCCCATTCTCAACACGTGCATGAGCGAGCGCATGAGTGACCCCACCCTCTCCCCCACCCTCTCCGACCCCGACTCTGACATAACCGAGCTCGCAGATGAGCGGCATTATGGGAAGTTGGAGGTGGAGGAGGAGGAGGAGGAGGAGTTGGAGGACCTGGACGATGAGATCTTTATGGAGGACGCAGGCTCAAAGCTGGGCAGAGAGCGGGAGGAGGGGCACCAGTGTCTGAGCGCCTACGAGGGCCAGGACCCCTTTTATGACCGCTGGCCTCTGTTCTGTTTAGTAGGAAGGTTGGTGAGGCTTCAGGAGCTTGCTGACAGAGGAAACTAGCTCTTTCACACTGGGACTCGCACTGTATCTACAATTCTGCTGACGTTGACAATCATGGTGGTGAAACCAGATGTTTTAGAATTATTTGGAATTGTAAAATTATTTGTTCACTACAATTAGTTTTCCACATCTGATCTTGTGATGCAAGTGTTTGTTTAAGAGGGGATTTTGAAAATTGTTAAATATTCAGGCCAACCTTACATTTTTGTAAAAACGAATCAGATTATTTTGTAGGATATATACCTATATGTGATTCGTCTTAAGCCTTCTTCAGTCTTCCCTGATATTAGTTTTAACATATACAAGAAGCTTTCAGCCATGGACATTATTTTGAAGTGGTAGTGGTGGATTTTGTAGCTGTTGAAAAAGAAACAGACCTCTGGTGTCTCCTCTCCGCTGTTAGAATGTTGTACTGGTTCTTGTGCTACGTGGGGCTTGTTTTCAGCCCAGAAACTCACTCACCTGTGCGCACTTTCATTTTTACATGCTCTAACTACTTGGATTCAGTGCACAAAGATCCTCAATTTACTAAATAACAACTAAACAACTGGTTTAGATGTGCCCTCAGTTGGACCTGCTTATTTGCTTGTCGGGGGAAAAAAACAATCAAGGAAAAAAGTGTTTTGCCAGTGTATGTTAATAACCTTTTTCAGCATTATGGATATTTTTAAGCCAAAAGAATGTTGACCGGACACTGTAGGTTTTTATCATTCTGGATAACTGAATGGTGATTGTGAACCTCAAGATGAAAGAGCTGGTTTCGACTGCAGCAGTTTCGGCCAGGCATGCCAGAGTTAAAAAAATGATCCCGACTTTTTGGGGGGGGTTTTTTGGATTGGCTTCCACGCTCTCACTCCCTTGCACACATGCAACATCCAAAGACTGTGATGTGTGTTGACTTTAATTTTACTTTTGAGTTCATGGAATTAAATTCATGTATGTTAATGTCATCCTGATAAAATTTTTTTCTTTTTGCTTTCTAGTTTGCATCTGGTCCGATGAAACCCAATTTGGGATTTGTTTTTATCACTATATATTTTATGTTTATCTGAGCATGCTGTATTTTGCGCCTCACCAATCTTGTCGTAAGCTCCTCCCCTCTGGCACCCCTCCTGCCGCTCTTGGACTATTCCTGCCACACCCACTCCTTGCTTGGGATTCAGTGCTGGCAGGAAAAACCTACTCAAACTAAATGAGAATTTACACTAATGATATATCATTTGAAACAGAACAAAATGAGGTATGTAGCTAACAGGTTTAATATTTCTATTTTGTATTATCTGGTTTTGAAACATTTAGCACTCTAAAAATATTTAACCCATTTAAAAATGTTGATTTGAACTGAATGAAATCAATCTTGCCTTAGTTGCTGAAATGTTTCTAAAATTTTCTCTGTATGCAAAAAAGAATGCTGTTTGTGAGAGGAGTGTTGGTTGTGGTGTAGTCCGCATGCATTTTGAAACCCTTCACCAACCCCACTGCAAAGAAACACACTAACTCCTCTCCCTGGAGTATGGGGGGGCCTCACTGGGTCTTGAGAGATCAGCACCAGATATAACAGGCACCGTTTTTGGCTTTGGCTGGAGCAGCTTCTTGTTTGGTTGCTTTTTTGTGTCTCAGCGTTGTGTTGTCCAGTGGCGGTGTGGCTGCGTTAACTCTCACAGTCCATCATTTTCTTACCCTGAATTTCTTTTTCACTCATAGCTTATATTCTCTTCCTGTGTGTTCCCACCACCCCGTGACCCTCATCTCCCACTACTCAACCCTGGCCTCCCCTCCCTCCTTACTCCACTGCTCCCCCTACAGGGCCTTCGTGTACCTGAGTAACCTGCTCTATCCTGTACCGCTGGTGCACCGGGTTGCCATAGTGAGTGAGAAGGGTGAAGTGAAGGGATTCCTCCGTGTAGCAGTGCAGGCCATATCAGGTACAATCTTCTGGAACATGAGCCCTTCATGTCTTTTATCACATGCTGATGATTTACTGGTTAGATGATGGCTGTATGCACCATACTTCCTTTTCCTCTCCTTAGAAACAATTCAATAACCAATGCAATATGGAGCAATATGGTTAAATTAGGTATTTTCACCGGATCTCAGTAATTCAGGATTTTCTATTTGCAGCTGATGAAGAAGCTCCAGACTATGGCTCAGGCGTGAGACAGTCAGGAACCGCCAAGATCTCTTTTGAGGACCAGCAGTTTGAGAAGGTCTGTTTCTGATAGTTCATAACAACTATTACAACTGTTAAAGCAATACAGCACAGTGGCATTGGTTTCATTTCAGCGTTGAGGTTGACACATTGCTCGTCCAACCCCACTGTAACTAGTGATGTCAAATATAATGCTGTGAGCAAGAAATTAAAGAATTTTTTACCCCCCTTCAAACTTGTAAGGGAGTATTGCCCCCTCCCAAAACCTACGCCTATATTACAGCAGAACCATTCTACGCACCATCAGATTAACCATCAGATAGTATTTAATTAATCTAGTATTTAATTAATCTAGACATTAGATTAAACATTTGTGACATTTGATTAGTGAGATTAGATATGTGACCGTAATTTATATTCATCGTTTGCCACTGTACCTCAGTTTCAGACAGAGACGTGTTCCGGTGGAATGTCCCATGCCAGCACTTCTCAAGAAGAACTCCGCATCGTAGAGGGGGAGGGGCAAAACTCAGATGTGGGTCTGTCAGCCGACGAGGTCAACAACAACACCTGCGCAAGTAAATGCCCAAAGAAATGACACTGTTATAATATCAAAGAAAAAAAAGTCATGAGTAGGTAATGGTGATCAGTCACACTTGGGCCAAAGCACTGTCCCTAATGATTCATTTTTTTGCTTAGCTTGTTATTGAATTGTAGGTAAACTGTAAGTAGTGCTATCAAATCCTTTACACAAATCATTAAATAAAAAGGTTTAAATTGTATTTAAAATGTGGCCCAGTATAACACAAGTATTATCTCAGGTACAGTGCCCAGGAAATACAGCAAGAGAGAAAATTCTTGTGAACTTTCTGCAGCATTCTGTGGTTGGTTTGGTGTGTCTGATGTTCCTTCTGCTATGTTGTCCCTGCGCAGACACGCCTGATGTCCCGGACAGTCCGGTGAAGGGAGTCAGTGAGGGCACGGGTGACCCGGCGCAGGACAAGATGCCCCAGCACTTGAGGGTCGGCAGCACCTTCACCTTCAGGGTCACCGTGCTCCAGGCCTCCAGCATCTCAGCCGAGTACGCCGACATCTTCTGCCAGTTCAAGTGAGTGCACGATCCCTCCTCGTGATCTTACCTCGCTTCCCGCCGCGGCACCCTGCAGAAGTTGCTTTGGATTCAACTTACGAAACGATTTTAATGACCACTTTATGATTTCCGATTATGAGCAAACTTCACTTTCTTGAAGAGATTTACATTTAAAAAAGATCCTGTGCGTTAGTGTGAACTTGACTTGGTTGACTTTTGACACTGAGCTGGTTCTGTGCTATCAGTTTTATCCACAGGCATGATGAGGCCTTCTCCACAGAGCCCCTGAAGAACACAGGCAGAGGGCCTCCGCTTGGCTTCTACCACGTCCAGAATGTGAGCACCAACCCTTTAGCTCTTGCTCCTGTACATCATCCAGGTGCTTGGGTACATTTGCTAAATTTGAGCCAGACTGAAAACGTTTGTTCTGGCATTGTTTGCTCTTCCAGATCACAGTTGAAGTCACCAAGTCTTTCGTGGAATACATCAAAAGTCAGCCTATTGTGTTTGAGGTGTTTGGGCACTACCAAAAACAACCCTTCCCTCCTCTATGCAAAGATCTAATCAGGTCAGAACTCATTTATGGTAACAGTCTGTCCTCATTTCCTTTCAATGTCAATGAGTTTTACATGTTGATTTACAAGCCACATGTGGAAGATTTGTTGAGAAAATCTAAATCTGTGTGCATTTATAGTCCTCTGCGCCCATCGAGAAGGCAGTTCCCACGGGTTATGCCTTTATCCAAACCAGGTGAGGATTTCCTATCATTATCTTTCTCTACTGGAATAAATAACATCATTCTGACTACTATATTACTTACATACAGTATGGTTATCATTATATCATTTGCAAGCTTTGTTTGAATGATTATGCTATTTGTTTCTGGAGCACTTTAAGCAGATGTTCCATTCAGGCCTCTTCTTATCACCAGTAATGATGCCCTCTGTCTCACAGTAATGATTCCCTCTGTCTCACAGTGCCCGCCACCAAACTAAGCCCAATGACACGCTCTTCTTCCGGGCCGTGCCACTGCAAATATGACCTAATGGCCTTCTTCGAGATCTGCGAGCTTGAGGCGAATGGAGAGTAAGTATGTGGTTTCCCCACAGTGCCTGAAACAGCCAGATCTTGGCCACGTAGATGCCCTGTCAAGTTCAGCCTGACATAACGGTTTCTTTTTGCATTTGATTTTTTTGTGTTTTTTGTTTGCCTTGTCCAGCTACATCCCAGCAGTGGTTGACCACAGAGGAGGAATGCCCTGCCACGGGGCGTTTCTGCTGCACCAGGTACGCTGAGCAGGAACGTTCTCTGGCAGTCCGGAGATTTCGCGCTTTACTCCTCTACGTTTGTGTCTCTGTTTTGATACCATTTTTTGGTTTGTCTTGCCTGTAGGGCATCCAGAGGAGAATCACAGTGACAATAGCGCATGAGACAGGAAATGACATCTTATGGAAAGAAGTGAAGGAGCTGGTTATTGGTGAGTAATCAGAAAAGGTTCTCTCTCACCTTCTTGTTTTTTGTTTTGAGTGAGTGAGTGAGTGTATGACCGCAGGGTTTGCAATGACTCAGCATGTCTCCCGTTCTCCTTCAGGGCGTATCCGTAACACACCCGAGGCAGATGAGACCATCATCGACCCCAACATCCTGTCCCTCAACGTCCTCTCTGCAGGCTACGTAAGACCGTGTTATGATGACAGGTACAAGTAGCTTTATAACATTAGGAACTGAACATATGACCCAAATGTCATGGCATGGAAAAAAAAGTGTCCCCTTCTATCCTTAAAGTAATTTCTGTATGCTTGTTTTTCTATTATCGTTCTTTTACTCACCAGCTGTTATTTCATGTTTGCTCTTTTTATATGATATATATTTTAAAATATTTTTATTTACATATATATTTACATATTTTTTATAAAACATTTAATCGCCCTTTTTAATGTATGCTTTTAAGAGTTTATTTTCTTCTCTGATCACTACCCAAATACCACAAACTCTCTTTTCTAATTTCCTGTTCTCTAACCCAACAATCTTTGTTGCTGTCTGTTCTCAGTGTATCGTTGGGAATTGACCATAGGTATTTTATGTTAATACATTTCTTTAACATACAACATTGCCATGCCTGTAATTCTGTAAATCTAATTTTAGATTAGGAAATTGAATTAAAATACATGAAAATGCATTAAAAAACAACAGGATCAGTAACACTACATTTAGATATTCTTTACATTTCTAATATACTGCTCGTCTTGATGGGTTATGCGACAGGACGTTTTACCGTTTCGAGGCAGCATGGGACAGCTCTATGCACAACTCTCTCCTACTAAACCGGGTCACCCCTTACGGAGAGAAAATCTACATCACCCTCTCAGCTTACCTAGAGGTAAGCACACTTGTTCACTGCAGTTCTATGTTAAGGTTGGCTAATAGAAGAAACCTTACCACTGAGTGATTAAGAGAGATATTTCCTCATTACCTTAAGGGAGATTACTGTTAGTTATTATTTCACTGAGGAATGTGTATGTAAAAGACAGTGACTCGTTAGGTAATGGTTTGGCAGAATAGAACCAAACTGATGTGAAAGCCCTAAGACTTCCCAAACAGCAGCGACACAAATAGTTTCTTAACTGGATCATAGACTTGGTAGACAATGTAGTAGAATGTGTTAATTAGAATTTAAACAATGTAGTAGAATGTGTTCACTAGAATTTAAACAATGTAGTAGAATGTGTTCACTAGAATTTAAACAATGTAGTAGAATGTGTTAACTAGAATTTAGGCTAGGCTTACGTGCTAGCTGCGAACCAGTCTAATAACATAATTTTTTTCCCTCATGAAAAAGCTTGTTTAGTGGAATACTGAACCATCAGCAAACATAAATGTTAAATTGTACATTGTCACGGGACGCCCCGGCAAAAAAAGGAGCCAGGAATGCAGATCTCGAGAAAACAAGACACGTTATTTTGGTTTCGGTTTTACACCGAACAAAGCGCCATTGAGACTCAAACGAAGGAATAACAGCATCGACATAGTCCGACAAACACTCGGTGACATGCACTCGCTTATATACATTCACCCCTCACGAGACATGTGAAACGAGTAAAACTAACGAACATCCACGAGACCACCTACACCTCACCGACGTACATCCACATCCAGCCGACACGACACAGGAATACACCTCCACACAGACACGCCCACACGGATAAGACAGGGGGAGGAGGCCAGGGCGACATACATTTATTAGTTCCTCATAGCCAGTATTGTTTATGGAAAAGAACTAAATGTATGAAAAATGGGAAATTAAAGAGGAGTAAATATTGTTTTACATGATTTTTTGCTCCATCTTCAAATATTAAAGTTAAAGGCCTTGATTAAATGCCTATGCAACTTGGGGCAAAGAAACACTTATAATAGTGCAATCAGAGCATCATTTAGCCCTATTTACATTTAATAGTTTGCAAATGGCATGTTGCTTTTTTCAGCATTTTTTGACAGATATTTGTACACAGCTGGTTTCTAAAAACATAATAGCTATGGTAAATGGTAAATTTGGAGATTTTCAAGTTCCCTTAAAAAAAAATACATCATCTCTTCCAGATGGAGAACTGCTCTCAGCCGACGGTTGTTACAAAGGACTTCTGCATGGTGTTCTATTCACGAGATGCAAAGCTTCCTGCATCCCGCTCCATCCGTAACCTCTTCAGTACTGGAGCGCTAAGGCCCTCAGAGAGGTAAGGACTGACTTCAAAATGCCTGTATAAAAATACGCTCAGCTTTATGAAGAGAACGACTCTTTTGAGGGAGCAGATGATGGACATGTGCTTTTAGGGACCCTTTAAGGCTAGTACCCAGTGTGTTGGCTGTGACAAAACACTGAAGGTCTGTGTACGTGTGTGTGTGTGTCTTCTTCAGTAATCGCGTCACTGGAGTTTATGAGCTCAGTTTGTGTCACCTGGCCGATGCTGGAAGCCCAGGTAGGAAACAGGCAGAAATCCATCCGTACTTGTTTCCCTCCTGATCGGTCTGGAAAAGCTTACGGTCTCAGTTGCAGATCTGTCATTCACACAACACATGCCCTACTGGCAAAACCAGTCAGTTATAATAAAAACATGACTGCATTTAAAAGTAGAGTCTTCCAGATGAGAGCTCCAGCTCCTTCGTTTCCTGCCCCTGCTGCAGGCATGCAGAGGAGACGCCGGCGTGTGCTGGACACCTCGGTAGCGTACGTCCGCGGGGAGGAGAACCTGGCTGGCTGGAGGCCCCGTAGCGACAGCCTGATCCTGGATCACCAGTGGGAGCTGGAGAAGCTCAGTCTCCTGCAGGAGGTATGCCAGCCCACACCCGCCCCAAACCCCACGGCCGCATGGTGCGTCACCGTAGAACAATGTAGAGGCAATACATTGAATAATTTCGTAGAGACAATGTAGAATAATTTCCCTGTGATGAACGATACTGATTCATTCAGGGATGTCAAGGTAGTGTAATTATTTCCTCTTTGACGAGTTTGAGTCCTGCCACACCTTTGAGTCATTTGTACATCTGTGGTCATGTCTGTGTGTCCAGGTTGAAAAGACAAGACATTACCTGTTGCTGAGGGAGAAGCTGGAGGCTTCCGTGCTGATTGGACAGCAGGACTCCCTGTGCGGTAAAGACCTGATGGACTCCCCCAGGACCCTGAGCCCCTGCTCCCCAGCGGCAAGCTTGGGCCTGGACAGCCCCAGCGAGAGGCAGAGAGAACTGGCTGCCAAGGTGACGAGCCAGGCCCCTCCACTCAGCTACTGAGACGCAGCTGTACAGAGCCACACTGAGTTTGAAATCTTCAGATCGTGCTGCAGTGATATCAGGATCATCTGATGTGCATTTGTGTTCACGTTTTGCTTGTTTGTGGACTGCAGTATTATAAATGTAGTAAAGGCAAAATGGACTCAAATGACTGATGGAAGTAATTATGTATGCAAGTAGCTTGTCCTGTTGTAGTATGAGGGTAGTTTGGCCTAACTCTGTCTCTCTCTCTCTCTCTCTCTCTCTCTCTCTTTCTCTCTCTCTCTCCTTCTCAGTGTCTTCGACTGCTCATGCACACCTTCAACAGGCAGTACAGCCAGGTGAGCAGCAGTGCCAGTGAGAGCAAGGTGAGCCTTTACTGCCTCAGACCGCCTCTCTGCCTCATTCCTCCATCCATACAGAGTGGCTCTCTGCCTCCCCTGCCTCTCGACCTCAATCAGGCAGAGCGGTCATTACCCTATCCTCCCTCTCTTCATTTAGATGGGGCGGTTAATAGACTGCTCTACTGCTGTATGTCATTTAGGCCACAACAGCTCTCTGTCTGGCCCAACCTCTCTACCTCATTTAGACAAAACTGACGAAAGCCTGCTCTCCCACTCAGCTACATTTAAATAATGTAGTCTATTGGCTTTCCCGCTCTGCCTCATTCAGACAGAGGGGTTCTCTGCCTGCTCTGGCCTCCCAGCACATTCAGAATGGCCTCATCCATTTGTTCATTTCAGAATGAAATGACGGACCACTGCCTCTCTTGTTGACTCATTTAGAGTAGAGCTTCTGTAAGCCTTTCCCTCCACCCCTTGGCCAATGAGACCAGATGCAAGTCCTTTTGCCTGCCCTCCTGCATTTCCTAGGCTACCATTGATTACTATTGTATTTTCCATGAGGGTAAGCTTAAAGATTTGAATATCATACTATCGGTTCAGAGAAGATGGTTTTAAGTTGGTGTTCTTTTGCTCTGTGTGCGTGCTTGCGTGTGTGTGTGTGTCTGTGTGCGTGCATATTAGCTGTCGGAGATGTCAGCGTCACTGCTGAGAGATACTTCCTCCTCTGCTCTGAGCACGCTCACTCCATCCACTACTTGCCCATCACTGGTGGATAGTCACTATAGCAACCCTGACCTCAGGTCAGTTTGTTTTTGTGTCAGACATGCATACAGTTTTCTACCTCAGTGGAAAACAATTGTAATAACTATTAAAACTTTTATATTAATATAATAACACTAACTGTTAGTAAACAATAAGAATATGTTCAATGTTGCCATATTCAATAAAGTGTGTGTGTGTGTGTGTGTGTGTTTGTGATACAGGAGTATTGAGGCTCACTCTGGTGCCTCTAGCCCTGATCTGGATCCATTCAGTCCTGAGGAGAGGAAGGTTCGGTCCTGCACCTTTGTCCCCAACATCCAGGAGATCCGCGTGAGGTACTGCCACCAAAATCCCACCAGTCATTTGTGTACATCCCCCAAAAGCACACCAATTACATAGGTATTGCCCCAAAGAGCCCACCAATCACGTGTACCACCACAAACAGTTAACCAATCACATGAGCTCTGGCTCAGTGTTTTATTCTACAGTAATTTTAAATTCACAGTGTTTTATTATAGTGAATTATATTACTGTGCATATCAGACCAGTGCACATGTTTATATACATGGTTATACATGGGCACTTCCTATCCCAAGTTCTTTTCCTTTGAATTTAAAGAAAAATTGTGTTGTCAGACATCACTGAGCCCAGAAGGTCTAAAATAGAAACTCCAGTTTACTAAAATGTATTCATTTATTCAAAATATTTGTGGATTGTATTAACATTGTTTCCTTTAAGTTGACTTTTTCAGTTGGGTGTTGTTAATGTGCTCTCAGTGTATGTGTTGATTGTATTTACTTCACTGAACAAAACTGGACTAGTTTGACACATAGTTAAAGCTAATGAATTCAGCAATTTTGGTAATCCGTATTAGTAAAGTGACCTTTTCTTTTTGATGTTGAGCAGTTGATCTTTTCTGCAGTTTTGTTGGTACACAAACTGTTCTGTTCCCTAAGAGAAAGGAATAGGTCTACCCTTGGTTATACACGAACAAAATGTTTAACTTTGGTTAAAAAGTGTTCATGAAACTCACAAGAAAAACTTTAAAATTAGTTTAGGAAAGCTTAAATCAGAATTTCTCAAAGTAATCTTCTGTGAACCAAAACATTTTGTGATGTGTGTGAACCAAGAGTGACATGTTGCTTTGGCTACAGCCCCATTGTGTCAAAGAAAGGTTACCTGCACTTCCTGGAGCCCCACACCAATGGCTGGGTGAAGCGTTATGTGGTGGTGCGCCGGCCCTACGTCTACCTGTACCGCAGTGAGAGGGACAGCGTGGAGAGGGCCGTCATCAACCTGTCCTCCGCCCAGGTGGAGTACAGTGAGGATCAGCAGACTATGCTGAGGGTGAGAGTCTCTACTTGCTACCTGCCATGGAGTTGTCTGGGCGGAGGTGCGGTTGGGGTGGGGTGTGGGATGGAGCTGTGAGGGTGGAGGTTGGAGCTATGGGGGTGGGGGGGGGGTGGTAGAGGTGGGATGGAGGTAGGTGAAAAGGGGGAGGAGGGTGGGGGTGCTGTACATTCTCCTAAGAATTTAATTCAGCAGCTGATATTTCTTGTAACGTACATAAAAGACCTTTGTTTTGAAAGTGTCATCAGGGCTGGTTTTAACTCATAGTTTCTAATTGACACCACAAAGCACAGTAGATGTAAAACCTTAACCGACCACTGGATGACATCACATAGGGCACAATACATCATCATCATCCATATCCTACTGTGCTGTTGTAACAAAATTATTCTAAAAGAAGGTTGAATGGGATCATTCTAGTGATGGTGATACACAAGAAATGACTGGATAACATTTGTTGATGCTGGTGTGGTCCTGCGTGCGTGTGCTTGTGTGCACGCATGTGTGGTTGCCTGTGTGGGTTTTGTCTGTGTGTGTGCCCACCTGCCTCTGTGTTTGTGTGTGTGTGTGTGTGTGTGTGTGTGTGATTTTTATCTGCAGAGTCCTAACACTTTTGCCGTGTGCACTGAGCACCGGGGAATCCTCCTTCAGGCCGCTAACGATAAAGAAATGCATGACTGGCTGTACGCCTTCAACCCGCTCCTGGCAGGTACCATCAGGTATCACACTGCTTATTCATCTCTTATCCTGTTTAGAAAAAATCAGCAACATTGGCCTCCTTTTCAGACAACATTCTCTATATATGCCAACACATTCAGATACTTGGAACAATATTAATATCTAACTGTTGTTTTCTGTTTGGATCCATTTCACTGTTCCTTCTTTCTTTCTCAGGTCAAAACTCTCCAGGAAAAAGTCAGGACAGATGAGGATGTGACCGAGAAGGACATTCCTTCATAATGTCCTGAGATGACAGCAGTGTAAATAAAGATTGTGCAGAGCGCCCCCTGTCTGCCACCCACATTACTGCGCCTGCCTCTGCACTCTCCTGGGGCTCTCCCTCCCAGCCACTGAACGTGTGCGTGTTTGTATGTGTGCGAGTACAGGTGTGTATGCAAGTGTGAGATGGCGTGTGTGTGTGTGTGTGTGTGTGTGTGAGAGAGAGAGAGAGAGAGACAACCCCTATAGCAAAGTGATAACTCTGCGAATTCATAAGTACTGTAACTCTCCATAATTTACAAACTCCCTACAAGTACTGCTTATTAGTGATTATTAGGGGAAAACAACATTGTACAAAAGTTCCCCCATTTTGAGATGTAAAAGGATCAGCTGCTGTGTAAATGCGCTGCAGTGCTTTGGTTTGGTGTGTGTTGCTTCCGCAGGTTAGATGTCTGGTGCGTTTGCCTTGAGCTTCTGTAGAGTCCCGTTGCTATGACCGCACCACAGCACACCCAGGGCTAGTCGATCCAATCACTGAGGTGTTTTTTGCACGTTTGGGGTTGAGCAAGTCAAGTTGCAGGAAATGGCCATAGATATTCTGAAAGAGGATAACAATCAAGTCCAAAAGGAATGTCCGATCTTTTTAACATATAAACAGGAGGGTTATTATTTAATTAATGTCTTCTTTTTTATTATTTGTGTTGTATTTTAATTTTTAACAAAGCCACATACTTTACTATTAACATTGTTTATTAAGAAATATGTTTTTGCATTGCACTTTTGAAGATGACCTTTCCTTATTTATCATGCCTAATATACTTTGTTAATTAATTAATATTAGTTTGCACAAAACTTTCAGCTGCTAAGGAAAACCTGACTCTGCTTCAGTTAGTAGTTTAAGTTTATTACTGAAATGGGGAAAAAACAATATTATACTATATTTACATGCACACTGACACTCATTGTCTTTTGTTGACAAACTGATGGTATATTATAACACCTGGACACAAGGGTTATATTTATGGGTCATATAACATCCTTCAGATAATATCGATTTTAGAGAATTAATAGATTTAT
Source organism: Tenebrosternarchus preto (assembly GCA_025802075.1). Lineage (NCBI taxonomy): Eukaryota > Metazoa > Chordata > Actinopteri > Gymnotiformes > Apteronotidae > Tenebrosternarchus > Tenebrosternarchus preto. The sequence goes on along the minus strand of JAOYMR010000012.1, from coordinate 5,266,582 downwards.
CACTTAACTATTACATGTTCAAATTACCTGTAGTACAGCTCATTTTGATGGCAGTCATGTTTGCTGCTTTTGACTTTACTAACCTTGCAGGTAACATCTGCTTTACTGAAGGGAGTAACTGAGATGACCTCTCATCCACTGGGTCTGCACAAGCAGTGACCAGCTTTTGGCCACGCCCAGATTCAATGTTATGGTTTGAAAATGAAAAAACTACCTGTGCAAGCCTCTAAATTCCTGTCACTTTATCTGAAAATTTTATTTGTAACTTTATAATATTCACAGTCAAAGCAGTCGTATATTTAAATCAAACTGTTTTATGAGTGATGTGCGGACCTGTGTGAATCTTGGTTATTTATTTTAAAAAAGAGCAACATATCAGAGATGTCATACCAAATGCCTTTGCATTGAGAATGTTGATTCAAATATTCCCTGCTTGTGTTGTAGTGTTGGCTTGGTGAATGAGCAGCCAGTCATTCACCGTAACGCTCCACTAGTGATGCGTGTGTGTTTTATAAGAGAGCAGGGTTATGTGTCTTGGGCCAGCCAACCCACAGAGCACAAACCTAAGCACTTATACACAAGCAGGGTGACAGAAATGACAGAGACACGGACGTTATTTTTTGATATGATTCTCTTAATGTTGTTACTGCCCCTCTGTGGTGCCAACACACTTTAGCAGAATCCCATGGTGTTGTTTTTTTTTTTGTTTGTTTGTTTGTTTTTTTTAGCTATTGCATTCTGTAAAATGAGACTGGAAGATGTTGTGCTGTTTTGGGCGATTCTGGTGGTGCCTCACAGTGCTTTGATCGAGGTCCTTTTCGGTCATTTCTTTTTGTCTGTTAGATAATGCTATGTATGTGACAGCATGCTGTATATATTTATTCAACAGTTGAATCTAATGCATCAATGCTCATTTACCTCCAAACAGTATATCGGTAGCATTTGCAAACTAGTTAGGACAGATTATACTGTATTATTTTGATGATATGAGAAACCACCATCTACATAAATACTGTCCTGCACGCAAATCCTTGCCTTGACAACCTGGTCTTGAAATAAAGGATTCATGAGTGCAGTATGAACACATTACATTGACACATTGTTGTAGATGAACAGGACATTTGGAGGTTGGTTGTTAAATACTCTTAAGTGGTGTCTCTCATTCATTCTTTCATTCAAATATTGCAGTATGAAACAATACCCCAGGGCACGACATCTAAACTAAGTGCATCTACATTTCTGCTGATCAGCTGTGTATATAAACCAAACTGTGGACGGTCTGGTACACAGGTGTAACCTCTTTATACCGTAAATAGATAGGCTGTAGTGGACTCGGTGCCCAAGTTCTTTGAGTGTTGGACTTGTGTCTTCTAATGTCTGTGGACACTTAACACTTTGTTGGACGTGAAATAAATGTACAATACTGTCACCCTGTTTCTGCCTTGGTCCTTGGTCTTAGCGAAATGAGGGGGCAAATTTCTTGCGCAGCGGATTTCTTTCTCCTTAAAATGATTCCAAGCTGCTGACATGCACACAACGCTGAACTACACTCTCTACTTTGGAACAATTGCAGTGTGAGAAGCGACACATCCTTGTAAAGATGGTGCCTGTTATTTTTGTGAGTTTTCCAGCTTTAAGATGGTGCGTTTTTGGAGAAACCCAGAAGACTCCACAGCAGATGTCCCAACCTTTATTTGAGATGAACCCTTCTATTAACCTAGAGCTCCTTATTAAGTATCTCCTACTGCCTCTCCTCTATGGTCAGCCGACAAGCTGTCCCTCCCATGGGCATTTTATCAGCAGCTCAGGTGTCAATTTTAGGGGGAGGGAGGGGTATAATAATGACCAGGGACTGGACCCCTGGCACTTTGTGTGCCAAGCAGGCAGTAGGGAAACATGGTGCTCCACACGGCGATCCAGGCGGCGCGAGAAGGGGACGTGGAGGCTCTGAGGGCCCTGCTCGAGTCGGGCCGCCTCGGTCCCGCCATTGCCGACGCCCAGGGGGCCACGCCCGTCCACCACGCCGCCCGCTGCGGCCAGCTCCATTGCCTGCGCTTTCTGGTGGGCGAGGCCCGTCTGTGCGCCTGCTCTCGCACCAGGAACAGGGCCACGGCCGCCCACGACGCCGCCGCCACGGGGCACGTTCAGGAGATGCAGTGGTTGTTGGGACAAGGGGGCTGCAGGATGGAGGTGAGCCAAGATGTGCTCCTTTTTTATGTACTATTGTTTATGTTGGAATGAGGGTGAATATAAAATGGAAAGGAAAGCTAACGGCTGTTAAGATGAGGTGTATGTGTGTGTGTGTGGGGGGGGGGGGGTGGTATAAATATTACATTATACTGAAAACACAGAGCTAATTTAACTCTTTTGCAGTGATGGTTCTGCCAACACCATTTACCTGACATGCAAAGTATAAAGTGTCTCAGTGTCTTACAACAACGTCTTACTACTGTAGATTTGAGTTAGATACTCGGGCTTTCCTCTGTGACCAAGATCAGTGGTGTTTTAGATAGTAGGTTACTGGGTAGAAGGTTCTGGATAGAAGGTTCTGGTTTAATACACTGATCTAACGTGCCTCACTTGGAGAAATTCCACTTACACAAAGCAGTACCCGTGTAACACCCCTAGTCCCCTGGACTTTCCGTTCAAGTCCATTAAGAGATGAATCAATATGAATGAATTATTATAATTCAGTGTCTTCCAGTACTGCTAACCACATACCTGTTTTTTTTGTTTTTTTCCTGCTCAAAATTCCTGATTCATTCAATAGTTAACCATCCCTTCATGAGCTGCTGGTAGGATATAGAAGGAAATGTCAGTATGCAGTGATGGGGTAGGACAAGCCACTGGTGTGCTGGGTATCTGATGCATGTCCCGCACGTGTTCCCGGCTGTAGGATCGGGACGGGGAAGGAGCGACCGCCCTGCACTTGGCGGCCAGGTTTGGGCACGTTGAGGCAGTGCGGTGGCTGCTGTCAGAGGGGAGCAGCGGCGAGATCGAGACACACTGTGGTGCACTGCCAGTCCACTACGCCGCTGCCAGCGGAGATCTCACCTGCGTCAAACTGCTCGTGGCCCAATCGCCATGGTGATCCCGCGCACACATATGCACTCACACCACTGAGACTATCAGCAAATGACCTACCATTTACCTATCATTCACTCAACTTGTTCTCATGTTTCAAATTGTAACAAAATGACTGTGCGTATCCGCGCATGTGTGTTCTGCCTCAAACTCATACACGGCACCTGGGACTCACCCAGGCACTCTGGAACCTTAGAGATACCTGGTTGGATAGGGGGAGGGGCTGACATATGTTAAATGGGTCCTTCAGGACCAGCACTTAATAATACACAAGGGGTCTCTTACCTACCATATGTCATCAAGTGTGATGCCACCCCAGCCAAGCCCCGCCCTCTCCTCTCCCACCTTAAACCTGTCTACCCCCCCCCCCCCCCACCATGTTCTTGTACCTTACACCTGATGTATAGGGTAGCTAGCAAGCGTCTGCCTGAGTGGAAGATGTGATCATTGTGAGCGACACAATGGGGACCTGAAGAATGTCCTCAAGTAACACTACACATCAATTTGATGCAGTTGACACTCCAAATGAAACGGTGTCACCAGCACGACCCAAAATCTCACAGCTAGTGAAGAGAATTCGTATGTGACTGTTTTCCCACCTGGCACAGGTGTGTGGACCATCAGACAGCCACCGGGGCCACGCCCCTGTACCTGGCTTGCCAAGAGGGACACCTGCATGTGGCTGAGTTCCTGGTGAAAGACTGCGGTGCGAACGTGCATCTAAGGACTCGAGACGGCATGAGCGTCCTGCACGCCGCTGCCCACATGGGCCACCACGCCCTGGTGGTCTGGCTGGTGAGTCTCACCTCACAACCAGGCACCATCCCACCACTGCTGCCTTGGCCTGCTTGTTAGGAATCTGAACAGAAAGTAAAGTTGCTTTCTGTAAAACTTGTTTGACAAACGTTGTAAAAAGTAAAATATGCAGTGAAACAGACATGATGAATCTTTTTCACTCCACATTTATGCATGTAGTATCTTGGAGGACTGCATATAGTCAAGCACCAGCATAAAATCAACATGTCACGAGTTCCATATAATAATCTCTGAATTATTATATGGAATTTTTGCACAACCTGTCCTTAAAGTGATCGATAGATTGATCAATCAATAGATTGCTATGGATAGCTAGATTGCTATGATAGCTAGCTTGCTTGCTTTATTGATCGCAAAGGAAAGGTCAAAAAATCTTATCCTCTCACTACAACAAACTGATTCAGTAGTATCCAGACAACTGTACCATGTGTCTATAATATGATATTGTTTTCTCTTGTAAAAAATTAAAGGGGAGAGTGGAGGAGATCAATTACACTGCCACTCTGGGAAAAATAGCAGACTTTTTCACAACAACACAAATATAAAGATTCATAATTGCCTGCATAAACATTTCTATATGAGATTCCTTGCTCACTCAGTTTAGTGTTCAGTTTTTAGACGGTATCTGACAGTTTACTGATCCCAAACCTGTTGTTTGTGCTCCTCAGGCATCCTTCACGGACATAGATCTGTCGTGTCAGGATGAGAACGGCGCCACTGCCATGCACTTTGCCGCCAGTGAGGGGCGCCACCGCATTCTAGAACGCCTGTTGCTCATGGGCGCCAAGGTCCTCCGGGACCGCTGGGGCGGGACCCCCCTGCACGATGCCGCAGAGAACGGAGAAATGGAGGTGTGGTCACAGCCCACAGCGACCTTCCCCCAAAAGCTTTTCTCTGATACTGATTGAAGTTTTGGCGGCATAAAACGTGTAAACTGGCTGAATATTAATAGGAACAGGGACATCAAAAAGTTTATCGCTCAGGTTCACCAGGCAGGAATTCTGTACTGTTTGTACCATTTACCTGTCACCAACTGGCATGTTGTGATTTAACTTCATTTCTTACATGCTATTATAGTAGCAAACCACTAACTACCAAATAAGAACTTAAAATTATTGCTAAAATAAAAGATAAACATGATAACAATCTAATATTCACTCAGTGCTGCCATGTTCTGTTGGCCAATCACGTCAGTCCGCTGGAGGAGGACGTCGACGGTTTCAGCCCAGTGGACCTCGCGGAGTACAACGGCCATGGCGACTGCGCCAAAGTCCTCCACTCTGCTCAGGTGCGTGGAGGATCGCTTGGACCTTTTACGAATTTCAAGCAAACCACCTGAGAAGCACCTGATTTCACTAATTTCACTAGGCTTTCCTTTCTTGGTTAAAGAGGTGTGGTCATTGGTGAAAAAGGTGGGGCTTTGCGGGGCTGGAGGAAAAAAACCCTGCAAATACTATTTCCTGCCCCCTGTTTACTGAATTTAATCTGTCATCAGCACTTCCAGAAACTTCGCTATTTCTTTTAATTATGTCTGATCAAAAACAACGACCGAAATTAATGATACATGCATCTGACCTTGAAGTCAAATGCATGTATCAAGGATACACTATATTAAGTAGACGTCCAGTCTCTGGTTTTGCAGGCGGTCACACATACCTACTGGTGACGTAAAAGCCCAAAGAGCATCAAGTGAAGCATTACTACTTAAATGACGTGGAAATTTTGTTGCCGCCGCTTGTTCCCGACACTATAACAGCAATGCATATTAAAACTGATGAGGACAGACAGGGAGGCGAATTATAAAGAGAGGTTAGCTCTGTTTATATGGCTATCAGTTATCATACCCCCTCTCTGCCTCTTCGCTGAATTCACAGCAGAGGAGAAGCGTCATTCGAGCTCCACGTGTCGAGTTTCAGAACCTCAAACGCGCTGCTCGCGGCTCTGACAGAGGGCATTATCCGCCTGTATGTTGGCATCCTCTCCTGCCAAGCCAGTCCATCAGGAGAATGCCAGCGAGCTGTGCTGTGATCTCCAATTTGTATAGCGATTTGGTTCTTGTTTACACCGACCAGGCATACGACGTGTCTTTTGTGTTGCAAAGACAAATGTCGGTGGCGTTCCTAAATTGCTATATAGTTCATTAAAGTAGATAATAAAATGTAAGAAGTACATTGGACACATCATGAGAATAATCGAATTGATGAACACTTTTCCAGAAACAGTTAATCCATTTGTAATCTGTTGAACGCACTTGGGCTTTACAGGGAATGTGAGAATTTTTCAAAGGATCGTTTTTTTTTTTACTTTGTACAATAGGATAATAGGCAGTAATTTTTAGTCTTTCAGATGCACATTGAAATTTAGACTATGATTCATCTGTGCATGAAAAAAGACAGAATCCGCCATACTCCATGAAAAAAGACAGAATCCACCATACTCCATAAAAAATGACACACTACTCCATACTCAATGAAAAATGACAGACTACACCATACTCCATGAAAAATGACAGACTACACCATACTCCATACTATTCATAGACTTTTTTGAGAATCTTCACAAAATCTGCACTTCACCCTTTGATTGAAAATCTGCCTTTTTAGAATAACAGGTCACGATTCAATTTTGATGTGTAGTCATTCTATTACAGTAGAAACCATTTTTGTTGACTTTTATATTTAGTATAGTATTTACTTTGTAATAGAAATATAACAAAAAAATTAAAAATAGGTTTCTTTAATTAATATATGTAAAATATATATATTTAGCAATTTTGAACAATTATGGCATTCCACCTTTAAGTGATTTCAGTCCTTTGTCCAGCACTAGTGTAACAGACATCAGCTTTCTGTTACATCTGCACTTCAGGGTCAAACAACAATTAGTATTAAAAGGTGTTAGGGTTAACAGATGTGATATTCATTTAAACTTGAGCTATTTTGCAAAATGAGGTAATATTTAGCTGTTAAAGACGGTTGAATCTAGATTAGTTGATGTTTTTGATGATGTTGTATTGTTTAATTTGGAGGTTGTGTTCTTGTTGAGTTTGAGCATATTCATTTGTGCATGTTTGGATAAAAGTAACTCTAGTACACTGAACAGACTTGCAACCTCTTCTCAAGCC
>JAOYMR010000012.1:5231624-5258876 GCA_025802075.1 Tenebrosternarchus preto | reverse complement strand
CAACCGACTCTGTTGGGAAGGAGGGGTGTTATGTACATTAGCTTACAGACCATCCACATGATCATCAGACCCCTTCTGATTTTCAGTCACAACTGAGCCATTTAATTATTAATTAACACCATTTAATTATTCAATGACACCTCAGGAGGAAGACCTCTAGTCTTAACGTATTGCTAATAGAGGCGTTTGAGGCATCTGGTCACCCATGTGATTGCCAGGGGACACTGCTCTGGGGGAATTCGCTCTTCTCTGATCTTCCACTGGCTAACATCTCAGACTGGAATTACTATACACTGTGAGTTATTTTAAGTTGATGTCTCTAAAAGAGATTTTTTTTTGCCATTGATAGCAGTGAAAAGCATCTGGTTATAAGTTGATAATTCTGTGGTACTTGTAGAGTACATTTGTACTAAGCATGTGTAATATTAGAAGAGATCACTATATACAGTGATGATAAAATTGCACATTTTGTACAGTAATTTACAGTAAAATTCTGTTGCGTTCCTTCAGGTGACTGTTTTAAGTGTCTTGGTCGTCTAGCAAGAACTGACAAGTTTGAGGCTGGAAAAGTTTTTTATCATTTAGGAGAACAATTTGACATCACTAAGACTCTTGGCTTCACTAAGATGTTTTGAGATGGAAAATATTTTTTAGTAGAAATTCTTCTGTAAAGTAAAAGCAGTATCTGACAGTAATATTAGTGATGATGAAGTCTAGAACATATCTGTATTATTCTTTGCTATTAAAAGACAATAGCGATCAACCTTGCATGCGTAACTCTTTAAATAAAACAGGCCCCATTTGTATCACTTTTTTTTTAAAGAAGGAAATGGGTATTAAGATATATTCCCTTATATGTAAGGATTTTGTGAAAATCATAAAAATGTAATGGAATAGTAAGTATTTATGATGAAACTTTGAGTTTATGAAAGATTATCAGAAAAACAACAAATGTAGTAGTGGAGGCAGACCTTTGGATTCATACTGATTTGTCATAGATTAGTAATGTTTAATTAGCCAGTGTGATTACATAACAACCACTGTAGTAGCATGACCAGTCAAAAACTCAATGGGCAATTGATGGGTTTTTTTATTGATCTGAATGTACAGATGAGAAATGAAGAAAAATCTAGAAGGGTTATTATTAAGGCAAAAGATATTGAGGAAGACTAAGGTTGAAATGGTTCATCCTCAAGTCAAGCTAAATATGGGAAGTATCAGTAAAGATGGGAACTATCACTGTTAAAACACCGTTTTGACTTAATTTCTTTGATTTGTTTCTCAAGTATCGTTCACTGTCCAACTACCATATATTTTTCCGCAAGTGCAGATGAACATTCAAGAAATAAATATGACTGGTAGCCTCAGACCATTAATGTTTTTGGAGCTGTGTGTTGTGGATGCTGGCAAACAGCAAAAAGAGCCCCGAATTGCTGCTACAGCATGTGAAACATGATCCATCATATGAAATAAAGGATCTCTATAGGCTGCCTATTGTATGTCTGTTGGGTTACATAGGGTTGTGTTCTATATTAAAGACTTTCCTATTTTGTTTCACTCTTTGGACATTATTTTTCTCAGAGGCGTTTATAGATCATGTTACCGCATTGCTACACCACAGGAGCTAAGATTTATTTGACCTTGAGACATTTGTTCACTTGCCATTAGGAACCATCAGAAGTCATACTTACTGTTTCATTTGTCTTAGTTTCAAGGTTCAGTGGACAGTCTCCTTCCCCCAGCCATTATTCTCATAGAAGAGGAAAGGACTCAGTTTGGCACAGCTGAACACCTCCAAAACACCATGGACGAGTCCAGTGAAAAACATCTAAGCACTGAGATGGAGAGCAGTGAGGTAATTCTTTACAAGAATCCCAGACACATTAAGAGGTGGACATTCCAGGTTTAGAAAGTAAAAGTCCTCACAAGGATTTTGCTCAAGCAAAAACACCTCTGGGTGTGTCTAATTGAGCTTCTTTACAAGTACCACTGCAACACAGCTGAACGAGTGTAAAGGTGCACATCACTCCCATTCACACTTCCCCTCTGCTTCCATCTGTGTTTTCCCTATTCCAACACATTGATTCCGCTCAGGGGGGTAAAACCAAATCCTTTGTGAGCTAAATCATGTTTGTTATAGCAATGCATGGGTACTGAACTCTTTAGAACTGAAACAGAGTGTCGTTGACGTGGTCTTAAATGCATGATCCTTCTAAAAGACTGAGGCCTAGAACAAACAAAATGTTCTTTTTGCTAGATTTTGAGATTCAAAAAGCCTCTAATGGTTGAGATGACTTGAAAGCTACAATGCACCTGGCCCTGAAGCACACCCCTTCCTAAGCCCCGCCTTTGTTGTGTTATCCCAGGAGCCGCTGAAGGAGGAGTCAACTCAGCCCAACCCCGCCCCAACATGCCCTGACTCCTCCTCTCCACGCTCCATCAGAACTGTGGCCAGCACTTTTCAACACATCCAAATGGCCTCTGCAGGTGAGAGTCAATAAACAGGATCTAATGATTTTGAAGTCTCAGGTATTCACAGGGACAAACAATTATGAATAATTACACAGATTAGTTTAGCGCTAAAAGGGAGGGTTTAATTGTCTTAGTTTTATATTTTCCAGCTTTGTTGGTTGGATGCAAATTGACTTTGCTGATATAATTCCCAAGAAATCAATACAAACAGGCTATGACATTTCCTGTGCATGCTATGTTCTCTGCTCATAACAGGTACCTCATAGCAGAACCTCAACTTTTACCTTATTTGAGAAAAACGTCACCATACCCAAATTCAAACAAGAAAGATCTAAGATCATCTTGTTTATTTGTTTGCACTGGACTGGGATTCTCACACATGTTCATCCCTCATAAGTCAATTGCTCAGTTAAGCTGGGTGTCACAGAGCAGGGGAAACTGTACAGAACTGTCCTTCAGGATTTATTTTATTGTAGAATGTATGAATATAATAGCATATAATTAATATAATGTGTGTGTGTGTATACGTGTCTTTGCTCTTACAGTTGTGTCATCGTTCACCAAGACTAAGCACCCCGAAGACAACGAGCTGCCGTTACCTCTGACCCCCCCGAGGTTGTGGAGACATGCGGGAATTTCTGCAGTCTTCACTGGACATGCAATAAATGTATTGTGTAGATTCTTGATTCTAGCTTTTAAATAATTTGTTATCTGCATCTAGCTCAGGCAACGAGATCTCACCATTGCATGTTTACTGGAATCAATTGAAACAAAGCTTTTTATTTGTAAAACGATTAGGGTTTAGAGTTTGTTTGTTTATAAGTCTATCTAAACCTATAAATAAATGAGCGGTAAAACAGATTTATACTTCATAATAGTTCAAAATAGTTCCCATAAATCCTATATGAGATCATGTGGGAGTGGATAGCAATAAAACTGAAGGACCACAGCATGGTGTTCCCTCACAGCACTGATTAGTGTTTCCTTGTTCTCGTACACCTGATTCATGTCAGAGTTTGACAGCTGTACCCGACGTCAACACATTACACATCAGGAAAAAGCATCAGGAACCAGCTTTCATAGTTTATTAATGACAGTGCAGATGAAAAGATTATGTTTTTTTAATAATTGCAATTCTTCCACTGTGATCAGACTAAGAACTTAATTTCTTTAAGAAACGCGAAAAGAGTACGGCCGTTCTGACGGAGGAGGCCAACTTTACCGACGTCGACTCACTGGTTCCCACCCACGATGAACATGGGAATGCCATTCCTGAGTGGAAACGGCAGGTGCTGGTGCGGAAGCTGCAGGCGCGGCTTCAGGACGAGGAAGACCAACGGCAAATGGTAAATATGCAAAAATGAATATTCCGAATATTCATGAAGAGGAAGGCTAGAACACGTTCACACGGCAAGTGAAGCATGAAACATAAACCTCACAGGCTACAGAGACAAGTTCTGATTTTTAACCCTTAATGGTTCATTAAAATTTAAGGGGTTAAAACCCTTTTAGGCTTATTAATAAGTTATTCATTGTAAGGCATATTATTCAGTAACTCCCGTGAATTAAGTAACTACAGTGGATTTAATATGAAAGAGTGAGAGTCAGTGTTTAAATGAACATGTTTATTTAAGCATATGGAGGAAGCCCCTCTACGATGGTGATTTAACTACATCCACAGACTCTTTAAGGTCTTTAAGCAAACAAGTTGCAAAGAACCAGTACAAATGATTGATAGAATAACATGGCAGTTCCCAGCTCCATACTTAATCATCTGTATCAGTGTCTAAATGAAGTGTTTAATTTCATTTACTAAACACTGTAAATCAGAACATTCAAGCTTGAATGCACATCTCAGTATTATCTCTGCTTACTGACTACATCTAATTCTCTAATTCATGTCAGGCTAATGACAAATGTACAGACTGCTGGAGGTATTCGAAAGTTCACAACGCCATATTGGGCCCCTTTGGTGAGTTGTTAACAGAGGATGACTTGGTGTACTTGGAAGGGCAGATCGAGACCGTGTCCCTTCAGAAGAAGTGTCAAGCCTATGAACTGGAGTTAGCTCGTCTGGTCGAGGAGCTCCGAGTTGTCCTCCCAGCACCCATTGTCAACATCTCCATCAACACTCAGCAGCAACCAAACGCCGTGGACTCTCTGGCCTTGCCCGTGTGGTGCAGCCGTGTCTCGGGCGTGGTGAAGAGCATGTCTCTGCTCCTGAGCAACCTCAAGGGCAGGGACAGCGAGGGCGACGACTGCGTAACGCCAGAGGCAGAAGTGACGCCGGTCTTCAGCGCACAGCCAGAAAAGCAAAACTCTGTCAAGGGCAAGAGAGAAACGGCAGAAATGGAGATTCAGCTGTCTGGAGTTTCAGTGAGAAATTTAAGATCTAATTTTGAGAGTAAGATGGGGAACATCTACCCATTCTCTGGAATGTTAAACAATACATCTAAGCAACAAAGCATGTCTAGTTCCCCACCAGGACATGAGCCAGCAGTGAGTATTATCCAGGACCTGAATCTCATTAATGACAGCAGCATTGCATGCAAGTTCAGTGACAGCGAGGAAGCAGTTCAAGTTAAAGAAACCACAGGCTTGCGCAAAGAGCGAATTGTTGTCCTGTTCTTGAGCCACTGGAAAAAGTCTGCCTATGCTATGTCTGTAAGAGTCAAAATGAGAAAAGATCTTGACCAGAAGAGCTCGGTAGAGAACCACCATCCAAAGAATGGCTCACTGTATCACCTATATAGGCAAAAGACAGCCATAGACAAAATGATTCGCAACTGGAGGGGCATCATCACTGGGGTTCCTTCGCGCCAGATCCGCAGCCTTCAGAGGAAGCGGGTCACCTACTCCCCCGAGCAGTTCCTCCCGCGAGTGAATGGGGCAACTGTGCCTTATGACAGCTTGACCCTTGACCTCTTCATGCTGGGCTACTTCCACATCCTGGAGCTGGACCTGCCAGCCGAGGAGCGGAAGATGAGGCACCTGCTCTGCTTCGAGGTGTTCGATCATGTGGGTGCTTTCTCCTGGGAGATGGTTAGAGACTTTCACCGGGCTGTGCTGAGAGACATCGAAGCTGGCACTCGGGAGTGGGGAGATGGCTTTGAAGACATCAAGGCCCGGTTCTTTGGGACGAGAGAAAACGCCCCTTTGCCCGAGTCTCCAGATGAACCTGCAGCAAAGGTCGTCCCCAGGGTCACCATCGAGAACGCCGCAGAAGACGAGAGGCCCTACAGGCCAGGCGCAAACACAGACTTCTCATGTTTCTCTGATAATGAAATTTGCAAATATATAGACCGTAGCTTTGCTTTCTGGAAGCAGAAAGAAGCAGAGCTGTTTGACTTTAAACGATAGTAACCTTGGCTTTGGACTGGCTTGTTCTGTTGTCGGCGTAGTCGTGATAGCGTTGGAACTGTACACTGTATGACTGTGCAGGGATCACTGAGACTCTGAAGACAGTCATGTGTAAGGTTATCAACACTCTCCTTTGCATTAGCATGAAGGTGTTCTATGCTTTAATCACTCTTTCAGCAGACTAAAGTTTCTTCCTGGAAATTTAGATGGCTGCCGGAGATGATCTTGTAATGTACACTGAGTTGTCAGTTTATTAGCTACACCTGCACTATGGCTGTAGCTAGGGGCTACTAGTCATTTCTGTGTGGTCATAAGATTAATTAACTAATTGCATTGTGTGCCACATTCCAGTGGACTCTTTCATGAAATACCTGTTTTTTGAAAAAGGACAGATATATATATATATATATATATATATATATAAGCATATGTATGCTCATGCTGTTTGTGCAAGTGTATTTACATTATCTAGATGTTTAAAGTATCCAGTTGACCTGCTTTAGAAATCAGGTTAATGAACAGGGCTAGTTAGGATTTACAGTGTATACAGAATTCAGGATTCCTTGACAGTCAGTCAGCTGACTTAAGAGTACAACAGTAATGATATGTGTAGATTACAATTTACAACAGATTGTAAAATGTATGTAAAATGTAGCCTATTTGGTACAGGTATGGAGTAGGTGTTCATAAAAATGGATCAATGTAGATGTTTTGATTTTTTTTTAAAAGCATCTGAAATTTCAGAAACATAAAAAAATTTGATTTGAAATAAAGTAATAAAAGGATATGAATCTATCTAAAACATACATCCATGCACCTGTCATGTATGTATTAATTTTGGTATTTTGATATGCTATTTTCTTTAATAAAATAAACGTCATTTTTAAAAATAGTATCTTCAGATATGCTTGTGCTCACTGAAGAACTGTCACTCTACATTGTTGCTTATATCCACCTTTTTACCCAGTGTGTGTGTGTGTGTGTCTGTGTGTGTGTGTGTGTGTGTGTGTGTGTGTGTGTGTGCGCGTGTGTGCGTGTGCGTGCGGCGCGTGTCTGTATCTGTGTGTTCAGCAGGCTGGCTTTTATTATATTAATAACTGACAGTTGTGCTTCACAGTTAGGTGCAGTCCTTCGTTACCTAATGTCTCATTTTCTGTGGTACCTGCTTTAGGTACGTCACTACAGAATATCTGCATGATTCCAAGACGTATATAGACTACTATTTTCATGAACTGCATCTCCCTCTTGTGGTCAATTTAAAACAGTACACTCACCAAGGTAAACAGGCTAACGCTACGCAGGCTAATGATTTCACTACCTTCTTAGGGACGTTCCTAAGTATGTTCCATTGCCTACCTACTAGGAAAGTGGTTTAGTCTCGCCTCTTCGTTATAGCGATGTCTATCACAGGTTAATATACTTACCAACAGACACAGGATCATCAAGCAAACGGTTCTTTGGTGGCAATGCTAACACACTTGCATCTCTGGTAGAGCATCTAGGCTCAGTACAACTATTTTAGGGTGTATAACGAGTAATGCAGTTTGACCTTGACCCGTATGTATATTTAATATAAATGCGTTCATGATAGACACCCTTTGGGTTTTTTTTTTTATTTCGGCCTTAATTTACTTATTTCCACTATAATTTATTCAATGGAAATTTGGACTGGCATCATTAATTAACTAATTTAATCTGTTTCCTGATGTCTGTTTTCCACAAAGGAAACATTTTACTCTGTGTTTAAGGACAGATAACCAGAACAGTCTCTATAACAATAAAATCATTGTTGTTATTACATTCATGGGTGCGCCATCCTCAGAGGTGGTGGCTAGCTTAGGTAAGGCAGGCATTAAGACCCTGGGGCCTGTAGTAATGGCAGCGGGATGGAGTAAGCTTTCTTAGACTGGTTATGGGCCGCAGGGAAAACCTGGAAGATCAGAGCAAGGCGTGGCACACATACATAGAAATTGCTTTGTCAGTCTCCATTGACGTACAAGTCTTTATTAATGTTCCTCTATAAGCCATAATGTCTGAAAAAGACAGACCAATTTTATGCTATATTTTGATATAGAAGAATAATTTCATATTTTCATAATACATATGTTAGTGCAATTGTTTTAATTTCTCCCCTCAGGAAACGGAAGACTTGCAATAAGACAGCCTGCATCTTGCGCATACAGTTCCAAAAGATGTATTTTTGTCCCCTAGCAATTCTTTGAAATACTAAGTTTCACAAGTAAGCCTTCCGAGTTTCTTTTTATGAAAAGCACTAGGCAAACTATGCGCGATACACAAAGTTGGTTTTGGCATTAGCTGCATCTGTCAAATCTAAACATAATTTTACTACACCACATGCATATTGCATATCGGATGTATGACCTGCGGTTTAATGTTCAGAATAAGCTTGCGGGCTTCGTTTCCGTAAACATAAAATGATACCAGGCGGGCGTATAGCGAAAGTTGCGCAGGCGTACTGGAGTACAGAATTGACATCGCAAAGCAGTGGTGCAATATCCATCGATTCGGGGCACGGAGATTATCCATCTGCATTTTTGCAAGACTGGTGGGACCCGTACATATTAATCCATCACAACTGTGCAATCAGAACAACCATGTCCATGGGAAATGACTTTGGAAATCCTTTACGGAAATTCAAACTTGTTTTTTTAGGGGAACAGAGCGGTGAGTCCTGGGTTTGTCGAGATTGGGTTTACACGAACATATTAGGCTTTACCACATGCATGAAGTAGACTAATTCAGTTGTTCTTCATGTTTACAAGATGCTTTATAAGATTTATAAAGGTATTGGTTCCTGCCTATTTTAAATAGATCGGCTTCATATTTCCTGTTTTTGATTAGTCATGAAAATGTATAGCTATGCGCTGTCATTACACCCTAACGTAAACCTTACAACCTTGGTGATGTTTTACAATACAGTTACATAAATGACGAATTGAGTTCAATATTCTGTTGAATTCTAAGCGCATTTCCGTATAGTGACATTAGATTTGTAATTTATGTGAAAATACTTATTATGAATCTGGCGCAGTCGTACTTCAAAAAACGCCTTTCAAATGTGAAATCATGTAAACAAATTGTTAAATAAAGGCGTGGTTATTTGTTCTCTATAAAGGATCTTGTCTTAATGGTGAAAGAACGACAGAGGCGAATCGAATAAGCATTTCCCCTGTTATCTACTCGAGACACACCCAGGTTTGGCAGTGTCTGTGGAATTCTTCAACTTGGCAGCTCTCGCCTCTGTTTTGCCGTGGAATAACAATAATAGGTTGATAATAAAACAAGACAGCATTTCGGCAACTTTTTTGGGGTGGGCATCATACAATACCATAACGTAAAGACTGTATATCAATTTCTGTATCAGTGATTGAGCGTGATCAAGGTGATCGCCTGATGTAGGCTACAGTGTTTTATTGAGAAGACGTAATCAGACCGTCTGTTTGTAAGCAGTTCATGTCATCTGATAACTGGAGGTCCAGACATTGGAAATGCTAACAAAAAGGACCAACCATTTCATTCAAAGGCATATACACTATAAAGCATATTAAATGTGTATTTTCTATGTATATTAGCCCTTGATATAATGGCTTCGCACAACAGAACGCGGGCGCATTCGAACGGGAATATCGCCAAGAGCAACGCTGATGCCAATAATAGGTTTTATTCACAATGTCAGTCACAAAGCAAGTGGCACTGCTTGGACCCTTTAACAACTGTTCTGTAAATACACATGAACTAAAGGTCAACAGTACATTTCTGTCGCATATGAAGCACTACAGAGTGAGTGACAGAGCAGTTTTTGGCTAGAGTCTGCTCCCGAACTACCATAGGCTGCACGTTGGGGTAAAAAAATCATTGGGATGCTGCTGTCCAAGGTCCTGATCCTCGCCATTGGTCAGATGCTCATATCTTTTATCCATTTCATATCCAATCTCTTCTGATCCTATATCTTATTAGGGTCCGTAGGTATGTTTTCATCTTTTTTGTCTCAGTATATGACCCTCCTATTTACTGTGATTGCTGGTTGCCACTGTTTCTGAATCTCGAGGAACAGGCCAGACCTGTAAGGCCTGAACAATGGAGCCCTCTTGGGTGTGAGTACACACTGCCAGCATTCTGGAATATCTCCTCTGGTTTTTCGAATTGGTCATCACTCTGGACAAAAATGTCTGCTGTAAATGTAAATGTTTTGCCCTCTGACACAAACTTCTGCTATAGACCGACTCATGTCCCTTTCACATCACACAGCATCAAATATCTTCTTGTGTTTTCACAGAGTCCAAAGAAGAGGAAAGATGAACTTTAGGTTTAATTGCAGTAGTAGTGAAATGCAGACACAGTCACACAGAGCTGGTGATAATGAGAGATTATGGCACGCGAATGCTTTTTTAAAAAAAAAAAAAAAAGACCGTATTGTCAGATGATTATTTGCATTTAATTTCACTGGCAAAATTGTATTTTTCCAGTGATCGTGTGATGTAGTTTATGCAAAGGTTTTGTGCTTTGTTACAAGATGCAGCTTCATGTGTACCAGGCATGCAGTAAATTCCCTAAATGCAGTAAACATGGAATGTTTTTTTGTTTGTTTCTTCTTTCAGTTGGAAAGACATCATTGATAACACGATTTATGTATGACAGCTTTGACAACACTTACCAGGTATGTCATCAACGTCTTTGTTGGCGTCACTATTGATAAGCGTTCTGTAATTTTCTTGGAAAGTTTTTGATTTTTCAGAATACTCAGTTTAAGCATCAGTGATCTGGTGATTTCTTTTTTTTTCTTGTAGGCTACAATTGGGATTGACTTTTTATCAAAAACCATGTATCTGGAGGATCGAACTGTAAGAAACTTTGATACTTTAAATACATACTTATACAATAGATATATTTGTTTCTAAACCAGCTTATGATGGCAATGTGTAAGCAGTAAATGATGTTTTCTCTTGCAGGTAAGGTTACAGCTGTGGGACACTGCAGGCCAGGAACGATTCAGGAGTCTTATCCCCAGCTATATACGAGACTCCACAGTGGCTGTGGTTGTGTATGATATCACAAGTGAGCTACACGCAAACACTCATACACATGCACATTGTCGAACAATAGATCCATTATTTAAATTTAGCAACGACTTATCTTCAAACCACTGATTTGATATCAGGTTGACCTATTGCTGCTTCTTCTATCTCCAGATGTGAACTCCTTTCAGCTGACCTCTAAGTGGATTGATGATGTCCGAACAGAGAGGGGAAGTGATGTCATTATTATGCTAGTTGGCAACAAAACAGACTTGGAGGAGAAGAGGTTATTTCTCCGATTTTCATGACAAAATATTGCAATCCGTTTTTCTGTTCTACTGTAGGTTTCTTCTGTTTTTATTTCAATGGCTTGAGTTAAGTAGAATGGTACAAAAAAAACCCTAAATCCTGTGAGTTCTGATCTTAGCCTACTTCACTGATTCCAAGAATAAGATCTTGAATCCATGGAGCAAAGTAAAGTAAAAGTCTATGAAAAGGTTAATCCTAAAGGTTAATCCATAGATGTTTTGTCCAACATTTGAACAAACTTTGGATCATTAGCAACCAAGCATTAACATTTAGTATTTACATTGACTTACGACTCTGCACTGTTGTGACACTGTAGAGCTGACCAAAGATTTTATTGGCAATGTTAAAACAATACAACAAGATATATAGGAGATAAATAAGATATATATTTCTATTTTGTGATTAGTACATTTTTCTGTAGGTAAAAGTTGAGGGGTAATTGAGGGTGGTAATGCCTCCTATATTTCACATGATGTCTCATGTACTTACAGGCAAATCACAATTGAGGAAGGTGAACAGAGGGCCAAAGAGCTGAACGTGATGTTCATTGAGACTAGTGCTAAAACAGGCAGCAACGTGAAGCAGGTAAGTCTGATAACTCAGCCACAAGCTCCATTCTCCACCAAGGGGGGCTTGACCAAACAGGGTAATCCAATTGTGCCTGAACTTCATAGCATTAACTAGTAACGTCAGCCTTGGAGATGCGATTTAGCTGGAGTATCGACGTGTAAAGTGCTCTGTTCAGGTTTATCCTCAGCCATCGCTGTCTCTCTTGGGACTGAGTTCTTTCTGCTTTGGTTCGCCAGCTGTTCAGGCGAGTGGCTGCTGCTTTGCCTGGGATGGAGAGTCTGGATGACTCTAACAAAGAGGGCAGTATCCTTTCCATGCCACATCAAAGATGTTCAGTTAACCACTGCAGGTATATTGTGTTATAAAAAAGGTTAGAAACATAATGAAATGCGAGTTGTTAGGGCACTCTTTTTATGGCAACTATGCAGAAACATGAAAAAGCTAAGATTTCATAAGTTGACAATGTTCTGTGTCATGCTTTGTAACAGCACATAGGTACAAAGCATAGGTAGCTGTGAATTTATAATACAATGTTGTGTGTTATGACTTATCTATATAGTGTTCTATATAGTTTTCTATGTAGTTTGACTGAATAACTCAATGTTCATTTGTAGAGAATCAGTGAGATATGTTTTTACAGACTTTTTATTGATGTAATTCGAAATATCATAGACTTCAGAAAAGCATGTTGTGTGTTTAGTGAAGCAGATGGTAGGGTTCCTTGACAGTGAACCTCTCAGTGATTGACATCAAGCTAGACAAACCACAGGATCCTCCTGCCACTGAGAGTGGGTGCTCCTGTTAGTACACCGCCCCCTCATGGACACCTTCGAATTACAAGCTGCTTGTTTTGTTGCTTCCCATGGGTCAGCATCCAGTTGAACGTAATGATTGGCATTTAGGCTTTTTACATCCAACTGAGCGCACTAAAAGTTATTAAATCTCTCAGATCTAAAAGAAAATCACATCTACCTTGTCAATACATTACAAAAAAAGAAGAAGAAAAGATAATATAAATTCAAAATAAAAGTGAACCATTAAAATTATGTAGGGAATAAAATAACAAAGTAAAAATTTTGGACAAAATATTAGGTTTTGAGAAGCTTTAAGTTTCATTATGTTTTGTATTTTTCTACATGATGTGAGGTGTTTGATGATGCCTTCACAGATACAATGAGAATTAGGAGAGGTATTAGTCACCCAGCCTTCTTCTTCTCCATGCATGTAATCCCAGTTGTGGAGTTAGTCCCATCTTCACCCCCTCCCCCAAACACCATAAGTAATTAAATAAAAGCCTCAGAGTCCAAGAAGAAAAAAAATTGAAATGACCTCCCTGCTCGAACCCCCAGCGCAAGTCTGCATAGGCCTGTCTGCCCACTGTCACACGCAATACACAGATAACTGAGACGGTCTGGCCAATTCCACTGAACACTTTGATATTTTTCCACCTGTGGTTAGTGGCATGGTCATTGTCTGGAGTAAGTCAAGCACCTTCGGTGATCATATACTTCCACCTCCTCACTAATCCTCCACCCCTCCAGTTACCACCACCTGACTGCTCACACACCCACAGCCTCACAAATCTGCTTTGCATGTTCCGCTTTAGTCGAGCCTCTTGTGTAATGTCCACAGTCCACTTTTACGGAAATACTGTTTAAAAAGACCCAACGCGTTTTAAATAGCTCCATGTATACACTTTAAGATCTGCCATGCTGTACTGTATTGTATATAGTATTTATATTATCATGAACATTCATCCATTAGCTGTGGTTTGTGTTCACCAGTATGAGTTTCTTTTCAATAAGATAAGGGCTTCACTTTGTTTTGCCCTTTTCCACCTGAAGTTGCTCTCTAGTTGCCTAGTAAAAGGGTTTGGAGATTTGTTGGTGTTATATGTTCCAACAGATCCATCCAGGATTTTTTCTTTGTTCGTTTGTTTTTGGAATTGTTCTGAAGGAACCATTGCTTTTAAAATTGTATTGTACGTATAAAGCAGGTTGATGTTACTTTGCATTAGAGTGATGAAGTGTCATGAGGGCTAAAGCAAGGAAGAATATTTTAGGTTTTTAGGTTTGGTGCGTTTGGTGCTGGCCAGTGACCCTCTTTCGATTTTAACTTCTACATTAAACACTTTGTTTCAGCGTCTTGCAGGAAATGTTCCATTGTGCACATCCAGAAATGATGAGATAAGACGATTGTAGCCAGAGTCCCCTCCGGTACAGTGTGAATTTGTGTATTTTGAGCACATTTTGGATACATGTGTAGAGTACAAAAAAAAATGTGTGCAACCATTTTCCTGGTTGCTCCCCAGGCAAATGAACACTGTCCTTGTTACCATGGAGAAGGCTATGTGTGTGGGTAACAGTCCTCAAACCCTGAGAGGAGGTACTAAACAGGACAGAGCTTAGAGAATGTACAGAAATGTGGATGAAGTCCACTGTATAAGATTCAGGTCATTGCACCAATATGTTAAAGGAATGTGAACTGTTTACTTATCAGAGTAGTAATAGTATCTTTAATATTTCATGATAATGAAATAATGATAATGTCTTATTTGTTTTTTTCTGTTTGTTTACTTGAATGCACTGATACCACTGTGTATAGATATTCGTAAATTAATTTAGGCTGGTTTTATTCCTTGTTAAAGTTTGGTCAGGTCATTTCTAGTGCCAGTAATTCTTCCACTAAATAAGATGTCAGAGTAGAAAAAATGACCCTTATTTTGAAGGTCATCAGGAATAAATAAGACAGAACCTTAAATCCTGTAATTATTAATGCCATGTAATGCTGACAGGTAAAGAAGCCACTGGGGTAAATAGGTTTTAGAATTATGTATCACATAATAGGGTATCTCTAACATCTCACATTCTCATATTTAACCTGTACTGTCCTCTGACCTTTTTACTTTATTACCTTCCACTTTTGTGACACTAGTGTGCCTTCTGTTATTCTAACACCAAAATGCAAAGCTCTCATTGTACGGCGACTTACGAACAGTTATGTCATGAGTGGTTGTCATTTGATGACTGACCTGGCGTTCGATGGATTAATGATGTTCATGTGATGAAGTAATTCCTTTTAACAACATCCCTGTACTCCCACAATCCATCAGCGAGGCCGAGAGGCGGTGCGGGTCTGTTCCAGCGTGAGAGGATGCTGTTTGCACATGCGCTCGGGAGCCCCGCGTTACTGTCGCGTGCACAGAGCACCATGGGATTGTTGCCATGGGGTTGAGCAGAGCAGTGCAGTTGGCTCTCTATTCATTCTGTAAGGACCTTTATGAGCATGACATCTGTCTGAAAAGATCAATAAACTCTATGTGTTAATACCATATCTGCTGTCCAGCTTGTTCTTTTACTGTCAGTGTGCTCTGATATCACATCTTGCACTGTAATTGTTAAAGAACGGGCTCCTCCAAAGCTACACAGTTGTGTGGAAACTACCTACACTCTACCTAATCATTGCCACAGCCTATATTTTGTACATTTGGTTCTAATTGCCTGGCAGTCTTCATCTATAACTAGTGACATTAAAGAAAATGTGTGAAACCAAATGCCATGTGGTTTCATATAGAGTGGGGTATTTTGTGTTATTCACTGAGCCCGTGTGTCTGATCCGACAGTGGAGTTCCCCTGGCTGCAAACGGTCTTCAGTTAGTCATACTCACAGGCAGGTGACCAAGGAAAAAGAGTGAGAACATGGCCTTCTCTACTGCCTTTATAGCCAAAGTATGTTGTTACCCAACTGTGGACTTTCCAAAACTATACCCCACCAAAACGCATGTGACTTTGACCTCCCGCAAGATTTGACTTAGCATTCCAGCTTCATCTTCCCACGCACCACCAATTGGTGGTGCACGTCCCCAAAGATCTGCTGGGTTAACAGTCCCTATGGGCCAAACAGCGACAGAGAACCTCCCACCAGTCACACAAAGTGCAGGTGGAATACTTCACTGCCATCAAAGCCAATAAAAAGGAATGCAGTAGGAGGGCGAGTCACTCTCTCAACATTTCTCATCACTTGCTACCACAGTAAGTACATTTCTTCCCCAGCAGAAAACAAACATTCACTACCAATGCTTTGACTTGGGAGATCAGTTTATATTAAAGAACATATGTGCATATAAGATATAAGTGAGTGCCATACACAGTTATCTTTTGGTTTTCAGTGACATATTATGCAGTGTTTATACATGCTAAAATCCTAGGAATTATAGTGGTCTAATCAGCAAGGAGGCCAGATGGAAGAGGTCAGATGATCTTCATCAAGAGAGATGTGCTTTTCTCATGTGCTTCCATTCTCTACACCCCAGGCACCATGTCCCGAATGGAGGCTTTCGGTGAGTCTGAGCTACGCTCTCAGCTAAAAGCATCTAGAACTGAGATTGCCATGGCGATCCATGACCCTTTCCCTCTGTTGTATGGGCTGGTGGATCATGACATCATTTCTGACCAGCTGCTCAGGGTGAGAGTGAACTGGACAGCACAATTAAGAAACTTTGACTCCCATTTTGACTCCCCCTACCAACAATACTGATTAACATACACAATGTAAAAAGCGTGTTTGTGAATGCATATGCTGTCATGGACAATTTAAACTTATAACAATTTAGAGCAGTGCAACAAAATTAACAGAACTTTACTCCATTATGAAGCATCTGTTTATTTTACCATGATCGATGTGTGTTACACTGCCCATTACATTTCTAGTAAATATTCTATTCGTGTGGTGAAAACACATCGGTCCATGTCGTTATTAGGAGACTCTGGAGAGGAAGAAGAGGGAAGGGATCCATAAAGCCATGTACACCCTTCTGTCATGGCTGCTGGAACAGAATGGCTCAGTTCTTCATGCCTTCTGGGCCAATCTTGCCAAAGGCTACAATCAGGACAGTTACCCCAAACTACAAAACCTGTTTGCCAGTTTGCCCAAAGGTACAGTGTGTACAGCTTTCTTCAAATGTGTGATGTATCTCATGTAGCTGCTGGATATGCAAATTGGTGATTCAGTGTAATCAGTGGTTAATCAGTTACAAATTATGGAGAGGTAAAGTAATGTTTACACAGATTTCACCTTTCGATTTATGTTGTAGATCAAATGGTCCTCTTGGCAGCATCCATGAGGGTTGATATTTCTGAGATTGATATTCCTCAGAATTCATAAGGTTGCTATTCCTAAGAATATCAATATGTGAGTGTAGCAACTGAGGCTATATGCCAATTATAACTAAATTCTAAAAGATAAGACAGATTCGGTAAATATGGGCTCTGCCTTTCTGGGCAAAGGTTAAAGTTTAGGTTATGGTTAAAGTTCAGTGTTTGGGTGGCTCCTTTCTTGACTGTGATCCTTGGCAGGGATGAGGATGGAGGCCAAGGCCTCCAGGAACCCCAAGCTGGAGCTGCAGAGTCACACTCTGGCCAGCCGGAAGAGGGGTCTTGGGGAGAAGCAGCTGGTCCACCGACCACACCACTACACCAAGAGAGCCATGCAGTCCAGCTCAGGTACCAGCATCATCAGCTTGACTTTCTCCTTCACATCATCAAACAGCATTGGAGAGACACCTCCATTTGCTTTAAAATGGGATTTGATGCTTTTTCTGCTCAAATTTAAAATTTAAAATGTGCTCAGTCTGTGAGAGCTGTGGAAACAGGCCTGTGAGAGCTGTGAGAGCTGTAGATGGAGTATTTGCAGGAAGACCTGCCTTAACCAAGTGCAACCTGTGTGTGGCTGGTATTCTAGGAGGCAAAGGGAAATCTATGAGGAAGTCGGACAGCGCGTCTCTCTCTCAGGTTTCAGTGAGCAATGGTAAGCATTTATTTTTGATAATGTTGTTTATTTATTTGTAAAGAATGTATTAAGTTATTCACTGTTAAAGGAAAGCCTAGGCAGAGGAACCTGAATGCTGTAAGCCAGCGGCTTTGACTCTCTCTGACCCTGACGCTTGGACTCTACAGGTGTGCAGTCTGTGTCGACCTCGGTCCAGCGGGCCGTGACTCTATCTGCCGGGGAGCTTCCTGCAGGCTGTGAGACTGTGGAGGAGATTCTCATCCAACAGGTTATTGAAGCTGGTGAGAGCAGCCTAGCACTGACCACAGATCAGTGAGTCTGGAGAGATACCATGTGATCACAGACCAGCACAGCAATTGCAAAGCAGCAGGCATTTTTATGTCTGTGGCCAGTCTTTGAGAACCTCTTGCTTTGTGGCAGTTTTGATTTAGTCAAAACTGGTCATTTAAGGGGAGCATGCTTGGGTTACCAAGCATACCAAGACTTCAACTGTTTCTCAAAAACATTGGTGCATTACGGTTTTAAGCAAGTAACAGCCCAACACAGGGACTAAAATATTTGTTATGGCTGAGTGCTGATGAGATTTATTCACTTTGTCAGTTCCTGTCAGCAGTGGAAAAATCTTTAGTGTTTTCCTTTTGCAGGAAGAGCCAAGAAGTGTATCAAGGTCGGTGGAGAGTTTTACTCCGGCAAACTGGAAGAGACAGCTAGCAGTCACATGCCGCAGACTGTAGAAAGTTATGGTCGCCAGCAGGGGGAGCCTAACACTAGAGTTACGGATGTATGTGGAATTATATAATCCAGCACATAATATATTGTAGACATGAAACGAAATGAAAGCAGTTCTGAGAACAGTGTTTTGGATCACAAATGTTTAGCCAAAATCTAAATGTTACATGTGTATGTGTGTGCATTTGTGTGTGTGTGTGTGTGTGTGTTTGTGTGTGTGTTTGCTTGTGTGCATTTGTGTGTTTGTATGTATATATGTGTCTGTATGCATTTCTGTGTATGTGTATATTTGTGTGTGTTTGTGAGCATGTGTGTGCATTTGTGTGCGTGTGTGTGTGTGTGTGTGTGTGTGTGTGCATGTCTGTTCAGGTCGAGCGTAATGATGATGAGTGTGCAGTGTGTAGAGACGGGGGTGAGCTGATTTGCTGTGATGGATGTCCTCGGGCTTTTCACCTCTCCTGCCTGGTACCACCCCTTACCTCCATACCCAGGTGTGCATCAGACATATTTAGCGCCTCATTTGCTAACCGTTTCCGCTCTATACCCACGTACCCAGCACACTCTCATCTAACGTCTCGCCTCAACACACGTACAACAAGCTTCCTTCACCTCCATGCCTAAACCACAGCCAGATCTGACACACACAACAAACACTTTGCCTTTATATAAAGGTCTCCAGCACACATTATACCACGCTGACCTATGCAGCACCTAGAAACCACATGTTTGAAACACTACACATGTTTGAAACACTCTTCTCCTGATTATGCCTTTCTGTTTAATTTGTTCTGAAAAATGGCAGTCATTTGAACTGTGTTCATGCCAGTGCAATTAGAACCCCCAGTGAAAGATGTGGTGGATGGATTATTTCATGGCACACTGTTAAAGGATTGTTTTCTGCTCTCTACAGCGGATCTTGGCGCTGTAAGGTGTGTGACGGCAGCAGAGCGTTGGTGGAAAAGACATACACATCCCTGCAGGTGCGTCCGGAAGGAAGCGAGAGCTACTCCTTTCCATTCTAGAACCGTTCTAGAATCACTCTAGAATCTGCTTTGTACTTGTGCCAGAAGAACACAATTTCTATCAGTGCAGTAGTTGAACAGTTGTGACATGTACACAAGAATGTCAACAAGCATGTTGGCATGATCCCGCAGGCTCCTACTCAGACCGCTCTGGTAGGTGGATCCAGCTCCACGGTGGACTTCTCTTTCTTCTCATCTGCCTCTCTGTCTGCGGCCGCAGGCAGCAAGAGTGCACAGCCTGAAGGCTTCCAGGTAGCCTCTGATCGATAGCCCTGTAAGCTCACCCAGCACCCAGTAGAGATGAGTAGAGATGTATGAGTATAATGGAACAACCTGCTCTATGGCAATGACGCCACCACTAATATGCTAATATGGAGAGGTTCTCAATCTGGTACTTGAGGGCACCGTCAACTAGTCCACATCTTTGCTCTGTTCCAGCTCTGCAGCTCTGTAGTACCGTGTACATAGAGCTGCAGCAGAGGGAAAATCTGGTCTGACTGAGGCCTTGGAGATTCGGATTGAGGACGGAATTGAATGGGAATTGAATGGGAATTGGATGTTGTGGTTTTCAGCCTTTGGACACCGAGATGGCTGCCGTCAAGAAGTCCTGCGGGATTTGCCACCTTGCCCGAGGAGAGCTTGTCATGTGTGTTCAGTGCCTACAAAGCTTCCATGCCCACTGCAACTTCCCAAAGTAAGATTCCAGCCACTGGCTCTGGAGATCTACCACCATGCCAATATCAGTTTCAACCCTAACCCGACTGATCCGGAGCCAGGTGTGTTAGAGCTAAACTGTGTAATGCAGTAAGGCTCAAATACTAGAGCTGAAAACCCTTAATCTAATATTTTTCTGATGGAACTATAGAAATTCCTCGATCCACTTTTCAAAAACTCCCAGCCAGTCTACATATTATTTTCTGTTCTGATGGCTTGATCACATAATGACCTGCTCTTTATCCCTTGGTGATCTGACTGAGTTGCATGAGGAGTTAGATTGGAACACAGAACAGACTGACATCAGTGTAATGCAGTACAGATGGTTATAGAGGGCATTATTAGTGTTTGTAGAAGCTGGCATTATATGAGAAAGTGTGTCATTAGGGGTTTTTAGGTGAGTGGTTAAGTGAACAAATGTCTCTTTTTCTGTAGTGGAAGGTCTAGATGTCGGACCTGCTCCAGATCTTGGCTATTAACAGAAAATGACGGACCATCCAGGAATGTGCAGGTAAACACACACACACACACACACATAAATACACATTTCCCTTTCATCATCCTCACAAAAAGAGAAAAACATCTTCACATACAAACATATATGTACAGACATGCACAGATGCTTTTTTTAAAAAGATAACTTTTTAGGTAAGGTTCTTGTTTATGTCTTTTTTTCCTGACCTCAGCTGGCACAGTGTCCTGGTGAGCAGGTTTCAGCTCATGCCGACCAGCAGTTCCTAAACAAAGATGAGCTGGATTCCTTCATAGGGGAGGTAGGCTCACTGCTATCTCACGCTCATGTTTACTGTGTGTTTACACGTTTACACTGCCACAGCCTGAGGAAGCCTGCACTCTACGCAGTGCGATCAGAAGCTCAGTTTACTGGTTTTAAAGAACATCAACATTTAAAGAACATGTTTTAAAGAACATCCCTTCAGATGTCATACGAATCCACTCAGCTTTCTATATATGAGGTCATTTAAAGGGATAGTTTTGGCCAAAAATGCTAACATGGCTAAAAATGCTAACGTGGCTAAAAATGCTAACTCTTGAAAGCTGCTCGATGATGATCTGTCTGTTTTGCTTTTTTTTTTTCTTCTAGAGCTCCATTGATGGGATTCTACACTGGGCTTTTCAGAACATTTCACGCCCCCTCTCTGAGTCTCAAGGTTACTTCCAGTGACCCTTGACCCTAATGCCCACTGGAACATCAGTGAAGGAACATCTAATTTGTGCCCTCTGATCATGTACTCTCTGTTCATGACATTTGATGTTTTTTAATGTCACATAATGAAGATTTGATATGATCACTGATAATGCATATCATATATATTTTTCATTCAGAATGTTTAGTCATTTTGCAATAGGAAAGATCATGTTTCATGACTTCTGTGTCTAAATTTTTGGTGTCCAAGTTGATTATTATCTTAAAAAGTCTAAAACCTGGGTTATTATTTTTGAGTGTTTGTGAAGTGGCTAATCTAATTCTGCATGGTGCACATTTTTTGCAGATTTATAAATGGATGTGTGTGTGTGTGTGCGTGTGTGTTTGTTTATTTCCCAGCACCCTAGTCAGGGCCCTCTTACACTGCAGAGAGTTTGACGCATCTGAAGGAATGAATAGTTAAGTGCCAACTCTGTCAACCATCCTTACTCATACTTCACCCAGAGAGAGAGAGAGAGAGAGAGAGAGAGAGAGAACACATTTGGAATGTTAATGACAACCATGTGGATGTTGTAAATAAAGATTCCAGAGACTGAACCTGATGTGGAATAGCAGGGAACACATATTCCCATTTGCTTTGATAAGCATTTGGATGCCATACTTAAGTCTACAATTATGTGGGAAATCACTGGGCTATACGTTTGTTTTGTGTTATCGTCTTGTTTTTGTCTTTCAGAAGTTTAAAGTAGTCTCACATGAGATATTGTGACAGGCAAGGGGCCAGACATTTTTGGAATGGTTAGCTGTCACTATGGTAACGTATTCACTAAGACCCAACAAATAAGGAGTGGAGAATGCTGGGCTATAGACATTAACTTTCAGTGGAGCATGAAGGGAAATGTTTTCATGTGATGAGATTTTTTGGCAGGGCAGGTAGCATAGATCACGGGCTCCATTCCCTCTGGTTCCATGAGCTGGATATCTTTTCTGTTCTGTAGCAGCAATAACTGTGAAGGATTGTGTGGTGTTGCCTTCCATACTGTTTGATGGATAGCTATAGTTATTGGTATAAATACTGGTATGGTGTTGAAAGTCACATTGCACAACTGACAGTTATTGATGTAAAGAATTGTACGACGCTGCCCGTTATATTGGTTAAGAGTTGGATGATGTCAACAAGCATGGCAGTAATGAGGACTGTATAGTCATGCAAACATCATACCTGATACTCACCAATCAAACACAGAATAGGGAAGTTAATGAGCTTGATGTTATTTGGTCAAATCCAAAGCCAATTAAATCCAATTAAAATGATCTTCTTTCAGTACACATGTGAGAAATCCTATGTTCTTTCATGCATTCCCTAGTGGATCTCGTTAGTTGCACTAATGGGTTTATGCCTTAACTTTTGAAAGAACTAAATCCTTGCATGCACTAATCACTTTATTAAGGGACATATGGTTGGACTGTAAAATAAATTTGAGAGAGAAGGTTGTTTCACCTGGGGGAGAGAGGGTGTGGGGTTGTGGGTTGGGATGGAGGTGGAATAATTACTGTTTCTCTTGCCTGTGTGAATCTTAACTAATGCAGCTGCACCCAGTGAACCAAACACTCCACTGTATAGAGGAGGAAAGACTGCATTCAAAGTAGTGATTAACATTTTGCCCTGATTATGATTTGGTTCAAAGATCTCAGTTAAAGATAGAATCAAAATATTAATACTAGACATATTATGTATGATTACAAAATTGATCATGGAACTCTGTACATATCCTGCTAAAATTTATATCCAATTTGCATATCCTCATCCTCAAGCCATCCTCAAGCACCAGATCATCACTGATTGGATATTTTTTTTTACAAATGTTATGCACCAATTACCATGTCAGGTTAATTAATATGCTAGTAATGGTCAACAGTAACTATCTGGTCAGAAACTGAATGATGACAAACTGTCCATAGCCACAGATTATGTAAACCCAGTTGGACACAAATTAAGATTCATCCCTGCTGATTTTGCTGTGTAACATCTGAATTTCCAAGAAATGTACTAAAAAAAGCTCGTGTTAATCCAAATGAACAAACCCTTTAATCTTTGAATATTACATAATCTTCAGTGCTCTTTTCTGTCTAAAACCACTTAAATAACATAAGCCATTGTAAGTGCTTCTGTAGTGGGTCTCCAGTGTGATAAAAGCCATGTGTGTTTCAGCACATTGTGCTTAATTCTGTATTCTGTGGTTAGTTTCTCATTTGGCCTTTTGCAGACTCAGTCATGTGACAACAGGCTGTGACCTCTTCACATGCCATTACCAAACAGCAGGAACCTGCGGGCCTCCTGTCTGCACAAAGACCACGGTCATAGCGCAGCTGAACTGTTTTGGGTTTGCTTGTGAAAGGGTGGTTTTGGTTCTTAGCAAGACCCTCAAGCCCAAAGTGCTTGTGAGAGCACAAGGACTCCTTTGCTTCATTTAAACAGCTTTGAACAGAAATTAAAGGACAAAATGTAAATCCCTAAAACAAACCCTACAATGAAGGAATCGACTAGAATGTTCAATAATAATAATAATAATAATAATAATAATAATAATAATAATAATTTATTTGTATAGCACATACATTTTTCTTAAACATAGAAGAATAATAAAGTATATTGCACACTAAGATCCATCACCTCAGGAAGGTTTACTCAAGTCAAGCATGAGGCCTGAATTTGGATGAAATGCTTCAGCCTCTTTGAAATTTCATATGGATGTAAGGATTTGTTACAGTCTGTTGCATTAGATAATCACAGCATAAAATAATTTATTACATACCAGGTGAATGTTTTCCACAGGGTTTTTGAGGAATGCTGCTAAGTAAATAAAAAGTAAAACTCTGAGCAATGTGCATACCAACAGTTGAACCGCACTGCAGCAATGCCAAGACACACAAAACAGAATCTCAGGAACCTCATGCATGTCATTTCAGGCCTGTGTGTTTAAGATAAGTACAGAGGCTGAGCTGGGGCTCTTCTGATACACTCTCTGCTTTAATTCAGTTGATCAACTACTGAATGTACTGTTCACTGTCCATTCCAATTAAACCTCATAGCTCCAAAAATTTTTTATTTGAAAATTCAGAAGAATACGTACGTTCAACAGGTATCTGTAAGTAAGTGAAAACCATGCATTAAATCAGTTTATTTTTTAACCAGCACTTACTTCTTTATACTCTGAAAACAATGATGAATGTTTTATTCATTATTGTGTTTGCTATGTTTCAGCTGATCTGTAGACACATCCTACGTTTCCGGTGATCTGTGTTTTCAATTTGCATTCCTGACATTCCTGCCTCATGCGTTCTCACGCTTATAGGTCACTACAAGCGCAGCTCTGAAGGCATGTTCGAAAGTGCCCCTGTAGAAGGTTCCCCTGTAGAAGGTACCCATGTGGAAGGTTTCTGTGCAGAAGGTTCCCATGATGGCTCGAACGGTCATCAGTACGAGCCAGGCCTGCATCCCCACACTGGTGTTCTCCCACTGTTGTGAGGGGGATGTGGGCTCTCACGACCTTCCCCATCAGGAATAACCCTGATAAAACAGAAAGTGCAATGAATATATGGCAGAAAAGTCTTAAAAGAAGTGATGTGAATATGTGAAATGTGTTTGATTCAATCTAGAAAGACAAGGAAGAGGTTTATTTGTTGCCAAGTGATTAGAAATATCTTCTTACCATTTAATTGTATTAACTATTACCTCTTCCTGAAAGCTGTTGTTTCATTCCAGTCTCTTTTAGCCCTTATTGTAATCTTCTTTTATGTAATGTTACACTGAATGTAATTATACATAAGATGAGATGTTAAATATCTTCTGCCAAACCATTAAAGTTTTACATAAGGCCCAGCCCATTCCGTGTACAATGATCCTCTAAGAATCTATTAGCTTACAAGCTCTTCACAGGCACCATCACATAGATGCCTCCCTTTGTTAATGTTTTGTTGAATTAAAGCGCCCCCACTTCTCCAGAAGGCTCAAGGTCTGGCCTCTCATACCCAGCCCTTCCAAGCTCACTTTTAAACCACCAACCTACCACATATCTACCATCTTTAAACATAAACATAGCCCTCCCTCGCACCCAAGGCCAAAATCAGCTCCACTGGCACTACTAATGCATGCACTGTGCTATGGACTTTACACACTACACCAACCTCCCTATATTTACCCACTACACAACCCCACCCCCTCCCCAAAAAAACAGCAAGTCACTTCCTAAAATCCTTAAAGTTAAATCCATACTGGCCTTCTTTGGTGATTAAGTCTGTCCCCTGTCTCACTAGCACCGTTATTGCACACTCAGTTCCACTAGTTCCATGTGGACTTTACCCACTATGCTACAAAGCATTACCCAACACAGCAGATCCTTCCCTGGCTCCCCAGTGACCAAGGCCAGAATCAGCCCACTGTTAATGCTCACTCAGTGCCATTTTTTCTGTCTGGACTTAAAGCTATAAACATGACAATGATATGACATGGCAGTCCTCTCGCCTACTTAAAAAAGAGGCTGAAAACTTCATTTTTATCATATATTTCCTCAACTAACCCCGGCTCTCTCGTCTGCAACCACTGACCAGTCCTGTCGGCTACTTCAGATAATTCCTTCTCAGCTTTCCTTACATTACAGCCTCTAAAATCAAATTCCACAAGCAAAGATAACTACAGATCTTAGCTATGTAGCTACATGTCCCCCAGCACCTATCTATCCTGGCCTGATATACACCTTGTTACTCACATTAGCTTCTCACCAAGTCTGCATATTTCAGCTTCATTCTTTCAAAAGCTTAATAAACCACTTACTCAAATTGCATTGCTAACTCTATAAAACATACTATGTGTTTACTATTGGAGTACAACACTATGTCCATCCTCAGTATAGTTAAAGCAATAAACTATGGGACCTGTAGTTTTCTATCTACTTCTGATAACAATTTACATTCTCGATCTTCAATCCATCTACTTTATTTATAGCCTGTGCTTACTCTCCACTATACTGGCCTCATGCACAAACCTAACTGCATAATGGATGCTAACAACCCCCACCAAAATGACAGTATATGTTTCACTTTGGGGTAACAAAACACAAACTGCCAAGGGACTCCTCATAAAGTACATGTAAACAGACCCTCAGCCAAGCTTCTCTTTCTCATCAGCCCAGATCATCACAAGGGAAAAAAAAGCTAAATACATTCCAAATGTTCTGATCATATATCAGGACATTTATCTGGACATAAATATCAAGCCATATGGCCCACAAATAACATGAAATAATTGTTTAATAAGTTTATTAGGTTAAATTGGATTGACCTCAACTTAATTTATTATAGATAAATAAGTTATTTAAATAAGTTATTTAGAATAAAAAAATTGTGGGGGAAATTGTATGCTGGTGAGAAACATTGAGCCAGTTCCATAAAGAACTTTTAAAGTCTTGTTTTGAAACATTTCAGTTTCAACTAAAATAACTCTTCTATTCAACTAAATTATTCCACATGAGTAAAAATAGCTGATGCTGACACACAATAGATCTCTTTTCTCAAGCATAACAAAGACCTGTTTTCAGTTCTCTCAGCTGACCTTGTATTTCCCTCTTAAAATGCATGAGCGTTAAGTCTTTTATTTATCACAAAAGCCAGTTGTTGTTATGCTGTGTTCTATTAGGTCCAAGTTACTGCTTTAAAGTGAAAACAAACACACTCAGCACAACCAACAGATATGCTTTTCCCACCCCTAATTATTGCCATCTTTATCATTGTCATCAAGATCCTTCTAAAGTTAAAGAGTGGGTTATAGTTTTGTGCATGAACTCACCTCTCTCTCTCTGTCTCTCTCTCCCTTCTCTCTCTCTCTCTCTCTCTCTCTCTCTCTCTCTCTCTCTCCCCTCTCTCTCTCCCTCTCCCCTCTCTCTCTCTCTTTCTCTCTCCCCTCTCTCTCCCTCTCTCTCTCTCTCCCCCCTCTCTCTCTTTCTCTCTCCCCCTCTCTCTCTCTCTCTCTCTTTCTCTCTCTCCCCTCTCCCCCCCCTCTCTCTCTCTCTCTCTCTTTCTTTCTCTCTCC